>CM024246.1:36460759-36774708 GCA_013421045.1 Propylea japonica
TCTATTTGTTAAAATTATAATTTAGTCTAGTATGTATGTGTGTCATTATGACATTGTAGTTGTTTTAAATATTTTCTGATTAAAAGACGAATTATAAATTCATCTTATTTTCTCAATTAATTCATATTGGAACATCTGTTTTATCAATGGTTATGGGCCCAGAAGTGGGTGATCTACACATATTCTGAAAAACCAAGAAGAAGCTTGATATTTCAATTTAAATAAAAAATGTCAATGGCAAATAACCGTTCCAGTAGTAATACACCAAGTACGAGTACATCATCACAAAGTGTGAGTTATGTTATTAGTTCCGGCAATAATTTCAATATTGAGAAACTTGAAGGGACTTCGAATTACTCAACTTGGAAATTTCAAATGAAATTGTTACTGATTGAATGTGGTTTATGGGAGTATGTAACTGGAGCTACGAAGGAACAAGATATTACAAAGGATCAAAAAGCATATGCTAAAATTTGCTTATCTGTTAAACCTATATGTTATCCCCACATTCGCAATGCTAAGACAGCTGCAGAAACTTGGGAATATTTAAAAAATGCTTACGAAAATGTTGGAATCAGTAGAAGGTTACAACTGAAACGTAACTCTCTCAAATTATTTATAAAAACTTTGATTCGATGGATCATTATTTGGGGGAAATTTTATCTACCACTCAAGAACTAGCAGATATTGGATGTAATGTGGATGATGAAGAATTAGCTGAATTAATGCTCATCGGTTTGCCAGTAGAATTTGATCCATTAATAATGGCAATTGAAGCTACAAATAGAAAGTTATCATCTGATTTTGTCAAGGCGCAACTTATTCAGAGTGAACTAAAACACGGAATTTTGATGATGATGATACCAAAGAGAAAGCCTTAGCTATCAATAGAGCTAAATTTGTTCCTGTTTGTCATCACTGTAAGAAGGAAGGTCATATCAAACCAAAATGTCACCTACTGAAGAAGAAAAACCGAAACAGCAAGAATAAATCTGACCAGTCAGGAAGCAATGCATCGACAAGTGCACAAATGAATTGGGTTTCATTGGAAGAAACTTCTTGTTTGGTGGTGTCTTCAACAGTGAAAAATGGATTCTAGATTCTGGTTGTACGACTCACATGACGAATCACAAGGACTGGTATACTTCTTTTCAAGATGATATTTCTTCTCAGGTCACTATTGCTAACAGTAGTACTATTCATAGTAAGGGTAAAGGTGATATAGATATAAAAATCCAAAATACAACAAAGAGTATTAAGGATGTTTTATATGTACCGAATATTGTTGCCAATTTACTTTCTGTGAGTAAGATTGCTCAAAAGGGTTACACTTTAATTTTTGATCATAAAAATTGTCGTATTTATAATGGTAATGTAAAATAACTGGCACATGTGAATTTACTGCGAAACAGGTGAATGGTTTATATATGTTTGATCATGAGAATCAATCAGTAAAAATAATGATTCAGTTTTGATCACCGCAAGCAGCTCTATGGCACTTTGGCATCGTCGCTTAGGTCATCTCAGTGCTCGAGGTATGTCTCTACTACGTGATTCTCTAGCAACAGGTATTAGCTATAAAAATGATGAAATCTCATCTTGCGTACCCTGTATAGAAGGTAAACTTAAAAATAAATCTTTTCCAAAGGGACAAGCACGTAGAGCTACTCAAGTTTTAGAGTTAATACATACGGATCTTTGTGGACCAATGTCTCCTTCTAGCTTTGGCGAATCGAATTATTTTATTTCTTTTACGGATGACTACACTCGGAAGAGTTTCGTTTTATTTCTTGAAGAATAAAGATCAGAATACTTTATTGAAAGTATTTATTGAATTCAAGAATTTAGTTGAGAACCAAACTAATTGTAAAATCAAACGTTTGCGATGTGATAACGGTGGTGAATATTGTAATAGTTCATTAGACGGATTCATTAAAAATAATGGAATTATTAAAGAAACTACGATTCCATATACGCCACACAAAATGGTGTGCGGAACGATTTAATAGGACAATTATGGAAAAGCTCGTAGTATGCTTCAGGATTCGGGTTTGAATAAAAAATTTTGGGCGGAAGCAGTTAAAACTGCAAATTATTTGAAAAATCATTCACCCTCAAATTCTATAAAAGGAGCTACACCCGAAGAAATGTGGACAGGTCACAAAGTTGATTTAAGTCATCTTCGTGTATTTGGTTGTAGAGCCTATGCTTTGACCCCCAAACAGCTACGAAATAACTAGATCCGAAAGCAAATCTTTAATAATGGTAGGATACTGTGAAAATCTCAAAAGGATATAGATTAGCTGATTCAAATGGTTTCATAACTAATTCTAGAACTGTAGCATTTTTAGAAAATGTGAAAGGTAGTTCAATTAATGATACTATTAATGATAAATGTTTTGATTCAGTTGATATTGTCAATTTTGAAAGTTTAGTTCTAAATGAATGCAGTATTCCCAATAACAATGAAACTAATAGTTCTCTAATACACAAACCGAAAGTTCATCAAATGAAGATGAAAATGGAGCACAGAACATCCTTCCATTGAACCAAATTTATCCGATGTTTGTTCACCGATGATTCTGATTCTTCAACAGAATTGATTATAAATTCTTCTGAAAATAATCAGATTTCTCACGTGGAAGGAAATTCAGAAGATAACAACAACGAGTAAAGCGTGTTCCTACTTGGTTTAAGGATTATGAGATGAACTATTTCATGAATTCTGTCTTGATAAGTCATAATGAGCCAAATACTTATCAAGCTATCAATTCTGATAATAGGGATTGTTGGTTGGAAGCCATGAGAGAAGAATACAACTCTCTTTTGTCTCATAATGTCTGGGAGCTTGTTTGATAGGCCGAAGAATGCTAATGTTATCAAATGTAAATGGGTTTTCAAAGAAAAAACCGACGAAGACGGTAATTTTTCGAGATATAAAGCTCGTTTAGTGGCAAAAGGTTTTACTCAACGATATGGCGTTGATTATGAGGAAACTTTTGCACCAGTAGTGAGACACTCTACATTACGTATGTTATTTGCTATAGGGGTTGAGTATGACATGGACATAGAACATATTGATGTTAATACAGCATTCTTGAATGGTGATCTCAATGACACATTTTTATGGAACAACCAACTGGTTTTCAGATTGAGGGGCAGAATAAAGTTTGTTTGTTGAAGAAGAGTCTGTATGGCTTGAAACAAGCCAGTAGGGCATGGAATGAAAAATTACGAGTTTACTGAAATACACAAGTCATGAATTTCAACAACTAAAAAGTGAAAATGCGTTTATTTCAAAGATTTCGATGGTTTAAAAATTATAATTGCAATTTATGTCGATGATATATTTATATTCAGTAATTGTAAGAAGGCCAAAGAACAACTTTCAGAAATTTTGAATAATAATTTCAAAATCAAATTTCTTGGTCCTGTAAAGCAAGTTTTAGGAATAAAAAATTGAGAGAAATAGAGATAATGGCACGTTGAAATTATCACAGAGCTATTATATCGATCAATTATTGAAGAAGTTTGGCATGGAATATTGCCATCCAATTTCTACTCCAATGGAAGCTAATTTGAAATTGGAAAAAGCTTCAATTTGTGATAAAAATTATCCCTACCAAGAACTAATAGGAAGTTTAATGTTTCTATCGGTTTGTACTCGTCCAGATATTGCCTATTCTTGTAGCAAATTGAGTCAATACAATACTTGTTTCGATAAGCAACATTGGTTAGCGGCAAAACGGGTACTGAGATACTTATCAGCAACGAAAAATCACGGTTTATTTTTCAAAAAGGGAGACTGTAAAATCACAATTTCATGCGACGCTGATTGGGCCGGGGATATTGATCGCAGATCTTATTCAGGTTTTGTGACCAAATTTGGATTGTCGACTGTTAACTGGGAATCACATAAGCAACAGTCAATTGCATGCTCTAGCACTGAAGCAGAATATTATGCCTTGGGCGATGCTGTCAAAGAAGCAAATTTATCAGAAATTTTTTCTTTGAATTGAAAATAATAGATTTCCTTGAACCTATTATAGTTTATAATGACAATCAGAGTACACATAGAATTATTAAAAATCAAAATTTCAGAAGAACTAAACACATTGATGTGCGACATCATTTTATTCAGGAAGCTATTGAAAGAAAGGAAATTGTTATCAAATATAATCTTCTGACGAATTAGTTGCTGATCTTTTCACAAAACCTCTTGGAGGAACAAAACATAAAATTTTCGTTAATGAGTTATTAATAAGTTAATTTAATTGTATTTTTCTTTATTTGTGAATTTGCATTGTAGTCGAATATTTATATCTATTGTTAGAATTGTTATCAACATATTCGACTAAGGGGGGGGTGTTAAAATTATAATTTAGTCTAGTATGTATGTGTGTCATTATGACAATTGTAGTTGTTTTAAATATTTTCTGATTAAAAGACGAATTATAAATTCATCTTATTTTCTCAATTAATTCATATTGGAACATCTGTTTTATCACTATTGAGGTTGTCCAAGCCTGCTCAATCCGATTGAGATCCGATTCTTGCTGGCCATTCAATTCGAGAGATTTCAAACCTCTTCAAGGTACCCCCCGAACGATGCTCGCACGATGAGGTCTGCATTATCGTCCATAAAATGAAATGTTTCCTTATATACCTATCATCATCGCATTCATAGCTTCATATCAACGACCACTAGTGGCGAGCAGTCAAAGATATTCCACTCCATACCATAATCGATCCTCCTCCGAAACCAGTAGTACTCAGGAAATTGCACTGAGCGTATCTTTCATGTGGACGTCTGTATATAAGGGAACGTCCATCACAATGGAAGATGCAGAGTCTAGACTCATCTGTGAAGAGAACTCTTCCCAATCAGCCTCTTCCCAATAGATATGCTCTCTCGCAAAACCCAAAACGCGCCCTTCGATGGGCTGGGGTAAGAGCTAGGCCTCTTGCCGCGACAAACCCATTCCCAGCAAAATCGCCTTAAGCAAGACCCGATCGAAATATCCATCTCCCACTTCAACGAAGCCCACGACAAAAAAACAAAAAAATCCACAACGAACTCGCAGCAAATCAGAAATACCCGTAATCGAATAAATCGAATCCCCGAATCTCCTCGATTCGGGAAAAAATCACCGGTGCAGATGGTAACGAAATGAAGCACGCCAGGCCGCCCGTATTTCCCGATTTTATTGTCGTCGCCTAGCCGGAAACGGCCCGTCGGGTCCGAAAAAATAATTGAAATCATCAATTTTCGGACGGGAAGAGTCGTGAAATACGTCATAAAGGCCGCCGAGGACGGCCTGACGAACCGATAAACCGTGCGGGCGGCTGATTCGGCCCCCTCGCGAAAATGAAATCTCGCGGGGCGACGGACGGGGGCCAATAAGTGCGGGTTCGGTCGGGCGGACGACAGCGGTCCAGAAGGGCGACCGCACGGAGATGTCGACCGTTTTATTGCTCCGAATTGAAAACGAAAATATATTGCTTTCTTCGTGTTCGTCGAAGGTTTCTGAGATGCAGGCGTCAGGGGAGGCTTTCGAAATTTTTGGTGACAGAAGGTGACCTGTCATAATTGCTTTCACGTTCAAAGAGTATCGAAGAAATTTAAGAAAAGTCCTACCTCAAAAATTTGTATGGGATTTAAGATTGATACCAAATATACAGGGTGTCCCAAAAATACTACGCGAAAGTGACACTGGAGATGGATTGGCATTATAGGTCTATCAGATAGCATCAACATGACCTCAGTAAAAGTCCGCTGGTTTTCGAGATATCACCACTTGTATTTTTGAAAAATCTCCAGTTTTCGGTCTTTTATCGCCTAGCATTGCTAGAAATTACTTCAAACTCATGTTTTTTTTACCTAGGCTATCCTGGATATTGCTTAAAACAAAGAAGTAATAACTTCACCGAGAACTAGAACAAAATCCTTCAAAAAATATCCAGCTTGTTGTATTTTGTGCCGAAGTTAAAACGTCAACTTAAGTTTGACTTACTGCTGTGAAAAAAAATTATATCAGACTGAATTGACAAATAATCTTAAAAACTCGTCCATTTCATGCCCTTTTTAAAATGATACACCACAGTCAGTCAAATTTAAGTTAACGTTTTAACTTCGGCATAAAATACAACAAGTTAGACATTTTTTGAAGGATTTTGTTCTAGTTCTCGGTGAAGTTATTACTTCATTGTTCAAAGCAACTATTCAGGACAGCCTAGGTAAAAAACATGAGTTTGAAGTAATTTCTAGCAATGCTAGGCGATAAAAGACCGAAAACTGGAGATTTTTTAAAAATACACAAAAGTGGTGATATCTCGAAAACCAGCGGACTTTTACTGAGGTCATGTTGATGCTATTTGATAAACCTAATGCAAATCTATCTCCAGTGTCACTTTCGCGTGGTATTTTTGGGACACCCTGTATAAATGCAGAATCTCAGCACAATCGGAATTATATTCTGGAAATTATTCAAAAATGGAATATTTAAAAATTAATAATTGCATAAATTCAATTCTATGGTTCTGATGATGCTATCCTCTTAAAATTTTGCATGAACATCAGTTTTGATTCACAAAATAAATTTCGCTCGAATCGGTTATCCTGTAATGGAAATATAGAGATTCTTCTTTTCAATATTCCAATTGAATTTTCTATGTTTCTGTTGATACTATGGCCATAAAATTTTTAATGAAAATTCAGTATAACAGTCTTCATTCACAAAAAAAAATTCACTTGAATCGGAAATCCTGTTATGGAAATATAAAGATTCTTCTTTTCAATATTCCAATTGAATTTTCTATGGTTCTGTTAACACTATGGCCACAAAATTCTGCAAGAAGCTTATTATGAGCATTTTGCATATGGCCGCAACATTTCATTTCGATGGGTTTCGTTTCGTCCGAGATATTCAGGAACAAAAATTTTGAATGGCCATTTTACGATTTGGCTGGTTAACGAACTCAACCGAGCCATTCGAGAACCGAACTCACCTGAAAATTTCAAGTCTGTAGGACAATCCCTTCGAAAGTTATTGTGCTAACGGCCGGACGGCCCCACGGCAAAATTGAATTTTACGCTATGAATGAGTAGGGCAGAAAACTAAAGAACTACATGGTCGCAGTTCTAATAGTAACAAAACACAACTCTAGAATTCCTTCAATAGTCGTTTGAATGCCGAATCGTTTCAAGTTGATTCCAATCCACCAAAACGCACAAATACCTTCGATTCACACTTGGAGTAGCCCTGTAGTATGTGTCAGTACACACAGCCTGTATAATTACCATACGTGAGACGGCAAGGCTGGTTCAGCCTCGCATCATCTTAAAATGTTATTGAAATATCACGTAGCGTAATCTTTGAATGTATAACCATTGACGACTATGTTTATTGTTAAGTATAAACACTAACAATTGGATTGTATAAATAAACAAGTATCAATTGTTTAGAGAAGAGTCCGATTACATGTTACTATGGTCATTCAGTGAAATGTCCAATTAATTAAACACCTTTGATGAGTCTAAGTGTATCATTCCACCATCCCTCTACGGTATAGGCGATTGGCCAAACCTACCCTAGTTGGGTACATTACAGCCCCATTGTCCGACACAGACATATCCGATAAAATATACCGGTTTTAAATCCTCCGGCACAAAAGGACGACGACACGACACGACCGTCTCCAGATTACCCCACGTGACTTTCTATTTCGTCCCAATGGCCCGTTTTACTATCGGTTCTGACCACTAATGTTCGGATTATGGCCTCGCGAAGATCGTTCGATTTAATTTTGAGTGGCGGAAAACGATATTGCCGTCGGGAAAACGGCGTTGTAGAGACGGTTTTCCGTGAAACGGCGTCCGGTTGCACCCGCCATTGTCGCAGGTCGTTAGATTTTCCTACGGTGTTGTCGGGAAATTGCCGATGCATACGACGGAATCGTCGTCGGGAAAATGGACACGGTGCAAATTGACGCTTCTTTATGATTTTATGGTTGATTCAACACGGTTGCTGGAAAGTTTTTCACTACGAGGGCAGTTCAAATATAAACGAGACTTTTCGATTTGGTAGGGTAGGTTTGTCAGGAGTAAGGGAAGCATGTCGGATTGCCTCATCAACCCTCTCGGTGTCCACTGTGACGATGTTTGAGCAAGAGGTTCCACCGCCAATTGCGCAACGTGTTGTAATCAAGTTCCTCGCCGCAGAAGGCGTAAAACTGGCCAGAAACTTCAGGAGATTGACTGCCGATGTTCGTAGAAGAGACACTGTCGCGAGCCAGAGTGTTTGCATGGCATAAACAGTTCGTGGAGGGTCGGGATTGTGTTAAAAATGAGAGCCATGACCGCAGCGAACAACATCAGTAGTGTTCGACAACTTATTGAAGACGACAAACGTCGTACCACATCTGAAATTGCGAGTTAGGTCGGAATAAGTTATGGGAGCACCTACTCCATACTCACAGAAGAGCAAGGGTACCGTAAGGGTTGTGCCAGGTGGTTTCCTCGCCTTCTCACAGCTGGCCAAAAACTGCATCGTTTTCAGGTGTGTGGGCGTATTCTTGCACGATCTCAAGAACAAGGAGACCAATTTATCACTGACATTATCACCTGTGATGAAACATGGGTGCACCACTACACCCCAGAGTCTAAACAAGCGAGTAAGGAGTGGAGAGAACAATACGTTACGCAATTGACGAAGGAACCTCTTGCTCAAACATCGTCACAGTGGAGACCGTGAGGGTCGATGAGGTAATCCGACGTGCTTTCCTTACTCCTGACAAACCTACCCAACAACAGAAAAATCAGGAATGTTATCCCCCCTACTATTGTGCCTGAAAATCGAAAAGTCTCGTTTATATTCGAATAACCCTCGTAGATGAACCAACTGATGAAGAAACCTGGGTAAAAAATAATTTTCTCATTATTGTCTAAGATTATGGAAGCAACTACCTATCTCAAAGGCAAGGAACATGAGTTTTATAGATATAGTCCGTTCACGAAAGGTTGAGCGCATAGTAAGCGTTTCTTCATTGATCTGAAGTTGGCAGTATTTACTGTCACAAAGTAAAATAAAGTCAACGTTGCCGAATGTAACCGGTCTCGTCCGACGAGCTTGCGACTTATCAGACAAATCTATGCAATATTGACAACCTTGCGTATCAATCTGAGAAGAAAATAAAGAACATACATAAAATTTTAATATACACAGTGGAATATGCCAAGTTTCCATGGCCAACCGACGGTTCAACCTTTCGTGAACGGAGTATACAGGTTTGGAAATTCACATCTGAAATATACGATATACAATGAATCAGACAGAGAATTCTTCCGTCCAGTTGCACAGATGAATAGTCGAGACAATCACTTGCTGTAACAAGCTGAATTCAGTTGTCTTGCTTCATTATTCTAGTCTTGTCTCTCTCTTATCGTTTAGAGGAGCGTAATTCTTTAGTATGGTAGGCAACAGTAAATACTTGAATCGAGTATTACGGGCAGCCTGACAAATTAAAAATTCTATACATGTAGTGCGGGTTCCCTACCATACTGCGATAAGAGAGAGACAAGACTAGAATAATGAAGCAAGACAACTGAATTCAGCTTGTTACAGCAAGTGATTGTCTCGACTATTCATCTGTGCAGCTGGAGGGAAGAATTCTCTGTCGGATGCCTTGTATATCGTATGTTTTCGATGTGAATTTCCGAATCTGTATATACAGTAGTCACAGACTACCACAGAACAACCATAGTGACATCAAAAAGCTAAACTATCACAGAGTAACCTGAATAAAACTCAACTAATTCGCACCACAGACTGAAACTGAGGGATACCCTTTCTTATTATTCTTATCCCAACTCAACCCGACGACTCCAAACCAACTTTGCTCGAAACTTGTCAGCGAAACGCGCATAAATTTTCCTCGGGAAAGTTCAGGTTGAAGAAAACACCGGGTAATTATTCAAGTCATTCCTACGGCGGTTACAGGGGCGGAAGGGCGGCGGGGAAAAGGGCGACAATGCGGGCGGAGCATGGCGCGACCATAAAGATAATCCCTGGGCGAGCGTCGAAACTGTGCCAAATGAATATAAACAGAGTTACCGCTAGTACCGGGATCACCGGGTATATCCCTCGATTATGACTGCGCGGCACATTAACGCTAAGCTCCATATTAAACGGGACAATGTTGGCGTTAGGTTACAGGCATTGCGCCGCATAGTGATGCGAGACGAATGAGAAAGACGAGCTCGGAAGAAATTACACTAGAAGTAACTAGATCAGGACGAGAAGAAAATAAGGTGTTTGTTTTATCCGTCTTGAAGAACCAACGACGATATTTCCTACATCGTTGAGTAAGAATACCCAGTCGATTAGATTCGATTACATTTTGGTCGATTGATTCTGTGTTTATCATTCTACACTGCCAGCTTTGAGGTCTTTTGTGCATCCTAATGCTGCATCTTGCCCAGATATCTAGTTTGTCTTCGACACTTTCGACAACTTCGACACTTTGTCTTCGACAACTTGTTTTCGACAGATTATTTTCGACAGTTTGTCTTCGACATTTTCGACACTTCGACAATTGACACTTTCGTGCCTTTCGCCACTTCGACACTTTCGACACTTCGTCACTTTCGACATTTCGATACTTTGTCTTCGGCAACTTGTCTTCGACACATTCGACAACTCGACACTTCGCCACATTCGACACTTTGTTGATTGATTTAAATTCTAGGTACTTCAAGAGAAATTCTCTTTCTTGTAGTGAAAAACTGTTGAGTGACCTTATTGGTATTGGACCAACTACTATATTAGTTTGATATTTGTTAATATCCGTTACAGATAAATACCGTGACACACTGGTTCTGCATTGTTCAGGGGGTTCAGGGGCCTGCATTCTTTAAAATCGAAAATATCAGTCATCTCCTCAATGATGAAACCTTAGACCTTTGTCTAAGGATAAAACTCAAGAGGTTGCAGCAGATGTCTTCAGATACTCTCGAATTGCTTTTATAGGAACGCATATAAAAGTATTGGTGTGCTTAGTGAGTTCGATTGGATCAGAAATTGTTGAAGTTCGTCACAACAATAAAACCCCTTGCTAAAGGTATTTCCAATAAGAGGTGTTATTTTGAAATTCAAAGTAAAATGCCTATTTTCAATATAAATGACCGGATGTTTCATTATAAAGAAGAAGCTTTGCCGTTAATAGTGAAAAATAACATCAGGCAAATGACCACCACGACCACGCTTACAGGACCATATCCTTCTAATGAAATTTTCCATAACCAAATCGCAAAGTGGATGCCCTATGTCCTCGATAGCCTCACGAATTCCATCTTTGAGGTCTTCGACACTTCGACGCTGGCCTATTGGCGTAGACCTTCTCTTTCACGTGGCCCCAAGGGAAGAAGTCGCAAGGTGTTAAATCACAAGATCTCGGTGGCCAATTATGATCACATCTTCGAGAGATAACATGGTCCGGAAACTTTTCCTGTTAAAGATCAATGGTTTCGTTGCTTGTGTAGCAGGTAACACCGTCTTGTTGGAAGTAAACATTGTCCAGATCAATACTATCCAATTTCGGCCATAAAAAATCATTAATCATCTCTCGATGGCTCAATCCATTCACCGTAACTGTTGCTTCGGCACTTCTTCAACTCTTTCGGCTACAACAGTAATATTCTCGGCTGTTCTTGAGCGACTTGCACGGGTTTTATTCTTCACATCACTAACTTGTCCCAACAGCTCGAATTTTTCCACCAATTTCTTTAATGCGGCCCGACAAGGTGCTTCACGACGACCCAAAAATGTTTTACGAACCGTCTCTGCCAAATCTTCACCATTTTTAAAGTGAAGTTTAATGTTTTCAATGCGTTCTTGAAGCGTGTATCGTTGCATTTTTTTTAATGGCGTAGTTTCTACTTGTCAAATGTAAAAAAATGACAGCTTCAAATGTGACATCTACAAAAATAGCCGGCTATTCAAAATAACACCTCTTTTTGGAAAACCCTTTACATGGAATAACTTCCCTAAAATTAACATCACGTTTTTCTTCCCGCTTACATTTCCTCCTCTATTAAGAGCACAACCCTCCTACCCCCCGATCTTTCAACCCCCGTATTATGAACCTTTGAACCGTTCACGGTGGAAAAGTGTTAATGGAGCCTCGGCTCAAAGTTCCCGATTTCTATTCCTGGAACAATTCCTATTTAAACAAGTTGATTGGAAGGAAGCGAACTTCACACCGTCTTTGTGGTGTCCGTCACACCTCCCCGCCTCACCATCGTCAGCAGTTCCCGAACTCCCACAAATACTGATTGGGAAAATGAAATTTCTGGGTTTGTTCGCACTTCGCGCCATACATAAATAGAGGAAAAGTTCTTCTCCCGGATAAGTTTGGGGAAGTGTAAGGAACAGGGGGCTTCATTGAAAGCATGATAAAATGTTAACCTGATTAGGGCTGACGGGAATTGCGAAAGTGAGAATTGGCCGCCGCCGATGCATCACGTGGAAAGGGTTTCTCTAGGTGGTTGAGAGAATTGATTGAAACGTGATGTTGATGTATTGACGTGCTATGGGAAGGGTTGGGGTGATGAAGAACGCGAGGATTGAAGGTGTGCGTGAGATCGTGCGTTTCTGCTATTTTTCGCGGTTGTTTCTAATTGAGCTAGAAACTGCTATACAGGGTGTTTCTGAAATAGGGTTCCGAATTTCTACTGCATGTAGAACTCATTAAAATAAGTCAAAATGTTCCTATAAACATGTGCCCTAAAACGCACCCTTAGAAAATTACAGGCCCTTAAAAGGGTTCGAATGAAACTG
This sequence comes from Propylea japonica, assembly GCA_013421045.1. Classification (NCBI taxonomy): domain Eukaryota; kingdom Metazoa; phylum Arthropoda; class Insecta; order Coleoptera; family Coccinellidae; genus Propylea; species Propylea japonica. Next base: position 36,473,596 of record CM024246.1, read on the forward strand.
GTTTTATCCAGTTATTTCAAAAACGATAAAAGATAAAAAGACGAAATTAACGGAACATGCATAACTTTTTACGCCGAATAACATGAGCTAGGTCATTTTTCGTTATTCGAATCATAGGCGTTCTTTTCAGGGAGGTGAAAAGGGTATCAAGTCCCTAAAAAATTTTGTACGACTTTTTTTGCAATTTTTTTAACAAATTCATAAATTTTTGACAGTTTTGCGTAAAAAAAATTTTTTTTTAGGGACTTGATACCCTTTTCACCCCCCTGAAAAGAACGCCTATGATTCGAATAACGAAAAATGGCCTAGCTCATGTTACTCGTCGTAAAAAGTTATGTATGTTCCGTTAATTTCGTCTTTTTATCTTTTATCGTTTTTGAAATAACTGGATAAAACCAGTTTCATTCGAACCCTTTTAAGGGCCTGTAATTTTCTAAGGGTGCATTTTAGGGCACATGTTCATAGGAACATTTTGACTCATTTTAATGAGTTCTACATGCAGTAGAAATTCGGAACCCTATTTCAGAAACACCCTGTATGCAAACATTATTTCCACCAAATGCTGCAAATTGCTCTGAAGATGACCCAACATAGGTTAGTATTTAGGTACTCTCCGTATTCCTTTTTACAGTTATTGTTTAATTTCGTGGGATCGGAATAGGTTGGAAATAAGACACAATTTCATTCCTTTTTCAAGCAACATACGTGGGAAATACAAAACAGTACCTGAAATCGCGAGTGGCACAACATGAGTCCGACTGTAAGATTCAGTGACCCTCATGACGACCTGTAGCAACAAAAAAAAGTTTGGGGCACTCGCGTAGTGGTCATGTTCGAACAGCAATAACTCTCAAATTATGTAACTTACAGAAATGATGATGTAGGTGTTGTTTTGTAGCTAATACCATTGCGTGTTAAAACATTGAAAAAAAATTATACTTCCATGTGCTAGTTCTTGTACTATTGCGGATTTACTAAGAAAATCAGTACATTTCCTTACTAAAAATTTTTTAAAGAATTTTTTATGGCATTTTCAAGTTGAATGTTTTTATATTGTTATACTTCAATGAAAGGTGGTAGTGTCATCTTTCAAAAAACATTTTTTCACATCTGTAGGACCTTGATGTCCAAAGAAATCGATATTATTTGGAAGGGTCAACGAAAATAAGAAAGTAAATTTAAAATGGGGGCTACTCCAAAACCAACTTCCCAATGTGGGTGTTTTTGTCGATAATATTAGGTATATTTGATGCCCTTAAATTATCGCTAAGTCATGACCAAACACACTGTATAACATTCTCAATAGTATATGATTCAGTCACAACAAGTTCCTACACGTTATTTTCATAAAACAAGTGAACCACCAATTTTAGACCAACCTTTCTTTCATGGAATAAACCTAAGTTTTAAGAGTTACTAGATAACAAATATCTACTATTTCCTTTTCGTTTAGTTATATCGAGGTACCACTTTAAATATGTACTGGAAATAACCCAGCAACTTCCATCATTTCAATCCAAAAATTCCACCAACTTCATCATCGCAACAGATCAAAACGACTTACCTGCAGGCTGGGATGACAACCTAAATCGAGGAGCATCTTGACCACTCCGATATGACCCTTATTAACACCTATATGCAAGGCTGTCTGTCTTCGTTTGTTCCTGGCGTTCAAATCAGCACCAGCATGGGCCAAAAGTTGAACAACGGCGGGCTCATCACCAAAAGCTGCATGGTGAACAGCTCGGTCGCCATCTTTGTCCTCGATTTCCACATCTGCGTAAAATTGGAGAAGGACGGTGATTACCTCCAGGTGGCCATTTTGGGAGGCAGCCTGTAAATGAATGAAACCAAACTGATTGAGTATGCATGGATGTTCAATTGAAAAATTCGTATTCGAAATAATTTCGTTAGTTCTCACGAAAAGAGTTTTCACTTTCAATTTGTAGAAGGAATATCAATTTCCTTTACCTTAAATGGAATGCATTTCGTTCAAAGACTTAAAGGCGAGTTGAAATATGTAAAATATCAATATTTCCACTGGAAGATTGATCATTTTCGTCTCACTAACGAAATTTTTCTGCTTTCTCATCAAGATTTCATTGATGACGCCATTCTTACTTTGAAATTCTATGAAAACACAGAATAAATGATAATTTCTATTCAATAATCATCAGAGCAATCTTGATAGATCAAATGCAGGTGCATAGAGTACTGCAATAAATTATTGGGATGAATTTCCAGGAACACAGAAGTTTTTTTAGGGAACCACTGAATTTTATTTTGTTATTCGAATAATAATTGTCACTTAAGTCGTGTTTCTGGAAGTACAAACAATTTGTGTTACAAATTGTATTTGGAAATCTAATATAGTGAATTCCAGACTGATAGTGGGTTTCATAAAGCTTGATCGGGCAATCAAATCGTTTATTTTGAATTAAGTTGATGTTTTATGTCAAAAATGAACTGAAAATTGCACAGAAATGATAACATTTCAATAATCGAGCTGATTGGAGTTTTGTGAAACCCGGCTTGAAACTTTATTGCAACAGAAGAATGATCCATTACTAAATTAGCAACTACACATCTGAAACAATGATTACATAAATGATATTTGTATTATGAATAACATGAATTTTTTTCAGCTTCGTATTTCAAAACAGTTCATTTTTTTCTGAAGAGTAAGCACATACTTTACATAAATGAACAAATTTCTTGGAGATAAATGACAGTGAATTAGCATTTGAAATCAATTCCTCAGAAATCGGTTTTCCAGTTAATATTAAAAATGAATTTTGCATTGAGAGTTGTTATGATAATATAACATAAAAACAGGCTGAAAACAAGAAGTGAGGTCTATTAATTGTATAATGATATAATAAAGCAATATTTGCTTCAATTACCTTTTGCCTGTTTCAGACAATAAAAAACTATATATTATGTATTTCTCCATGTTCTATGAGAACGGTTTTTTTCAAAACATTTCAGTTTTGATGGTTATATTTAATGGAAAAAGGAATGAATACACTACCTAAGTTTTTCAAACTTAATACTACCATTAAATGATATACGCATTGTTCTAAAACTATGATAGATGCAGTATACGGATCAACTCTTGTTATACAGGGTGTTACATAATAGTATGTCACAACTTGAGATTGTGAATCTACATATAAGTTTGAGAAAAAAAGTTTGTATGAACATGGGTCCTTAAAAGATTCGTTACGGAGCTACAGGGTATTGAAATTTCCAAAAAAAAATTGGTTTTTTATTCATAACTCCTGCAGTTTTTGAGATGTTCAGTCCAAATTTGGAATGCGAGCTATTTTCAACAGTCTCCATCATTGCACGTCCTGAATATTAACTAGAATCTACAGGGTGTTTTCTTTTCTGGAGCCATGTCTCCTTTTCGCTCTCAACCTTGTTTGCGATACGCCACTGGTCAGAATAAAATCAATTTTGATATCTTCGTTCAATTTAGAAAGTTTTTGACTTTTGTTTTCGTATCTGTAACCGTTTTCGAGTAAAAAATTATTGAACGATTATATCTTATTTGCAAAATGAAAAAATAATAAAAATACTCGATAGGTGTGCCCAAAATTTGCTTTTATTTTGATAGCTCGTCGTCTGAGACTCAATTTAAGCTTATTCAATATCAACATACAATCGTTCAATAATTTTTCACTCGAAAACGGTAACAGATACGAAAAAATTACAGAAGTCAAAAAAGTTTTTAAATTGAACGAAGATATCAAAAAATTGATTTTAAGCTGACCAGTGGCGTACAGAAAAGTTTTAGAGGGAAAACACTCTGTAGATTCTAGTTAAGATTCAGGACGTGCAATGATGGAGACTGTTTAAAATAGCTCGCATTCCAAATTTGGACTGAATATCTCAAAAAATGCAGGAGTTGTGAAGAAAAAACCAATTTTTTTGGAAATTTCAACACCATGTAGCTCCGTAATGAAGCTTTAATGAACCCATGTTTATATGGACTTTTTTTCTTGAATAGATTCAGTAGATTCATCCCCTTAAGTTATGACATACTACAGAGTCTCTATGAATGGTTATAACAGCGCAGTTGGCTTTGGATTATTTATTTATTCATATTACACTGTTAGGCAGGTTAGGCGGTTGAAATATGTGAAATATCAATGTCAAAGACAGATATACATAAATATAGGGAGAGATTGATAAATGTTGTTGAGTTTGCATAGGAAGCATAATGAAAATAATCCAAAGCCAACTGCGCTGTTACAATCATTTATAAAGAGCATGTATTATGTAACACTCTGTATATTATACTCATTATACTATAGGAAAGTTAGGAAATTCATATGTCAAATAGTTATTTCGGTAATACAGGGTATAAATGATTATAACAGCGCATTTGGCGTTGGACTATTATAAATATTTTTCTTCTGATGTTAACTTTAATTTGAACAAACTATACTGTGAGTTTAGGCTGGTCATTCCGAAAGAAATTGAATAATGTGACTGGAATTATAAATTTGTAGACTTTTTATAAGAAACGATAAGATGAAAAATTTCCAAAGCAACCTACCATGTTAGAATCGTTTATAAAGACCCCGTACAATTGAGCATTCAACAATTTCTGTTGTCAAATCGACAACTTTCCCAAATTTCAAACAAAACATCACCTGTAGGGCCGTATGCCCAGAAAACACCCCATTAACATCCGGTCCAATCCCAGCGCCAGCGATACTGCTCTTTTTCAAAACTTCCTCGCATTTCTGGGCGTCTCCGTTGGCGGCGGATTTAACCAACTCCTCATTTATATCCCCCGATATGTGAGTTTCGAACAACTTCTTCAGGAGAGCACTCAAACGTTCTCCGCTGGTAGTACCGTGCATTGTTCCATCTTTGCTGGCCACTTTGGTCACTGCCAGAGGGTTGTAAGTCCAGGTAGTGTTGCAAACGTCGATTTTCAGGTCGTTGTCGTTGTATATTTGGAGGACGTGGCCAATTTTGCCGAGGGTCTGAAAAATTGGGAACAATAATGAAAATATGGCTCTTATCCTTGATGAAAAATTAGTTATTTGATCCATTAATCGGTAGATTAATAAGAGAGTCGATTACAAGATGTTTTGCATTTCGAATTGAGTGGAAAACATTCTGCACAAGAGATACATTGAGCATACGAAGGCAGTTCAAATATTTATTATTTATTTAATGTCAACGGATCAATGACTATATCAAAGATCCTTTTTACAAATTTATACAAAAAAAAGAAAAATTTTTGTATTAACTAATTGCTAACACAAATATACAGTAATGTGAAATGAAAAACAATTCCATGCAAACCTGAGAACCAACAAATTCAGCATCATAAAAATGGATTATCATTATAAATATCGATTAACAATCGACCTTAGCTCCTTCTTAAATATTCTCAAATTATTAGTATGCAGCACAGCAGTGGGCACAATTTTGGTTCACTTCTCCTTAACCTAAAAATGGCTGAGCCATAAATATAATTTCTATGAGTTCCACGCTCAATAAGTTGTCTTGGACATCTATAGTTGATAGTTTGATAGTTTACAGAGGGGTTACAGCCCACTGCGACCTTAAGGTCTATTGTGCCCCCTTACAGAGCTGTTCTGGCCAAAAAACCTTCACAGCTCGCCTTCCAGTTCCAGAGATCTAATGAAATCTAGTAACTGTGAAGACTTCAACGAGGCTAGTTCCTCACTCTTACAAGTTTCTTGTCCAAGGCATTTCCTCCTCAGGCTCGTAATGCCAAGGCATTCCGTGACTAGGTGTATGGGGGTTTCTTCCTCCTCCCCACAGAACCTACACTCGTCAGTGTCCGACAATCCCATCCTCAACAGGTGCTTCCTAAGGCGACAATGTCCTGTAAGAAAGCCAGTGAGGAGGTGCAATTGCTTCTTACCAAGATCCAGATATCTTTTGGATCCCGCTGTCTCAAAGTTCCGAAGGAACTCAGTGGAATGATCCATCCCTGGGAGATTCCGCCAGAGCGGAACAAGGAACTTTTAGCGAATTTTAGCGAAAATTTCGAGAACACCTTCGCAATTTACAAGACCCATTAGTGCTTTTTTAATAAAGTAAACATCATGATATTTATTTTATTTATTTATTTATTTAAACCAGTATATATGAAGGGATTTAATAGACTCCAAGTTTATAGATGAAGCAAAATGAGAGTAGTTATGTTCAGTATAAGAAAATCTATTGCCCATCCTAGATGCAAGGAACCTAAAGAATCTATGCTGAATTGACTCCAAAATCGGAATGTGAGTTAGTTTATATGGAGATCATATGAATAGGCCATAAAGCACAATGGGTCTGACCAGCGTCTTATATAAATGTATAATGGATTCATGAGCTTTAAACTCCCTCGTAGACCTAACAATAAAACCCAGAGACCTATAAGCCTTAGATATAAGATTATATATAAACGAGACTTTTCGATTTTCAGGCACAATAGAGGGGAGAGAAAATTCCTGATGTTTTTGTTGTTGGGTAGGTTTGTCAGAGTAAGGGAAGCACGTCAGATTGCCTCATCGACCCTCTCGGTGTCCGCTATGACAATGTTTGAGCAAGAGGAGTTCCTCCGTCAATTGCGCAACGTATTGTTCTCTCCACTGGTTACTTGCTTGTTACTCTGGGGTGTAATGGTGCACCCATGTTTCATCACAGGTGATAATGTGAGTGAGAAATTGGTCTCCTTGTTCCTGAGATCGTGCAAGAACACGCCCACACACCTAAAAACGATGCAATTTCTGGTCAGTTGTGAGAAGGCGAGGAAACCACCTGGCGCAACCCTTACGGTACCCTTGCTGCTCTGTGAGTATGGAGTAGGTGCTCCCATAACTTATCCCGACCTAACTCTCAATTTCAGGAGTGGTATGACGTCTGTCGTCTTCAATAAGCTGTTGAACACTACTGATGTTGTTCGCTGCGGTCATGGCTCTCATTTTCACTACAATCACGACGCTCCACAAACTGTTTATGCCATGCAAACACTCTGACTCGAGACAGTGTCTCTTCTCCGAACATGGGCAGTCAATCTCCTCAAGATTTTGGCCAGTTTTACGCCCTCTGCAGCGAGAAACTTGATTACAACACGTTGAGCAATTGACAGAGGAACCTATTGCTTTAACATCGTCTCAGTGGACACCGAGAGGGTCAAAAAGGCAATCCGACGTGTTTCCCTTACTCCTGATAAACCTACTCAACAACAAAAAAAACAAGAATGTTCTCTCCTCACTATTTTGCCTGAAAATCGAAAAGTCTCGTTTATATTTGAATTGCCCTAGTACATGAATAAAGTATAAACCATATACATAGTGTTAGTAAGTTATTTTATTCCTGAAATGGAAGAGTAAATTAAAAGAAGTAGACTCCCCAACTTACCACTGCCATCCCGTCTGCCCAATCGCCATGACCCCTCTGCAACATCTTAACCCTCTCCATATCCGAACATATCTGCACAACGTCCCCCACAGCAAACTGCTGCTGGGGTGTCTCGTTCAAACCAGCCGTGTTAGTCGGACTTGCAACTTTGGTCAAAACGGCAGGATTCAGGGTCCATTTGTTTCCGCTGGCATAAGCAACGACAATGTCATGATCTTCGTCGATACCAACCACTGAACCTACCGTGCTCAGGCATTCGAACATCCCATCGGTCCAGCCACCGTGCCCATGTTGGAGGGACTGTACGATCTCCAATTCGAGCTCTACGCTGACTTGGTCTCCGATTTTTAGTCCTGGAGGACCTGTTCGACCAACGGTTTGTTCGCCTGAAAAAGGTTTTTGATTCGATTATTGCTAGCAGAAGAAAATTTTAGGTTACAATCAATAGTTCAAATTAGGGATGCGTCGAAGCGGCTTTTTTGTGATTCGGCCGGATACCGAATCTCTCACTAAGCAGCCGAAGCTTCGGCCGAAGCGGCCACCGAATCGATTTTATTGATACTCATTAGAAATACAGTGAATAATAAGACCATTGGTACTGAATATATATTCTCTAGTAAGCAAACAACTAACAACTTAATAATGACTTAGAAAATTGTAACAAAAGATGAACCAACACCACCCCTAGATATTTCTGAATTACAGTTAATGCATCGCGCATATTTATTGTCATCACATAGCGAATAATATTTCCAAATATTACTATTCTTTTTAGACATTTTACTCGTAAGTTTGTACAACTACCGCTCCCTTCGAACTTCAAACGCGAAATGAAAGCACAAACAAAGGGCGTTTGGTCTGATGTATTCGATATGAGCGAGTCTCAACACGAAATTGTATCTCGTCGCTTCGGCCTAATCGAACAACTGCTTCGGCCGAAGCCGAATAATCGAAAAGTAGGCCGAAGCGGCCGGATACCGAAGCCGAATCGATACTTCGGCGCATCCCCATTAAGAACACCCTTTAAAACGAAGTGATTTCTATCTATAACGAAATATTTCAAGAACATCACTCTTTGAATAGGTATTGGTAAGAAGGTATAAGGGTGGATTTTTTCCGAAATTTTTCCGGGCGTACGTAATAAATCCCGACCTTAAAATAAATCATTACGGCGGGCAGAGAGATCCTTCTGAAACAGTTTTAAATACACCCCTGGCTGTTTGGTTTCAATCTAACCATTACGCTAGTGTGAAAGTTGTGCGAAAATGTCTAAAAGGAAGTGCTTAAGTTTGAATGATAAACTTAAATTTATCAGTGAAGTCGACTGCGACATTGCCGACTATAGTAACAAATTTCCTGTCCTAATTTTTTTTGCGGATATAGCGCTTTCGTTATAGGGAAGTTTCACTGTATTTCTGAAGTTTTCATAGTATTATTATGATATTATAAAAAAAACAAGAGCACACATTTCCAAATAAGCAACTGTTTTTGACCGCTACCAAAAATGGCGGCCGGTTGCCAACATATTTGACAGGAAGCGAAGTGTACATCCGTAAATGTTCGCAATAGTTCAATTTCTGTCGAATGCAGCCATTGTTTTAAAAGATTATCTGTTTAAGTTGTAATTTTTTCCATCGACTAACGATTTAGCGATTAATAAACTAGTTGAATGAATATATAAAAAGTATAATTGTCTCACAGGCTGAAGGACCTCGGTCAATGGCCATTTGTAACAATGTTTACAATAAACCACTTTTATCATTATTTTTATTGAATAAATAACTTTTGTTTGGCATTAAAGATACATTCTACAACTAGTTCGTTCACGAAAGTTTGAGGTGTCGGTTGGCCATGGAAATTTGGCATATTCCACTGTGTATATTGAAACTTTAGGTTAGGTTGTTGATTTTCTTGTCAGAGTGACACGCAATGTTGTCAATATTGCAGAGAGTTTTCTGATAACTCGCAAACTCGTTGGAAGAGGCCGGGTACATTTGGCAATGTTGACTTTATTTTATGTTATGACAGCAAATGCTGCCAACTTCAGATAAAAAACAAACGCCTACTATGCGGTTAAACTTTCGTGAATGGACTACAATATGAATTTCTATGTTTTTATGTTCCAGTAGAGTTGTGACATTACTCGTATTGACTCTGAATACTTTGTGTTTGGTCTCCCATGACAATTGCACATTAAAATAGCATAAATTGAGCATTGAAACAGGTCATTATTGTTCAATTTCGTGTACTTTAAACCTACCTTTCATTTCGAGGTCAACGGAAAAGACTTTTCCATTTATATCTTAAAATTTCAGTATCATTTTTATGAGCGATTCCGAAATCCACATCAATAAACTCCAAATTTACGAATTCCTAAGATTATACTCACCTAAACACGGTAAATGATCCCTATAAACATTGTATCCTTTAGCGTCATTCACCACCTTCAAATCGGCCATTCCTTCGAACCCAACTCGATACAAATTCTTAGAACCATTGTCCCAAACAACATAAGCTCCAGAACGAGGACTTGCAGCACTCCAATCTTGTATCTCTTGCACTTTACCACGTCTCCCATTTCCTCCGTCTTGGTCTTCCCATTGCCAATCCACGCCACGAACCACACGGGCTCCAGGGAAAATTCCCCTGAGGGTGATTTTTTTACTTTTACGACGAGCCTCCAGGTAAACGCGTTCCGTGCCTGGAGATGTTATCCGATAAAAACGATGCCTCAACTGGTGCTTGTCTCCGTGATAACAGATGGAGCAAAGATCGTAGTTTCCACACTCGGCACATTTCCATCTTATGCCAAAGATCGGTTGCTGGTGGCAGGTGTCACACATTGTGCCTTCGTGTTTTATGCCTGTGGGGGCGCTGTCGTGTACTCTTAGATCATATTGGCCAGAACAGCGATAGTTTGCTGCTGTTCCGTTGTCCCAGACAACTACAACTTCGTCAGATGACTCAAAGTTTCGTACGGTTCCTACATGACCTTCACCTCCATCCTACAAATTAAAATATCATGAGGGACTTTCAATGAAGAATTAAATCAATTTTTAACGAATATACATCTTTTCTGAACAGAACCACAAATGTAAGTACATCTTCTCAGAAGATAAACAAACAAAGATCCACAAAAATTTCGACTAGCTTTTATACTTAAGGCCCCTTCCAGTAGAAATCCTACAGTTCTCAACAATTTCATTGGAAAATGGTTACCTGTTTGCCCCATTTCCAGTCGGGACCTCGAATGACTCTAGAACCAACTCCTTCCATCATAAGTCTGGGGGCCCTTGAAACTCCCGGAGTGGCCTCAACGGCATTCGCCAAATCCATGATCACAATTGGAATCGAAAAAGTTTATTTTTCAACAATTCACAGTAGAAGGCATCGATTTAGCGTCAACAAATTCACGAATTTTCTAATAACAATTAAAACTTGTCAAAAAATTAGGCTAGGATCGGAGTTCTTGATATATTGGAACTATTCGAATAAAGTTCGACTTTCAAAAGATCTACCAACGTCATGGCGTCATTTAAGAGGCCTACTAATAACAAATGGAGGAACTATTAAAGTATTCTGTAACAAGACGCAATTGAGGGAAACTGTAATAATGTAAGCTTATAGGTGCTGACACCTATGGGCCGCAAAGAGAACTGATTTTTTGACATCATTCAAAAAGTTCAAAATTCAAAATGTTTTACTTCTAAAGATTTCGAAAGAAGAGGAGGGATATGCCAAGATAATGTTTACCAAATGCGAAAAAAGTAGTTATGGAAGAAAATGAACGACTGCTATAATCCAGAAAATGGGTATTTCTGTTAAATGGTATTGATCGTTTTTCTCGTTCATGACGTGTAGGATCACGCCACTTTTACCTCAATGCTTGCAGCCTTCCTATTGGCGGAGACGGGACGTTGATGTTACGACTACTGTCCAAAAATACGGTTGCGGGTGATCGTGGCGTTTACCTTCAGACTAAAACGTACATGCCGTCTATAATAATTAATAACTTGATTAAAATTATCACTGAAATTACTCAAACGTTCAAGTTCAATTGTGTCAAGGAGTGAAAATTCTCCGATAAGAATTTAATGCACTAGTGGGATATCAGAAATTGTTTGAACAATCTTTTCCGGTAAGTCAACTAATTTTTTCACTGAAATGTGGGATTCTACAAGACAAACAAAGCTTCTTCAGATTCATTAATCAACGTGATAATTTTCATTCAAGTTTGAATTGACCTAATTGGCTAGAATGAGGAGAATGTCACATTTTTGGCAAGTTTATTGAGTAAGGTTATGTTTGCCGACTGTGACAGTTGATTTGTTGATAATTACTTGCTAGAATAATATTTATTATTTACATTCACGAATGGAGCTGCAGAGGTTACCAGCGTTATTTATGGGATTATTAGCACATTTGTATCAACTTTCATGTTTGGATTTAAGTAGTTTAATTCAAATAGCACGTGACCTTGAAAATTCACGTTCACAATTTACGAAAATTACCTACAATTGCAGCTTGAACAATATTCAAATTTCATTCTTTCTTATAATGATATTGATATTGTCATTTGAACTCTTTAAAAGATGTTTTCTGTATTTTATTCTGAATGAGTTCAACTGCTTTATTCTCTTTAGTTTATTTCTTGTACATGTTTATCAAATCAGGGTTCAGAAAAAAAATTGTGAATACCTAGTTCTTCCCTTATGCAGCATGACTTCCCAAATGAATAGAAATCATACCAAAAGGGCCATAACTTGCGCCATATCAGTAAGAAAACCTAAAATAGAATCCATAATTGTATAACATTTGCATTTTTCAAGATCAGACTATTTGAACGGCCATCCCAAATAAATACAATAAAAAAAAATTTCCGCCGACCTCGAAATAAAAGTTGATTTAAATGTGTACGAAATTGATCATTAATGAGCCATTTTAATGCTCAATTTCTGCTATTTTAATGTGTAAGTGTAATCCTCATGGCAACCGTTCACAAAGTATTCAGAAGCACTACGAGAAATGTCAAAATTCTACTGGAACATAGAAATTTTATTACGTCAAATGTAGGACTTGTACAAAATGGGAATGTATTTCAATCAAGAATTTATACACAATTCGTATTGAGATCATGGGAAAAATCTCGTAATCAACCCGGTTATTAATCGAGCGACTAATGGTCTGTCTCGAACTATTAACCATATCTTAACCATTAGTCGCTGTCTTTAATAACCTAGTTTATTAAATAACTATTATTTATTAGCTTACTTTACTCATTAAAAACAATTCCTTTTTCTGAACCTTTATCAAGCAACCAACAAAATATGTTTTTCCTCATTTTTCAATGTTATTTCTCTATTTACCATAGATAATTTGAATTTATTTGGTGGACTATTAGAAACCTTGAACAAGAAACCAGTTTGATAAAATAGTTTTAATAATCGTCCTTTGCTGAAGGATATTCAACTTCTTTGGGCAGTAAAAAATCGATAATCTAATCGAATTGAATCAAGAATTTATTTTATAAGTAGGATTAGAATGAATGAGCAGATAATGCATAGATTGACAAATTCCTGTCCTATTGTCAATAGTAATCTGCTTTAGAATAGATTCGATATAAAAGCATTGGAAAATTTTTGTCACCTATCGCGCACTCCTTCATATAAAGGGTTTTCCATTAAGAGGTGTTATTTTGAATAGCCCGCTATTTCGGTAGATGTCACGTTTGAAGCTGTCATTTTTTGACGTTCAAAAGTAGAAACTACGCCATTAATGAAAATGAAACGATACACGGTTCAAGAACGCATTGTAATTATTAAAATTCGCTATAAAAATGGTGAAAATTTGGCAGAGACGGTTCGTAAAACTCGAACATTTTTGGTCGTCGTGAAGCACCTTGTCGGACCGCAATAAAGAAACTGGTGAAAAAATTCGAGCTGTTGGGACAAGTTATTGATGTGAAGAACAAAACCCGTGCACGTCGCTCAAGAACAGTCGAGAATATTGCTGCTGTAGCCGAAAGTGTTGAAGAAAACCAAGGTTTGTCCTTTCCTCGTCATTCTTTGGAATTATGCATTCCACAAAGATTTGGGTATTAAGGCTTATAAAGTTCAGTTAACACAAGAACTCAAGCCGTCCGATCATCAACAACGCGATTTGAATGAATTATACTTAAAAATTATTAATAATGTTAAATATTCACATAAGGGGTGAGGGGGAGGTTTTTTTATTTTAAAAATTTTCATAAGGGTCATGTTCGAACAGCAATAACTCTCAAATTATGTAACTTACAGAAATGATGTGAGTGTTGTTTTGTAGCTTGTGTCCTTGCGTGTTAAATCATTGAAAAAATCATACTTCAATGTGCTAGTTCTTGTACTATTGCGGATTTACTGAGAAAATTAGTACATATTTTCACTATGAACTTTTTCAAAGAATTTTTTATGGCGTCATCAATTTGAATGTTTTTATATTGTTATTCTTCAATGAAAGGTGGTAGTATCATCTTTCAAAAAACATTTTTTCACATCTGTAGGACCTTTATGTCCAAAGAAATCGATATTATTTGGAAGGGTCAACGAAAATAAAAAAGTATGGGTGTTTTTGTCGATAATATTGGGTTTTTTTTGATGACCTTAAATTATCGCTAACTCATGACCAAACACACTGTATATTTCTGAAAAAACACGGCGAACAATTTCCCAAGGAACGAACGCGCCAAAAAGGACAATTCTCATCCTTGCAGTTCACGTGGGCACAATTTGAGAATTTAAAATTTAAAATAAATTGCAGTAATTTTAGCCAGCCGCGGAGCGTTTATCGAATTGACCCTTGTACCCCTTCCGAACGACACTGGAGTGACATTACACACCGCTTGCTCTAAATGAGGAAGTGCCACCGCACTGATGCTAGAATCGAGTGTTGTCTTCATTAATTGATCCGTTTCGCGACTGGGTTTTGAGGACACACGGAATACGGACACTATGAAGACGATTCTGAGTTAACTCGACCGATTTTCACTTGATTGATATACACTTTAAAAAAAAACTCGCCCACCTAAAATTTTGATGAAGTTCGATATCCAAGAACTTTGCTATTATAAAGGGGTTTCCAATAAGAGGTGTTATGTATTTAGATATTCAAAGAAAAATGCCATTTTTCGATATAAATGATCGGATGTTTATTTCATTATAGAAAAGAAGCTATGCCGTTAATAGTGGAAAATAACATCAGGCAAATGACCACCACAACCACGCTTACAGGACCATATCCTTTTAATGAAATTTTCCATAACCAAATCGCAAAGTGGCTGCCCTATGTCCTCGATAGCCTCACGAATTCCATCTTTGAGGTCTTGAATCGACGCTGGGCTATTGGCGTAGCCCCAAAGTAAGAAGTCGCAAGGTGTTAAATCACAAGATCCGGAAACTGTTCCAGCAAAAGATCAATGATTTCGTTGCTTGTGTGGCACGTAGCGTCGTCTTGTTGAAAGTAAGCGTTATCCAGATTAATACTATCCAATTTCGGCCATAAAAATCATTGATCATCTCTTGATAGCGCAATCCATTCACCGTAACTGTTGCTCCAGCCTCATTTTCGAAAAAGTCCAATGACTCGGCCGGACCATAAACCACACCAAAAAGTCGCACGTTGAGGATAGAGAGGCTTTTCAACAATAACTCTTGGGTTTTCCGAGCCCTAGATTCGACAATTTTGCTTGTTTACGAAGCCACCGAGGTGGAAATGGGCATCGTCACTCAAGATGATTTTTGGATGGAATTCCGGATCATTTTCATGCATTTCAACGACCCAATCAGCAAAGAAACGACGTTGTTGATGATCGGCCGGCTTGAGTTCTTGTGTTAACTGAACTTTCTGAGCCTTAAGATCTAAATCTTCATGCAAAATACGGTGTAATGACGTTTGTGGAATGCCTGATTCCAAAGAGCGACCAGGAATGGACAAACCTGGGTTTTCTTCAACACTTTCGGCTACAGCAGCAATATTCTCGGCTGTTCTTGAGAGACGTGCACGGGTTTTATTCTCCACATCACTTACTTGTCTCAACAGCTTGAATTTTTCCCCCAATTTTTTTTATTGCAATCCGACAAGGTTCTTCACGACGACCAAAAAATATTCAAGATGTTCACCATTTTTATAGTGAATTTTAATAATTTCAATGCGTTCTTGAAGCTTGTATTGTTCCTTTTTTATTAATGGCGTAGTTTCTACCTGTCAAATGTAAAAAATGACGGTTTCAAACGTGACATCTACTGAAATAGCGGGCTATTCAAAATAACACCTCTTATTGGAAAACCCTTTAATAGACCACTCTCCTTGGGACACCGATATACCGATGTAATGAACTTTTGGTGCTATCTCTCCACATATTTCAGAATGATTTATTTTTATTTGGGTCAAGTTGAATTTTCTCAGGGTATCATTCTGAAAACGACATCATTAGATATTTGGCGCGAGAGTTTGTAATATGTAGTGTCAATAAGTGTATATATTAGAGTTAACTTAAGGATAGCGACTTCACATAATTGCGTATATTTTTCGATTTTGTTCTGTTTCATATTCGTTAGAAGTTTTTTACTGTTTCGAACCTTCCAAACTGTAGGTAAATTCTAACGACTATGAAACATAACAAGCGAAATATACGCAATTATGTGCAGTCCTTAAAAAAACTCTAACATATACACTTATTGACACTACTGCAAAATCTCGCTCCAAATATCTAATGATGGCGTTTTCAGAATAATAACCTGAGGATATTGAACTAGACCCAAATAGAAATAAAACTTTATGAAATATGTGGAGACAGATGAAAAATCCCTAGATAGCATTAAAAGTTTATTACATGGGTATATATGTGAAGATCACTAATATTTTTGTTTCTTCGTTGTTTATATGGAATAAATGTGTCTAAAATATCTTATTTTTCTAGTATTTTTTTGTATGAATGTCTCATTCACACATATGATGAAGATGTATGAGTGAGAGAAAGAAGGATGATATACCCAAAATTGATGCAAGCGTGAGATGAAATTATGTCAAAGACTATCATACTGGGTGTCAATCACTATCAAAGTATGTCAATGTCTATCAAATAAGTAACTTCGAGGAAAATGGTGTCTCCTCGAATATTCAATTGATATTTATTGAAAATTTGAAGGTAATACCAAAATATCAACATTCAACTATAGTTCGGTAATAACCATAGTGTTGCAGTAAAATCAGAAACCGAATTCGCCTACTGAATGTATCCACTTAAGGTGTCAATCACTATAGCTTTCACCCTAATTCATTTCATCGTTTTCATTTGAAATTTTCTTTTGTGAAATCTTGATTTCATTACAACCCCTCTTGCAATAGGCCCTTTCTTTGTATTTGACGTTGCATCACTTCCAAACTGATGCAAAATCAGTTGATGCACGTTCTATTTGAGAATGTTGTGATTTTGAACTGACGCCCATCACTTCAAAGTTCAAACTGATGTTGCTTTCTGATAAAATCTGCTGGTTTTCATTGCTAGTAATGAATAATTCATATTACTTTTAGAATTACCTTCCGAACTATCATCGATATTCCTATTTGGTACTCTGATTCCAAACCTTATCGTTTTGTTGATTGTCATCCGAAAAGGCATGTTCTATTTGTCAAAATCACTTCCACCTGAAGTGATTTCGGAAATTATTCCGACAAATAGAGCGCTAGGAATGTTTTACACAAATGAGGTGTATCTATGCATGGAATTCTAAAAAATTTGCAAACGAAATTTGTACCATTGTGACCTTCGGCACTTCATTCTGCATGATTTAAGGTGAAATATCTCTGTTGTCATGATAAAACACTAGAAAACGTTCGCTTATCGCACATTATCGTTGCAACCTTTAAACCGACCGTGATGCTAACAATAAAAGGAGAATTTGAACTTTGTTTCTTGGAAAACAATCGTTTTAGTTCCATATTGACGTGTATTATTTTATAATTTGACTAGAAAACTCTGATCTGAGAACCGATAAAAAAGTCGTTGGGTATTTGATGAAATAACACCATTCTACCGGGTGTCTACTTCAATTAAAAGTGGACAAACTTCAAGGGGAGATTATACGAGTGTTTTGCAACAAAATTGTCATTTAATATATGGTTGAAATGTTGACGGTTATTCTTCAATTTAACATTTCTTGATTTCCCGAAATATTTCGAGTTTTTTTCTCTAAATTGATTATAATTCAAGTTTCCTGGTAGTCTCTTCAAATTTGACTACATATTCAGAAAGAGCATTAAGTTTGCTACAAGATAAGAGAGTCTGTGTGCAAAAAAACTTTTATTGCGGGCGTGATAAGGGGATGAATATCAAGATTCTGAAGTTGACAAAATTAGCCTTAATCTTCCAATGTAGAGATCTGATAAAATCCAATATCTGTGAATGATTCAACGAGGCTAGTTACTCACTGTTACAAGTTTCTCGCCCAAAGCATTCTCTCTTTAGGCTCGCAATGCCAAAGCATTCCGTGACTGGGTGAATGGGGGTTTCTTCCTCCTCCTCACAAAACCTACACTCAGTGTCAGTGTCCGACAATCCCATCCTCAACAGGTGCTTCCTAAGGCGACATTGTCCTGTAAGAAAGCCAGTGAGGAGCTGTAATTGGGTACGTTCAGAAGCACTCAACTGTTGGCATAAAGCAAAAATCAGCTGAGTAGAGTTGAGTTTCAGCGGATGAAAATCTTCTGAACGCTTCGCTGAGTGATTCACAGTTCTGACATATCATGATACATAACCTTATTTTTTATTCAACAACAAGTTGTTGGTTTTCTTCTGACATACCTTAATTGTAGCCAGACAATCTTTTGGATCTTGCTGTTTCAAAGTTCCGAAGGAACTTAGTGGAATGATCTATCCCTTGGAGATTCTGCCAGAGTTTTTTGATATCAGCTTTCTCCTTCTCCAGAAAAAATAGGTACATTAAGCTATACCACAGAAAGGTTCTGGGCCAATGAGTGACATTCGTGCGCCCTCTTTGGCAAGTGTATTGGCCTCTTCGTTCCCTTTGATTCCCGAATGACCGGGAACCCAGATTAAAAAGACCTTATTTTTCTTGCCTATCTCATTGAGTTTGTTTCGGCACTCCCAGATTATCTTTGATTCGATGACATAGGAGTTCAGTGCTTAAATAGCAGCTTGACTATCTGAGTGTATGGCTATATCGCACTCCTGATAGTTTCTTTCTAGATTTAAATCTAGAACTTCTTCAATAGCTAAGCCTAGCTACAGTGCGCACTTGGTACTTGGCCCGTATATCCCAGCGCCAGCTCCTGTAGAGGTTTTGAAACCATCTGTATAACATTTTACGGTATATTCTTTGAGGTTATAGTCGGTGTATTCCCGTTCCCATTTCTTTCTTTTATTTAGCAATGTCTTGAAGTTTTTATCAGTGCTTACTTTCTTGATCATTACATCACTAGGGAGGTTCGCAGATGAGATGTAGTTGTTCAGAGAGGACCAGGCTCTCTGATTCTTTATTCTCTCATTACCTGAACCTTCCTTAGATATTTTGAGGATAACCTCATGGGCTACCCTATATGAATCACTAGATGAAGAGGTGTGAGATACGTAATGACCTCAAGTGCCCTAGTTGGGCACGTTCTCATAGCTCCAGTGATGCACACACAGGCAAGCCTCTGTACTTTATCGAGCCTTTTCCTCCTACTTACCTGACTTGCCTTGACTAACCAGGCTACTGCCCCATATATGATTATAGGTCTCACAATCATGACATACATCCATCGCAGTATTTTTGGGTTACAACCCCAATTTTTGCAGCATAGACGTCTGCACGCCATTAGAGCCCTTTCAGCCAGTAGCAGTATCAACATGCTTATTTCACAGAAGTTTACTATCCAGTGTTATTCCTAGGTATTTAACTTCTGACTTCCACTTCAAGATATTTCCGTTAGGACATTCTTATTGAAATTAGGGATGGAACCGGACCGGATCCGGATTACTGAATCCGGCCAAATTGGCCGGAATTCCGGTCCGGCCGGATTTATATGAAAATCCGGTCGAATTTTTCAAGATTTAAATAGTATATTATACAACGAGCGGAAATGTAGATCATAACGTAGATGTATGAATGAATACTTTACTTGAATTCTATACTTTATCCAAGACTTCTTCAGTGAAATTCGAATCATTCTGAATTTTCAAAATTGAGAATGTCGAGGAGAATATTTATCAAAAGCGTTGTATTAATCGTACTCCCCTCAATATCAATATGTATTGTTTCCTTTTGACCAACCGGTGAGGTCTGTTTGATCTGACTTTTTTTTATTCATTTTGTAAGTAATTTCTTTTTCTATTTATTGAGGTGAGTTCTAGGGATGAGTTATTACAACCCACGCTGTTGGTTTATGGATACTATTGCTTCTCAAAATCAGTTGAATCCATACTAATATTATAAATGCGAAAGTAACTCTGACTGTCTGTCTGTTACTCTTTCACGCCTAAACGGCTGAACGGATTTTGATGAAATTTGGTATGGTGATAGATGATAACCTAGAAATGGTCATAGGCTATAAATAATCACGCCATCGTTCTTAGGGGGTAGGCAGTAGGCAGATAACTAAATTGAGTTAGTGATCTTTAGTCGTTTTTGTTGGGACTTTTGCTCTTTCACGTCTAAACGGCTGAACAGATTTCGATGAAATTTAGTAAGGTAATAGATGGTTACCTAAAAACGGATATAAGATCAAAATGATCACGTCATCGTACTTAGGGGGTAGGAAGTGGGCAGAAAACTGAATTGAGTTAGTGATTTTTTTATGGTTTTTGCTGGGAGTTTTGCTCTATCATGCCTAAACGGCTGAACAGATTTTGATGAAATTTAGTTAGGTGATAGATAGTAACCTAGAAAAGGATATGGGCTATTAATATTCATGCTATCGTACTTAAGGCGTAGGCACTAGGCAGAAAACTGATTAAGTCAGTGATTTTTAATCGATTGTTTTAAAAGTTTACCTCATTCACGCCTTAACGTCTGAACGGATTCTTATAAGACTTGGTTAATATAAAGATAGGATCCTCGGCACGGACACAGGCTACTTTTTACGGCGGGAAAATACCTCATTCCCGCGGAAATCTAGCGTGATCGTGTCAAGAAGCGCATGACGCCGTAGCTACTGAAATGATTTTGATGTTTTTTTTAACTGAGTGTTACTAAGACTTTAAGTTAGTATTTGATCACTTTTCTAACTTAAAGGGTCGGTAGGCGGACGAAGTCGCGGGTAAAAGCTAGTTATTAATATATTATTCTTCGGCAAAGATATTGCCATGTTACTGGTCCGTTCCATCCCTAATTGGAATTGAAGTTTCCCAACTGATAAGAAGCCTCACGTCAAAGCTTTTTTAATGTGGGGATGGCCTGGCGTGGTTTAATCAGGGATGGTCTAAATTTTCTATATTTTATTTTCCATAAATTCACATAATACACATAATTCGTAAAATCACTACTTCGTACAAACTTCTCTTATCTACGACTACAGACAGACTGACTTCGTCTATGATCTAAGACTACTTCAATTTCTAATGACATTAATGACATTGACATCATTCATTACCATAGAGGCACTCTTCTTCATATCATTCTATGCTCCCAGCCACGTCAACGCTAACAGTTGGCGGGACATTTAAATTTGGCTACTACAGCTCGGCCTATCCTGACATTTTGATTGTCCTCAATCAACACATAACTATTTCCATAATACATAAACACTAAATTGTACATAACATAAGATAACAAAATAATAAGTACATTAAATCTTACAAGATAGGTAAATCATCACAAAGAACTTAATCCATCCAAGGTTTCATTCTACACGCAGCAACAATACCTTCATATGGAGTTACTTGGAAACCTTCAATATCTTTGACAACATATCTATCGTTATTCAGAACTTTGGCAACAACATATGGTCCACGGTACTTTGGCAGTAACTTTTTATTTACTCCGGCAGAAACTTCGGTATTGAGTATCATAACATAATCACCTGGTTTATATACTTTTGCGCTTTTATGCTTTTTATCAAATAACATTTTATTGTACTCTTGAGATTTGATAATATTTTCCGAAGCTACTTGTCTTATGGCATTTAAATTTCTATCTTGGGGATTACAAATATCTAAATATTCACGTAAATTGTCATGTACTTGACCTCTCTGGTTTACACCAAATAACAACATACTAGGCGTAAATCCTGTTGTTCTACTAACTGAATTATTTAAAGAAAACTCTGTTTTTTCTAAAACTTCATGCCATTTATGGACATCCTTTGTTGTTTTAGAACACATTGTATTAATCGACTTATTTACAATCTCGACTTGTCCATTAGCTTGCGGTACACCTGTTGCTATTAAAACGTGTTGTATGTCGTTTTTGGAGATAAATTCTTCAAACTCATTTGAGGTAAAGCAAGAACCTCTGTCAGAAATAATTTTCAAGGGTCTACTATAATTACCGAAATATGTTTCTAAATGTCTAATAACTTGTTTGGTTTGCGTTGATGTGCAAGGATATAGTTTAACAAATTTTGTGAAACCGTCTATGACAGAAAATATATATTTGTATTGAAATTGGGTTTTCTCTAAAGGACCATAATGATCAATATGCAATGTCTGAAAAGGTGTATTCCCTTTGGGAATCGAATGTAAATATCCTTCACTTTTACCAGTTACAGGAGAATAACTGATACATTTGAGACAGTTTCCAATATAATTTTTCACTTTCTCCTTCATATTGGGGAACCAATATGTTCTTTGAATTAATTCTAAGGTTTTATTTATACCAACGTGACTCATTTCATCGTGATACGTTCGAATAACACTGTTTTCCAAACAACTAGGTACATAAAATTGTAACTGCCTTTTATTATTTTTCCGATAAACTAAACCATTTCTTATTTCAAAATTCTTACTCTCTTGCTTCTCTAATGACTCACGAATTTTAATAATTTCTTTATACTGAGATTTCTTTCAAAACTATTATCCTCAATAACTAATATTGAGTTACGACTCAAACAGTCAGCATGCGTCATCTTGGTATTTGAACGGTGGTCAATTGTGTATGAGTAGTTTTGTAATTCTAGACTCCATCGTAAAATTTTCGGGTTTACTTCTTTTTTCTTCAAAGCTAATTTGATACTATTACAATCTGTTATAATTTTGAACTCTATACCTTGAAGGTAGACTTTAAATCTTCTTAATGAATGAACTATACATAACATTTCAAGCTCGTAACTATGTAATCGGCTTTCATCTTTACTTGTTCGTCGGGAAAAATAAAAAACCGGATGAAATCTTTGATCGGGTTGTTTCTGCAATAGTATGCTACCAAAACCTTGACCTGAAGCATCACAATGTAATTCTGTCTCATACGTCGGATTATAAATTGCCAAAACAGGTTTCCTGGTTAGTAAATCTTTAAGTGCATTAAAGGACTCTAATTCTTGTTTTCCAAATTTAAATTGAACAGATTTCTTTAAAAGGTCGTACAAAGGTTTAGCCATGAAAGCGTAATTTTGAATAAATCGGCGGAAATAGGATGTAAGTCCTAGAAAACTACGGACATCTTTGAAATTTTTGGGTATTGGAAATTTCCTTACTGCATCTAAATTATAGTCAGCAGGTTTCACACCTTCGTTGCTTATTTCATATCCTAAAAATTGAATACTAGTCTTAAAAAATGAACACTTGTCCAATCGTAATTCCAAATGATTCTGAACACATAGATTAAAAATCTCAGATACTATTTCAATATTTTCCTCAACAGAATCAGTTGCCACACATATATCATCAATTACCAAGCTTATTAATTTTTTCTTAATTAATTCCCGAAAAACTTTGTTCACATACCTATTCCAATTAGCAGGGCTATTACGTAAGCCGAAAGGCATTTTTAAGTATTCATACTGTCCTGATGGGGTTACAAAAGATGTGTACCTTACCGAGTCTTCATTTAAACTGATATGATGAAATGCATCTTTTAAATCTAATTTTGTGAAGTACTTTTTACTCTGTAACATTTCAATTTGATCATCGATTAAAGGCATAGGATAATTATCTCTTACTGTCATTTCATTCAACTTCCTAAAATCAATACACATTCGTAAAGATGAGTTTGATTCTTTTGGCTTTTTCTGAACTAAAACTATTGGCGATGCAATATCAGAATAACTTTCACGAATAATATTTTTATCAAGTAATTCCTGAACTATTTTCTCAGTTTCTAACTTCTCATAAACAGATAATCTTCTTGGTCTAAAATAAAATGGAGTGAAATTTTGGGTTACCTGAATTTTCATCTCATATTTAACATCTGGTTCATCAGGTCTATTTGCTTTAATATAATTATTTTGGAAAACATCAACAAATTTAATTTTAAGTTTCTCATCAATATGAGGATTTATGTCCAGATTAATTTCATCTCTGTCATAAGGATCAATTAGATATATAAAATCTTCATCATTTCCAAAATCAGAAGATTCAATTTTCGAAATTTCAACAACCTTATTAAACGTTACATTCAAATTGTTTTTAGTGATAAAATCTCTACCTAAAAGACAAGGATACTTCATGGTGTTGTCATCAACAATATGAAAATCAATGGAAAGATCTAAATTCTTTGTGTTCACATTGGTTTTAAATATACCCAAAATATTTAATGAAGAATTATTAATGCCCATATAATTTTGAAATTCTAAATTCTTATCTATTAGAGAACTTGGTATCAAAGATTCTTTTAACAAGGATATTGGGCTACCTGTGTCTAACATGCACCAAATTTGAACAGTTTCATCGTAAATTTTGAATTTAAGTGGTACCTGATAAGATGGAACAACATCATGATTTAATAAATTGGTAGATTGATCTGGTCTACTACTTCCTCTTCTTTCCGATTTTTTTGGACAATTGAATTGTTTGTGCTGCATCGATCCACATGAAAAACAAGATCCTCTCTCCCTTTTTGGTTTTGGACATGCTGATGCGTAGTGTCCTTCTTCTGAACAGTTGTAACATTTTAAAACCTTTGGCTTCTGTTGTATTCCAGAATTTGTCGGTTCTTGAGCGTTTTCCTGTTTCGTGTTTGGTGGTTTGAACTTAGTGTAGTTCACCAAGCCTTTATAATTCCTCCTTTCATTTATGATCCTGTCGTAGTTGATCAAGTCATGATACAATTCGATAACGTCGTTGTGTGTTTTTGCTAACAACATATTGGCCAATTCTTTCAAGAACAATCCAACAATAATTTGCTCTTTTTGTTCCTCAAAAGTAAGTGACAATTCCTGGCATAATTTGACCTTTTCATGGAAATAAACATTCAAGTCTTCTTTTGGTCCTTGTACCCTAGACGTCATCATTTTCCAGAGATGGGTTAAACTTGCATGAGTTATGAAAGTGTTGGAGAATAAATGTTTGAATTCTGCCCAATTAGATATCTTCTTGTAATTGGTCTCATACCACTGTTTGGCTGCACCAACTAACTTGCTTCGGGCTGTCTCTAATTTAAAGGAATCTGGCCAACGGTGCAGTGTACTAGTATTTTCTATAGCATCTAGCCACTCACGTGCGATAGACAAATTTTGCCCATTGAAGCATTGAATTGTTTTCGAAAAATCTGGGAATACGTGATAACTTTCTTCTCTTGTACTCACACGTGGTTGCTGCTGCTGAACCAACATTTGCAGAACTTGGGAATTTTGCGCTAATACTTGATTCATGGTATTCAACATTGTGCTGAACAGGTTTTGCGAACTTTGGTTGTTCATCTCCGTGCCAACTTGACTTTGAGCAAATTGTTCGAACTCTTCAGCGTCGAATTGGTTTTCTTCGTGCATTTCAACAATGTGGTTAACCTCACTAACCTCAAAATGGTCAACTTCTTCTGGAATTTTCCTGGTGATCCCACTTCTGAGAACTGTGGGGATGGCCTGGCGTGGTTTAATCAGGGATGGTCTAAATTTTCTATATTTTATTTTCCATAAATTCACATAATACACATAATTCGTAAAATCACTACTTCGTACAAACTTCTCTTATCTACGACTACAGACAGACTGACTTCGTCTATGATCTAAGACTACTTCAATTTCTAATGACATTAATGACATTGACATCATTCATTACCATAGAGGCACTCTTCTTCATATCATTCTATGCTCCCAGCCACGTCAACGCTAACAGTTGGCGGGACATTTAAATTTGGCTACTACATTAAGTTCTCTCTTTCCCTTTCAAGATCCTGAAATCAAAATCTAAACAGCAAAAAAGCCTTATCAAGGTCTACCAGCATCTAACCATTGACCATGGCCGACAGTCGACCTTAAACCCGCGGTCCCGTGGTACCGAACTAATGAACCGACCAATATAGTTTCAACATTATCGAAACTATTATCTAATGGGACCTGGTCGAAAGTCGCGTCCTCGAAGGTATGCAGTACCACTCTAATCTCGATTTGAAGCGTCTTTATCATCGGTATCAGAGGGGAAGAGACCGCCGTAGTCTTCTCTCGGCCGTTCTTATCATAGTCGATTCTCGAGAATAAGATCGTACCGAAAATAATCGACGGTTTCATTGCGAATCGAGTCTCTTTTGAGTTTTGTGCTTGCCGATACGGAAACGTGGTGTTTTTTTATTTGGTACGTGACGGTTGGATACTATCATGGGTATGCAGTTTCGGTAAGTTCGATTTTCTGTGAATTTGTCTGTGTTTCGGTTCGATTTTGACAATTCGAGATTTTGGAACGGTGATTTTGAGGTTAGAAGTTTCAAGGATTCTGGCGTTCGTTTCATTGATAATCTGATACAGTGGGACTTCCCTATAACGAACGTCTGTATAACGAATTTCGTACAAGGTATTGCACCTTGAATCCAATTTTCATGTTAAAACACCCTCTAAAACGAACTAAATTCTCTCTATAAGGAAATATTCAAAGAACATCACTATCTGAATTAGTATTGAGTAATATTGAATAGTATTGGTAAAAAGGTACAAGGGTGGGTTTTTTCCAAAAATTTTTCGGACGTACGTAAAAAATCCCGACTTTGAACTAAATCATTACGGCGGGCAGAGAGATCCTTCTGAAACAGTTTTAAATACACCCCTGGCTGTTTGGATCCAATCTAACCATTACGCTAGTATAACAGTTGTGCGAAAATTTCTGAAAGGAAGTGCTTAAGTTTGTATAATAAACTTAAATTTATCAGTGAAGTCGACCGTGACATTGCCGATTATATAGTCCGTTCACGAAAGGTTGAGCACATAGTAGGCGTTTCTTTATTTATTTGAAGTTGGCAGTATTTACTGTCATAAAGTAAAATAAAGTCAACGTTGCCGAATGTACCCGGCCTCGTCCGACGAGCTTGCGAGTTATCAGAGAACTCTATGCAACATTGACAACAATGCGTATCAATTTGACATGAAAATAAAGAACATAACCTAATATTTTAATATACACAGTGGAATATGTCAAATTTCCATGGCCAACCGACGGCTCAACCTTTCGTGAACGGACTATAGAAACAAATTTTCTGTATAACGAATTTTTTTGCGGATTTAGCGCTTTCGTTATGGGGTCATGGGGAAGTTCCACTGTCTTTGAGAATAATACTGTGACGAATATTTTCATCATGCGATATTTAAAGCGAAATCGTGCTGTAATATATCTCGGATTCGCGCGATTTTCATGGTTATATTTCATTTTTTTATGTTGGTACTCGGAGCTCTCCTGTCACAAATTTTTCCTCATCTGTCAATTTAGTTTTGTTCATTTATATTCAGAAATCAATAAATCAATATTGCTGAATAACAAATTAAATTATTTACTCTGGACCTATAGTTATATCCAAATGAGTGGAACTTGCCTGAATGGAAATAAGAGTGTAATTTAATTTGATTCATTTAATTCGGCTGAGAAAAGTTTTCAATAAGAGGTGTTATTCTGATATTCAAAGAAAAATGCCTTTTTTCAATATAAATGATCGGATGTTTATTTCATTATAAAGAAGAAGCTATGCCGTTAAAAGAGGAAAATAACATCAGGCAAATGACCACCACGATCACGCTTACAGGACTATATCCTTTCAATGAAATTTTCCATAAACAAATCGCCAAGTGGCTGCCCTATGTCCTCGATAGACTCACGAATTCCATCTCTGAGGTCTTCAATCGAAGCTGGGCTATATGTGTAGACCTTCTCTTTCACGTGGCCCCAATGGAAGAAGTCGCAAGGTGTTAAAACACAAGATCTCGGTGGCCAATTGTGATCACCTCTTCGAGAGGTAACAACGCCAAATATCAATGGTTTCGTTGCTTTTGTGATACATAGCGCCGTCTCTTTGAAAGTAAATGTTGTCCAGATCAATACTATACAATTTCGGCCGTAAAAATATCATCTCTCAATAGCGCATTCCATGTTGCTCCAGCCTCATTTTCGAAAAATTGAGGTCCAATGACTCCGCCAGACCATAATATAATATAAACCGCACGGGTTTTATTCGTCACATCACTAACTTGTCCCAACAGCTCGAAGTTTTCCACCATTTCCTTTATTGCCGTCCGACAAGGTGCTTCACGACGACCCAAAAATGTTCAAGTTTTACGAACCGTCTCTGCCAAATTTTCACCCTTTTTATAGTGAATTTTAATAATTTCATTGCGTTCTTGAAGCCTGTATCGTTCCATTTTTATTAATGGCACAGTTTCTACTTGTCAAATATCAAAAAATTACAGCTTCAAACGTGACATTAAAATCAACATTTCTTCGTTACTTTTGACATAAGTTTTACATAATGTGAAGTTGGAAAATTATTCTAGCTCTCCAAAGCTTTAAAGTCGACCATCACCAATATGATACGAATTTTTGGATTAAAAGACATAATAACTAGAATTATTAATTTTAACTTGAAATTCATTATGCTGAACAGTATTCTGAATGATTTAACACTTCTAATTGTTCAATATTATAAATTGAGGAATTTGTTTAAGCCCGATATTCTAACAGATGTGCTTTCTGAAAATGGATATTCGAAATTTTTGTAGCAATTTCTGGTATATCAATATGCTGTTCTACTTCCCGAAAGTTATTGTGTTCGAGGACAATAAGCACTTATTGTTTTCAGAAACTTCACACTTCAAATAAATTTAAGTTTTGGTTTACTGGAACATTAACAAAGAATCCTACTAAAGGGTTTTCCAATAAGAGGAGTTAATTTTGATATTCAAAGAAAAAAGCCATTTATCAAAATAAATGATCGGATGTTTATTTCATTATAAAGAAGAAGCTATGCCGTTAATAGTGGAAAATAACATCAGGCAAATGACCACCACGACCACGCTTACAGGACCATATCCTTTTGATGAAATTTTCCATAACCGAATCGCAAAGTGACTGCCCTATGTCCTCGATAGTCTCACAGTTTCCATCTTTGAGGTCTTGAATCGACGCTGGACTATTGGCGTAGACCTTCTCTTTCACGTGGCTCCAAAGCAAGAAGTCGCAAGGTGTTAAATCCAATTGTGCCAATTGTGATCACCTCTTCTAGAGATTACACGGTCCGGAAACTTTTCCGTCGTGTTGAAAGTAAACGTTGTCCTGATCAATACTATCAAATTTCGGCCATAAAGAACGTTTATGGTATGCCTAATCCCTAAGAACGACGAGGAATGGACAAACCTGGGGTTTCTTCAATACTTTCGGCTACAGCAGCAATATTATCGTCTGTTCTTGAGCGACGTGCACGGGTTTTATTCTTCACATCTTTAACTTGTCCCAACAGCTCGAATTTTTCCACCAATTTCTTTATTGCTGTCCGACATGGTTCTTCAAGACGACCGAAAAATGTTCGAGTTTCACCATTTTTATAGTGAATTTTTATAATTTCAATACGTTCTTGAAGCGTGTATGTCGAAAAATGACAGCTTCAAACGTGACATCTACCGAAATAGCGAGCTATCGAAATAACACCTCTTATTGGAAAACCCTTTATAAAACAAAATTTCATCTGATTATAAATTCTTCATAATGGACAAATACTACAGATGATACATAATTTCTGCCTTGTTATTGTATGGGGCCCCTTAATATACCATTAACTCTAATCTTTGCCCTGCAACAACATAATGTTTGGGAATATGTTTTACTGAGCAAGACTGCAATTACACCTTGTTTCCCATAATTTAATATACGTTAATTAATTGAAATGCTTGTCTCATACTTAACTTAATGATTCAAATCTCAAATCCAACTCAGAAATTCCTTTCCAAAGTGTGTAGTATTGTATTTCGATTCATTGTATTCAAATTTAATTTAATTTATCTTATCGTGATGTTGATTGGGCGACCTCTATTTAAGTCATGCAATATCTAGTTTTTTGCAAATTATCGTAGTCTTGAAAGCAGATAATAATGTATCAAGTCTCGAATGCAATTTTATCGTTTTATAACAACCTACTGGAAATTGCAAATTACAAACAGAAAATTAAGTTGAGGATTAGGGAAATCAGGGGCATTTTCATATTATCGATAAGTGCATATTTTGTTTGTTTCTAGGGGAAAAAACGTATTCGTCAATTTCTTGATATTATTCTATTATTATTTGCTCTTTCGGTTAACCAATTACGTACTGTTCTGGTCAATAAGTGCTAGAGAGTTTTCTAATAAGAGGTGTTAATTCGAATAGCCCGCTATTTCGGTAGATGTCACGTTTGAAGCTGTCATTTTTTGACATTTGACAAGTAGAAACTACGCCATTAATAAAAAGGGAACGATACACGCTTCAAGAAATAAAAATGGTGAAAATTTGGCAGAGACGGTTCGTAAAACTCGATCATTTTTGGGTCGTCGTGAAGCACCTTGTCGGACCGCAATAAAGAAATTGGTGGAAAAATTCGAGCTGTTGGGACAAGTTAGTGATGTGAAGAATGAAACCCGTGCACTTCACTCAAGAACAGCCGAGAATACTGCTGCTGTAGCCGAAAGTGTTGAAGAAAACCCAGGTTTGTCCATTCCTCGTCGTTCTTTGGAATTAGGCATTCCACAAACGTCATTACACCGTATTTTGCATACAGATTTGGGTCTTACGTCTTATAGAGTTCAGTTAACACAAGAACTCAAGCAGTCCGATCATCAACAACGTCGTGTCTTTGCTGATTGGGTTGTTGAAATGCATGAAAATGTTCTGGAATTCCATCGAAAAATCATCTTGAGTGATAAGGCCCATTTCCACCTCTGTGGCTTCGTCAACAAGCAAAATTGTCACATCTGGGGCTCGGAAACCCCAAGAGTTATTGCTGAAATAAAATTTTTCAGTTATCGATTTTTTACATATTTTAATTTGCAGAATATAATTCCGAACGTACTGTGAATTCCTATGCCTACAAAATTTTGATGTAATAGCCTTATTGCTCTTCTTGAATTCTTCAAGATTATTTTTGGCTCAAAATTAAAAAGTTCCTGTTGATAAAACGCTGCTCGTAAACTTAAACTGTGCAAAAATAAAAATCACGTCTGATAACAATAACCTATTAACCCCATGTGATAACTAAAACCAGATATGCTTATACATAATCAATATCTACAGAACGATAATGAATTATAATGCTAATTAATTTTTTTCGTACACTGTATAATTTGAAAACATTCAGAGTCAACCAAGATACAATTATTCATATTTAATTTACGTTTCAGTGAGTCGCCATCAAGGAATTAATGAATTGTGGCACATTTTTCCAATGGCAATAAAGTTTAACCTTCGGTTTTTTCTTAAATGAAAAATCACATTCACTAAATCGTTTTCAGAATATCTTTCGTCAGTTGTGTTGTGTAGTTGGTGTTGGTTTGGTTTATGTTCTGTTGGTGACTCGTGCTTTATTTTTTCTGTTTCTGTTTTCGGTTTGTCATTATGGTGTGGCCTTCTGGAATGTCAAGGTATATTTAATTGATACTATTTCAATTAATTGATTTTTTCTTTGGTTTTTTTCTTATGAATTATATTCTTGTATGTTTGTCTTTAATTCGTGTTCAAATCAAATCATATTTCGTATTTTTCTTACTTTTATTCTAAAGATGTTCCTGAATTGAACGTACAAACGAAAAGGGGAGATTCCTTAAGTGAGTTTAAGAAAAAAAAGTCCCATTAACATGGGGTCGCAAACGTTTCGTTTTCGAGATACAGAGTGTTGAAGTTTGAATTTTTTTCAAGTTTTTTTCTCATAGTATCTACACTTCACAAGATATTCAACTGAAATTTGGCATAGATATTACATTTGAGAGTTCTCACCACGTGACATGGCAATTTCGATAGAAGATCTACAGGGTGATATTTTTCTGGAACACTGCCACCTGTTCTTCTGCAGAACTTTTTTTGGTGAGCAACTGTTAATTTGAAAAAATGTAAAAAGAAGCTTTGTTCTTATACTAAACTTTTCGGTCTCTTGTAGTTTTGTCGTATCTACCAACGATTTCGAGAAAAAAAAATTTGAACGATTCTCTCGAAATCCTCGTGAAAATCCAAATTATGTTGGGAAGGCCACTTTGTAAGCTGTGGTGAATGAATTCAGTGTCAGTTTTTATGGAAATTTTCCAGATTTGTAGCGATGATTCGTAAAGATTCGATAAACTCGTATGTTTTTCATTATAACTTTAACACCCTGTATCTCTGAAACGAAACGTTTGCGATCCCATGTTTATGAGACTTTTTTTCTTAAACTCACTTAAGGAATCTCCCCTCTTCGTTTGTATTGGGTGGGCCATCTGTTAGTTTTTTTTTAACCATGAATTAAACACATGCATTGTGGAAAAAATTCATTAATTTTTATTGAAAATCAAAGGAATATTTATGCCATTTATGTGTGAAAAATCACATCATTCATGTGACCACCACGGCTCTTCTTACAAGCTTGCATCCGAACATCAAAATTTGCGATGACTTTTTCCAGTAAGAGCGGATCTGTGGCCTCAATTTCATGCCGAATATTGCGTTTGAGGTCTTGAATTGTCCGTGGGGCGTTAGCATACACTTTACTCTTCAAAAAACCCCAAAGAAAATAGTCCAATGGTGTCAAATCGCATGATCTTGCTGGCCAATTCACGTCAGAATTACGGGAAATTAAGCGTTCACCAAATTTGGTTTGCAATAAACCTATTGTTTCGCGAGTTGTATGCGATGTTGCTCCGTCTTGTTGAAACCAAAGATCATCCACATCTAATTCATTTAATTTTGGTCACAAAAAGTCAGTCAGCATGCCACGATAACGTTCAGAATTCACTGTAACGGACTTTCACTTACAGCGGATACATTTTCAGGAGTACGAACTGGTCGAGCATGTTGATATGCTCTACGACCTTCTACGGAACCTGTTTCTTTAAAACGTTGAACAATTTTGCTAATTCCGGCCTCTGTAGGACGATTATGTCGACCGAAACGTTCACGAAGTTTGCGAAATGTACTTTTTACAGATCGCCCATTTTCGTAGTAAGTTTCGATAACTAAAATTCGTTCTTGTGTTGTTAATGAATACATAATTAAATTTGGCATAGTTTTCTCTTGACATATGTCAAAACACAAAACCATGAAGTTTGTTGCAAGACATCGAAATTCATGGTTAAAAAAAACCAACAGATGGCCCACCCAGTACGTTCAATTTAAGAACACCCTCTATGATATGCTTATATGTAAGCGAGTCATTCTCAGAGCTAAAGCCAATTAACAAATACTTCAATAAAGAGATGTCGTAAATGATTGTGATACAAGTAGTATTTAGTTTCTAGAAAACAATTAGACATTAGAATGAAACCAATAACTCTTGAGATATTCAAATTCGATTTATCATTTCTTAAATATGAATACACACAGAAGTTTCTAATTTCACGTGACGACTCTTTTCATTTTAATAATGGTATAGTAGATATTTCTTTAAAATTTGGTACAAGTTTTCACTGTATCAAGTTACATTTTTTGGAGGACAAACAATTTTATTATTTTTTCGAAAAGAAAAGTGGAAAACTTTCAAGATTCTCGAAATGCCACTGGTGAAACATAAAAATGAATGTTGAGTCATCGAAAACGTTTAATAGTTATTTAATCAACTAGGTTATTAAAGACAGCGACTAATGGTCAAGATATTTCAATGCGTGAGCGGAGCGAACGCGTTAATAGTTCGAGACCATTAGTCGCTAGATTAATAACCGTGTTGATTACAAGATTTTTCCGACGATATCAACATGAATAGTGTATATATTCTTTATTGAAATACATTCTCATTTTGCACAAGACATAAATTTGACAAATGGAATTTCTATGTTTGTATGTTCCAGTAGAGTTTTGACATTTCTCCTAGTGCTTCTGAATAGTTTGTGTATGGTTGCCATGAGGATTGCACATTAAAATGGCTAAAAAAAATGAGCATTAAAATGGGTCATTAATGCTCAATTTCGTACACATTAAAATCACCTTTTATTTCGATGTCAGCGGAAAATATATTTTCTTCTGTTTTTATTCTGCTTTGACCAGCGTGTGCTCGTTTTTCCCAAAAGTCGGTTTTTTATCTTATTTCAATTAGGTTAGGTGTAATGAAAAAGAATTCATAATAGTATAGTTTTTTTGAAATTCAATATCAATGTTCAACTTATAAAATTTATGCGTAGATGGTATGAGTGGAAAATTTTATGAATGAAGTTAAGTGGGATTTGATACTTTATCTACTTTTGTTTGTATCTTCTTAAAAAGTATTGAAAACCAAAATTATCTAAAATAACGCATAGAATGATCTAGCTGGAGAGAAAATTGTAGCGATTTCCAGATTAAAAAATCATATTTCAAAGACATAAGAAATTACACTATATATTGTTTTTCCAGCTTTCAAGATTTTCGAAAAAGTAGTGCAAACTGTTTTGTTGATTTCTGATTCGTTGGAAGTTTGCAGTGATGCCATATTGTCATCTTTTTCAATAGCCTACATATTCTATTCCGGAACCAGAATGGAATGACAAACATAGATGATATTCGTCATAGAATTGAGTTAATTAAAAATTTGAATTTTTTCTCGTAACCTAATTCTTTGGCACATGAATTAGTAGTTCGTCCATACACAGTGGAACTTCCCTATAACGAAAGCGCTAAATCCGCAAAAAAATTGTTATAAAGAAATTTCGTTATACAGAAAATTTGTTTCTATAGTCGCCAATGTCGCGGTCGACTTCACTGATAAATTTAAGTTTATCATTCAAACTTAAGCACTTCCTTTTAGACATTTTCGCACAACTTTCACACTAGCGTAATGGTTAGATTGTAACCAAACAGCCAGGGGTGTATTTAAAACTGTTTCAGAAGGATCTCTCTGTCCGCCGTAATAATTTAGTTTAAGGTCGGGATTTATTACGTACGTCCGGAAAATTTTCGGAAAAAACCCATCCTTATACCTTCTTACCCATTCAAAGAGCGATGTTCTTGGAATATTTCGTTATAGAGAGAATTTACTTCGTTTTAGAGGGTGTTTTTAACATTTAGTTTTGGACTCAAGGTGCAATGTCTTGTACGAAATTCGTTATACGGAGAAATTCGTTATACAGACTTTCTTTATAAGGAAGTTCCACTGTATATGAATGTATTCATCTGTAACAGTTATTCAAAACCCAAAAACCTCATATCACAGCTTACAACTGTGAATAGCTACCAAATCTAAAGTGGAAAATAACTCTATGGTTTTATTTTTCCTACTTCAGACGACCGAATAGAGACTGCGGCAACTACGCCTACTACGTCATATTGGCGCGAAATTTGATTTCACACGTATTTCGGATAACGATTGATAACTTCTAAATGCGGATTCAATCAATTGTGTGGTCTATATGTTAAAATAATCGTACCAAAACGTGGAAAAGCCCGCAACAAACGAGATAAATCCAAATGAACCGAACGATATAAATAAAATATGAAGTAATCAATCGTTTCTGCCATGATCAACCCAGTTCAAAGTTCGCGATCGAATCGCACCACCAAACAAATGACCGTCGACTTCCTGGTAAAAAGTGTATCGTTAATTGTCCAGAATCGGTGTCGGCAGTGTCTATTTTTTTATCGTCCGTGGCAGGCACGTTTAATTCCGGATAGACTACGAACTTCGGAACCATCGTCTGATCGTTCTCTTCTGTTCGGACAACGGTGGGGATCTTCGCCGGTAATCAAATGAATAATGACCGAGATACGACTGCATTACGATCTGCCAAAGTCCTTCCACACACGGCAAGACTTGCTGGACGAAGCTTTCTCCTTAAGTGAACTTATATTAGGCTTTGATTAAGTCTCTCAGAAGCTATTCAACTTCTAAATTAGATAGGTGAATCAGTTGGCTTAGTAACTATACAGTGTGTTTGGTCATGACTTAGCGATAATTTAATGTCATCAAATGTTCCTAATATTATCGACAAAAACACCCAAACTTGGAAGTTTACCCCCTTAGTTTTGGAGTAGCCCCCATTTTAAATTTACTCTTTCATTTTCGTTGACCCTTCCAAATAATATCGATTTCTTTGGACATAAAGGTCTTGAAAGATTATACTACCACCTTTCATTGAAGTATAACAATATAAAAACATTCAACTTGAAAACGCCATAAAAAATTCTTTGAAAAAGTTCATAGTGAAAATATGTACTGATTTTCTCAGTAAATCCGCAATTGTACAAGAACTCTCACATTGAAGTATAATTTTTTTTCAATGATTTAACACGCAAGGATATTAGCTACAAAACAGCACTCACATCATATCTGAAAGTTACATAATTTGAGAGTTATTGCTGTTCGAACATGACCCTTATGAAAATTGCTAAAATAAAAAAAACCTCAGTACTTCCGATAATTTTCAATGATCAAACAAACAAATTAATCCTGAATATTGCTCAAAATGGCCGCCTCTGCTCTGTAGACAGGCAGTGGTCTTCATGACGACCTGTCTTGTGTCTTTTGCTCGCGTAGTGATCATGTTCGAGTAGCACTAACTCTCAAATTATGTAACTTACAGATATGATGTGAGTGCTGTTTCGTAGCTATAATATTCTTGCGTGTTAAATCATTGAAAAAAATGTCCTCAATGTCTGCATCACAACGAATAGCCAAGCAACGCTGAGATCCCCGGAATCATATTGCCAGGGATCTCTGCTGACCTGGAAAAGCCGTAAAAACATAAAGTAACTAGTAAGAGACAATAAAGTGACTCTTCTTTTGGTGAGAATAAAGAATCAGAGAGTCTGGTCCTCTTGGAACAACTACATCTCATCTGCGAACCTCCCTGATCAAGAAAGTAAGCACTGTGAGCAACTTCAGGACATTGCAAAGTAAAAGAGAGGAATGGAAACGGGTATACACCGACTATAACCTCAAAGAAAAAATGATATACAGATGGTTCTAAAACCTCTACAGAAGCTGGCGCTGGAATATACGGGCCAAGTACCAAGTGTGCACTGTCGCTAGGCTCCTGTATGAGCGTCTTTCAAGCGGAAATCTTAGCTATTGAAAGATGTCTAGATATAAATCTAGAAAGAAACTATCAGAAGTGTGATATAGCCATATACTCAGATAGTCAAGCTGCTATTGAAGCACTGAGCTCCTACGTCATCGACTCAAAGATGATCTGGGAGTGCCGGAACAAACTCAATGAGGTAGGGAAAGAAAAATAAGGTCTTTTAAACCTGGGTTCCCGGCCATTCGGGAATCAAAGGAAACGAAGAGGCCAATACACTTGCCAAAGACGAAACACGTATGTCACTCATTGGCCCAGAACCCTTTTGTGGTATAGGTAAATGTAGTTTCTGTAGAAGGAGAAAGCCGATAGGAAAAAACTCTGGCGAAATCTCCCAGGGATAGATCATTCCATTAAGTTCCTTAGGAACTTTGAAACAGCAAGATCCAAAAGATATCTGAATCTTGGTAAGAAAAAATTACACCTCCTCACTGGCTTTCTTACAGGATACTGTCGCCTTAGGAAGCACCTGTTGAGGATAGGATTGTCGGACACTGGCGAGTGTAGGTTCTATGGGAAGGAGGAAGAAACCCCCATTCACCTAGTCACGGAATGCTTTGGCATTGCGAGCCTAAACAGAGAATGCGTTGGGCGAGAAACTTGTAAGAGTGAGGAACTAGCCTCGTTGAAGCCTTTACACATACTGGATTTCATCTGATCTCTGGAATTGGAAGGCGAGCTGTGAAATATGTGGTCAGAACAGCTCTTTAGGGGGGCACAATAAACCTTGAGGTTGCAGTGAACTGTAACCCATTCTCAAACTATCAACTATCAATTCTGGTGCCAGGGTGTTGTGGTATTGAAGGAAATAAAAAATTTGACGAACATGCAAAAAGTGCATGACTGCCGGACCTGGAAAAGACCAATATAAGGCAGCAGTCAAGAAACTGGAGTTGAATAACAGAATAACCTTATTGAGAAACATTTCTGGACTTACTCCATTACATTTTGTAGATGACAATTATTTTTATCGAGATCAGTACGGATTACACAAAACTTGTAGGTTAGATTAGATCCATTTAATCGTTAACAGATCCCATTTCATAACAGAGGTAGTTTTTGGAAAATACGACTGTGCCTACCAGAAATCTTCCTGTACTGAAAGGTTGAGACAAGGAAGTCTAAACAAAGAAAAACCCACTGAAGAATGCTCTTGGGAAGAGAAAAAGTACTGTTTGAATATAATAAAATGAAGTTAATTCAACTGTTCAACTAACAAAAATGTTTTCCTCAACAGCCTTTCCACCTAATTCATCTTTCACTATGGCGGAAATAAATCAAAACAAATGATGACACCCACCGTCTTCTCAGAAAATAAAAATATAATATACACAGTTATGCACTCGTTCACTATAGATTTCGGAAATTTTGATATATCTATGAAAAATCCATGTCAATATTAATAGTTCTACGAATGCCCGCCGTGGAGCTACATTCTTATTTTCAGTACAGTGACTATATTACTATATGATATTATTGATAATATAGTCACTATAATTTTCAGATGCCTATAGTTTCAGTGACTTCTTACCGTTATGTCACCATGATTCCTTTTTTGGTTCTCATCCATATTTGCTAAAATCTTTGTTTCATCGAATTTCTATACTAGCAAATTAATTTGCCCTACCCAGTATAAAAAATATACCTCTGTAAGTTCATAATATTGATCTTCTGATATGCTAATCTTCATGTGTGTGGCCCCCTATACCATAATTCCTACCAAATACGATATAACAGGTTATCAATGCCCCGTGGTGGTATATTGTGTTAAAATAAAAAAACAATCCGCACAGATAAGGCGGCAACTGCAAGACACAAAAGACTCAAGTGTCCCCAACGTTCATAGAATGAATACACGCTCAATTTTGTTTGTTTGATTCCAGTTTAATAACAAATTGTTTTGTGTTGCTCTTGCAGGTAAACGACGAAGATGTTTGCCGAAAACAAGTCGTGAGTATCTTGTGTCGGTGTATTTTGCGTGTATCTGTGATCTTTCTGCATGATTCTATGGTTCTGATCTTCTCTGATTGCTTGTGACTTGTATCTTTTTCTGAGCAGAAAGTTAGTTCTCACAGCACCTCTGGCACTGTGCAATTTGATTCTATATTTTTTCTGTTATTGCACGTGTTATTGGCAATCTTTTTTCTTTTCTTCGATGTATTGCTTCATGCGGTATATGAGAATCTTATCATGTGATGCGGATGAGATTTTTTATCTGTGAAATGATTGGAGTCCAAGATTCTTTGATAGAGCAAGAGCCCGTGAACCCCAGACCTTCGTTATTTTATAAAAGCTGAAAACTTGGCTACGCATGCTCCCAACACAGGTAAGAACGATGGACCATTATGAAGTTTGGGTTACCCTGGCTTTGGCAGGTAAACGGTATTAAAGGGGTGTAAAATACTGATCTAATTTCGTCAAATAATAAAGTGTGATTTTTTGGTATTACCTTCAGAATATCATTAAAAATCACGTCATTAATTGCCAGACACTTACTATAGTGGCAACCCCTTGCCAGGCACCCTTAATGTTCATTAAATTATATGTAATTCTACTTACGTTAGGTATAGTATAAAAGCTGTTTTTTATATATAATACTTGGGTCATAATTAGATAATGTTTCCTCATTAGCCAGACATTTTTGATAGTGCCAACCCTTTGCCAGACAAGCTTGTAGTTTAGCTGCAGATGCGAGCGCGAGACAGTATATATGAGGGTGCGAGTGAGACGGTATGATTATAATGACTCATGCAAATAATTTTTTGTGGTACAGATTTATATAACTTATCATTCAAGTGAATCTCAAAAAAAACATCTGAAGAAAAGACATTCGA
Organism: Propylea japonica; assembly: GCA_013421045.1. Classification (NCBI taxonomy): domain Eukaryota; kingdom Metazoa; phylum Arthropoda; class Insecta; order Coleoptera; family Coccinellidae; genus Propylea; species Propylea japonica. Next base: position 36,513,408 of record CM024246.1, read on the forward strand.
AGCTACAACTAAATAGAATAAATTAACAATTTTATTTATTTGTAGCATCGAATGTCTTTTCTTCGAGTGTTTTTGAGATTCACTTGAATGATTAGTTCTATGAATCTGTACCAAAAAATTTATTTGCATAAATCATTATAATCATGCCGTCTCACTCGCACCCACTCATATATACTGTCTCGCGCTCGCACCTGCAGCTAAACTACAAGCTTGTATGGAAAAGGGTTGGCACTATAAAAAATGTCTGGCTAATGAGGAAACATTATCTAATTATCACCCAAGTATCATATATAAAAATCAGCTTTTATACTATAACGTAAGTAGAATTACATATAATTTAATGAACATTAAGGGTGTCTGGCAAGGGGTTGCCACTATTGTAAGTGTCTGGCAATTATTGACGTGATTTTTTAAGATATTCTGAAGGTAATACCAAAAAATCACAATATATTATTCACACCCCTTTAATACCGTTTACCTGCCAAAGCCAGGGTACCCCAAACTTCATAATGGTCCATCGTTCTTACCTGTGTTGGGAGCATGCATAGACAAGTTTTCAGCTTTTATAAAATAACTAAGGTCTGGGGTTCACGGGCTCTTGCTCTAAAACAAACCGTCTGTTTATCTTCCTTTGTGACTAACCGCTATTTAGGTATCTAATCTTCACGAAAAGTTCATGTAAGACACAAAGAAGTAGACGAATTATATTGTTGCCGGAAAATTTGCTACATGATTCAATATCAAATTCATTTGTCCCAAAAAGATTAATCATTTATTTCACTTATCTCAGCTGAATCTGTAGTAACCACTATCTCTAGATAAGACCACCTGATATTCTTAGCGGATTAACACAAAACGGTACTTGAACTTTACATCGGATATCGTGAATTTTCCACCATAGTTAATCGAAGTATGGCAATATATGTATATATATTCTTCTGAAATTAAGAGCTAACCTAATTCAAATACATAAAACAAAAATAAAAAAACCTAACTGAGGTTAGTGCAAAACGGGGTACCATACTATTTTTTCGTATGATTCCAGAGCTCAGGGAAAAACCTCGGTACAAAAAAACCCTGTCTCGCCGTTCCAACAAAAATAACACTTAAAAACTATTAGAATATTGAAGGATTTCTTCTTTATTTATTCCAACCGATAACTCTCTCCCAGATCCCTTTGGAATTCTGAATGTATCTGAAACAGAAAAAAAAATCGAAGCAGAAAAAAGGAATAAAAAATAAAATAATTGAAACTCTATTAAATCGAGTTGAAATTTACAACCCAATTTAAAAACGACTCTGTTACTTCATGTATAGTCCTTAAGCCATCCTGAAATTTAAAAATGGGACAATTATCCATCAGATGTTCTACTATCTCCTCTGCTTCTCCGCGTTCGCAACTAGGACTCTCAACTGAATTCCACTTGAAAAGCATGCTATTACAACGACCATGACCTGTTCTTATACGATTAAGTCAAAATTTTCCTTGGAAGATCAAATCCAGGAATTTTATTGGAGGGATCAGTAATTACATAAATCTTTGTTTTGAATATTACCTGAGTTCCACTCGCATTGCCAAATAGCTTTATCGCTTTCATTCGAGGTCAGAAAATAATTGTCGATGAAAAACTACAGACTACTATCCATTGAAAGTATTGCTGATCAATGGATTAGTTTCGCATATATTTCTTCCGGAAAATTCACCAGCGATTACTCTAATCGAAATAAACCAAAACACAGAATTTTCCATTTTCCTGAGTATCGACCATTCCGCTGCCGGCCCACATGCTCGCCGGCAGATTCAAATGTTTTATTTTCCTTATCGTGCTCGATATCTCATACTTTCCAATCGCGCTGGATATCTTGATATGTTCGATTTCGATTGAATTCACTTCATTATTGTGATTTCACTCGATGTTTTCTCGTGATTGTGTATTGTCCCCTGTTTTTTTCTTTATCGGGTATTACGTCGCATTCTGTTTGTTCTTGTTTTTTGATAATTTTAATTTGTGCATTTTGGGAGGATCTTGCGTTGAAATGACGTTTATAAGGTTTGTTTGGTTTTTTTCTTTGTCTTTTTGATAGTCCATTAAATGGTTGCATCAGTTTTATTTATGAGTATTTCGATTGTTTAATGTCGTTTTTATTGTATATTCTTTTGACGATTTGATCAAGTATTTGTGTGATCAGATAAGTTATTCGATTCAATCAAACTCTTGATAGTGATAGGGGTTCGCTTCATAGAGATTTCATCATCAAAGAAAATTAAATATCTTGATGAGGTTACAAACCTAGAATCATTAAAATTCTTAGTTTTCCTTTCATCGAATGGAAAGCTTTCTTTATCGAAATTTTATTATATACAGGCTGTCCTGGAAAATGTGGAAAATCTCTCGGGTTCAGATAGAATATAAAAAGTGAAGATGACAAGTTGCAATAACTTTTTTTCCTAGCGGCCCTCCCTACGAAGATACGACCTCCTAAATAACGCCACTGGAAATCCATTTTAGTGGAAAAAGTTTCGAACTACTCGATATAATTTTATGAAAATTTGATATGATTAATAGTATTAAGGACCTCTTAAATCACCGCACTCAAATTTCAATTAGCATGTTCAGTTTATCAGGGGCGGACTGGGTTGTACATTTTAATGCTTACATTTTTAATACCCTGTATGATAAGGTGCTAAAAAACAAATTTGGATACCTTGAACATTAAGCTAAAGAAAAGGTAAAGAAAAGGTGTTCAGTGTCGATGAAATGAACCGTTTTCGAAAAAAAAATAATAAATACAGTAAGTAATTGAAATTTATTCCAGTAAAATGAATTTTCAGTGGCGTCATTTAGGAGGTCGTATCTTCGTAGGAAGGGCCGCTAAGAAAAAAAAGGTATGAGAACTTGTCATCTTGTTTTTTATGTTCTATCTGAATCCGAGACATTTCCTCATTTTCCGGGACACCCTGTATATAACTTCTGAGGGTATATTACCCAGGTAAAATGCTTCAACCATCACAGAGATATTGTAGTTTTCAGCTTGATCGAATAACTATAAAGAGTGCCTAAAAAGTATCGTAACTCGTCAATAATTCTTGTCAGAGTAATTATAAAGAAAAATCCTGGCACCTGCGATTTTTAAGTTTAAAAATTGAAATTAAAAATCGACGGAGGCGAGGATTTTCCGTAATAATTCTTCATACAAGAGTTTTTCACAAGTTAAACGTACTTTTTTGCACAGTTTAGATGTTATTTGATTCCCTGTAACCTGTAATAGAACACTACTATTAGTTCGAATTGAAAGAGGGCCGATCTACACTACGACTAATGAAGTTTTTGTATGAGACTAAAGTTAATAGTTTCAGTACGAGTTGGCTTGGTAGAGCATGATTTCATTTAGGTTGCTTATACGTCATGCATGTTAACAGTTTTACAATTAGAAGTTTCTCATTTATTGTGCCTTTGCACTTTGTGTTGATGTTACATGAACGATGATGCACTTTCGTTAATTCGTTAAAACAGAAAGTTATTCGCTTTTAACGGTTAATTAAACTCTTAAATGTGCGAAATTTCAATGGATAATAATTGTATCTATGAAAACACGTTTCCATAAATATAAAGAAGTCATTTGCTTTTTATGGTTTCTGTAATGAATTGTACAAATTTTTAATTTTTTTCTCACTAAAATAGACATTTATCAATCAACACAAATCTATAAATCTTAATTGCTTCAACCTTTGTTTCATTTGGCCAAAGTTTTTTAAATTTGGAAGAAATGAAAACAGATACATAAAAATTTCAACAATATTTTGTTTGACTGCTAGTAAAACTGGAATCAAACTGCGTGCTTCAGAAAATGCAATGAAACTCATGCAGAATTTGCAAGATATTTATAGTAATTAAATCGATTAGTTTATTAATGGTCAAGATATTGCAATAGATCGAAACCATTAATCGCTAGATTGATAAACGAGTTTATTACAAGATATTTCAGTCTACCGCATTATGAATTGAGTATAAAATCTTGATTGAAATACATTCTAATTTTGCACAAGACATACATTCGACATAATATAAATTTCTATTATATATATATATGTTTCAGTAGAGTTGTGACATTACTCATATTGCATCTGAATACTTTGTGTTCGGTTGCCCATGACATTCTTGCATCAAAAGAGAATAATTTGAACATTAAAATGGTTCATTATTGTTCAATTTCGTATATTGAACCCACATTTTACTTTGAGGCCGACAGAAAAATGTAATATTACAGAAATTCAATATTTTAATGCTAGTAAAGAAAGCAATACCAAAAACCTATCAAAATGTAGCATAATTATCAACTAAGAATAAAGCTGACTGTTTCAAGAGAAAGTAATACACGGTCACGAATCAAAAAGTAATTATGTTTGGCTGCCCGTTAACACTCTAACTTCCGGACGAAATGAAATACATATCGGAAATTGTCAGGGTAGGCGTTAGGATGGAATATTTCTGTGTAGTTTTTTTATGGTCGAGTTATAACAATTTACAATAATTTTTTTCTTAGCTGAGAAAACATGTTGATCTATAAACACTATAACTTCCGGAAACTCAGCTTCAAACTTTTCATATCACATATCTGTATCTTTTAACAATGTTTCTTTTCTCCTAAACTGTTTGTTACTTGTTCATAATAATTATTAATGTTTTATTTTCTTTTTTTTAGGGACATGGACGGGACAGGCGTAGCGTTGGCACTGGGCGCCTTGAAGGTGCTGGCTTTCGTATACGACGTCCTCACGTACCCCGTCTACTTGATCCTCCAAAGGCCATGGAAAATTAGGGCGCTAGCAAGAAAAGTACAGGTCAGTTTAGCCATACTTTCAATCACGAAAATCCACCCAATAGATGTCGTAGTGGTCTCCCTGTTAGTTGACAGCTTGGGTTTCATCATTTTCTGTTTCTTCCTGGGATAGATCATCAGGGGTGTTTTTATAGAGCAGGAGAGTTGTCTTGTTGAAACATGTAGTTTTCAGGAATCATTCATTCTGTAGTTTCCCTTAGCTATTTTTTCTTTGAAGGTATCACCATATTTGTGGTAATGGATATTTCTAGTACCATCAAATATACTAGTTCTTTCAACATCACATTATGCAGAATTATTCGAATAATTCAATCCATTTTTTCATTCATTCTTCACATTACCAAATCAATTCGTTATTAGTTGTTGGAATTGTGTATTAAATCATACTTTCTTTTCGCTTCTTTAACCCTTCTGTGGTATAGGTAAATGTACCCATAAGAAGGAGTTTCTGGAGAAGAAGAAAGCCAAGAGGGAAAAACTCTGGCAGAATCTCCCAAGGATGGATAATTCCATTAAGTTCATTCGGAACTTTGGAACAGAAAGATCCAAAAGATAGCTGGATCTTGGTAAGAAACAATTACACCTCCTCACTGGTTTTCTTACAGGACACTGTCGCCTTAGGAAGCGCCTGTTGAGGATGGTATTGTCAGACACTGACGAGTCTAGGTTCTGTGGGGAGGAGGAAGAACTCCTCATTCACCTAGTCACGGAATGCTTTGGCATTGCGAGCCAGAGGAGAGAATCCCTGGGGCGAGAAACTTGTAAGAGTGAGGAACTAGCCTCGTTGAAACCTTCACAGATATTAGATTTCATTAGATCTCTGGAACTGGAAGGCGAGCTGTGAAGGGTTTGGTCAGAACAGCTCTTTAAGAGCGGCACAATGGACCTTAAGATCGCAGTGAACTTAACCCCTTTTTAAACTATCAACTATCAACTTAGTTCCTTTTGTTGGTATTATTCCAATTTCTCCTTCAATGAATATAAGTTATTTCTACAAGCTATTTTTTCTTTTATGCTGTTGTTTTCATTCCTTGCTATATTGACTATTCTTTTGTCCAATTTGTTTTTCTGTAAAAATTTGTGTATTTAGATGCATTGCCTTCCTTCTAGCTATCTTAATGCTCTACTACAACTTACTTATGTTTTTCTTTTTCATATTTATTGATTTAACTTTTACTTTTCTTTATTATTTCTACTTCTAATACCTTCTCATATGCCAAGCAGGTGTAAATTGTATTAACTCTAATCTTTTCTTTTGAATAATTCAACCATTTCTTTTTATTATCTTGTCAATTATTCAACAAATTCAAAGCTGTTCATAAATATACATTTCATTGAACAATCAGGTAATGCAAATTAATCATTCTATTGTTTGTTTTTTTTTCATTGATTAGGTACCTACTGGCTTTCGAATACATATGGACTGCTCTTTTATGTGGAGGTTCGCATTTACTTGGTAGAGGTACAGATGTCAGTAATGTTTCCTCAATATAAAACTCGAATTTGGAATGTTTATCACAACGATCGAGAATTATTTGTTTATTAGTGTAGATATTAGGTTTCTACTTCTTTGGGTTTTCATTATTGTTGAATTATTACTACTTTACGTTTTCCTTGTATTTGGTTATCATCTATTGGTGGAATATCTCTTATATGTGGATCTTTTCAATATTTTTTTTGTAAAATATTTCGGTCACCTCCCTTGTTTTGTTTCGTATTTTGTCCCCTGTTAAGTACCGATTGTTCCTTTTAGGCAACTATAATCGCAACCGAGACAGAATCGTCGAAAAAAGATGTGCGTATTGATATCAATGGATCCCTTAATTCGGCAATTGCCAAACAGGTATATCACAAATGTCATATGACACATTACATTAGTGGTTGGTTTTGGGCTTATCGAAAATTTCATTTCCAGAACATTGAATTCATCACAATCAAGCGAATGGCAAACTAAACGTCATAGTTATTCGATCCACTAGGTTATTAAAGATAGCGACTAATGGTCAAGATATTTTATATAGTTAATAGTTCGAGACCATTAATCGCTCGATTTATAACCGAGTTGATTACAAGGTTTTTCCGAGGATCTCAATATGAATTGTCTATGAATTCTTGATTGATAAACATTCTCATTTTGAACATGACTTAAATTTGACATAATAAAATTTCTATGTATCTATGTTCCAGTAGAGTTTTAACATTTCTCGTGGTGCTTCTGAATACTTTGTGAACAGTTGCCATGAGGATTGCACATAAAAATAGCCTAAATTGAGCGTTAAAAAGGGGCATTAATGATCAATTTCGGACACATTAAAATCGCCTTTTATTTCGAGGTCGGCGGAAAAAATTATCAATTCAAATGGAAACGCTAATGGTATTTTATGTAGAAACATTGATTTCAATAAATTTTCGGATTTAGTGCGTTTTCAGTCGTGGCTAGATTTTTTTCATCTGGTAAAACTTTTTCTTCTTTGCATTTGTTTTTTGATTGGGTTAAAGAGAGTGAAATAATGGGAGATAAGAGCCATAAGAGTCGCCAACTACTTAAAATAAACCAAAAATAACTTTTTTTGCATTAAATTAATTTACATTCGAAGGCTTAAAACTCAATGAGCATATCTTGAAAATATTAGATGTAACGAAGGCTTATGAGGATTTCAATGAATTTTATATTCTTATGTTTACACTAGTGTTGTGCAAGAAAGTTTAAGTTTCAACCCTAAAGATGACCTCTTTCAGGGTGATTTCAACCATTGCTGAAAACGTTGAATGAAGAAGTTATCGAAATCTTTACAGGCCTTCGTGATATATCATATTTTCAGTATAATATGCTTTTTGAGATGCTGCTTTCAAATAAAAGTTGATTTATTGTATAATGACTTTAAGACCCCGAAGGCTACATCAAAAATTTGAGACACCTGTGAAAAATTATAAAACGGTGCCTCCTCAGCAAAACGTCATTTAGTGAAATACAGTGGAACTTCCCTATAACGAATTTCGTACAAGACATTGCAGCTTGAAGCCAAAGTCCATGTTAAAAACACTCGAAAACAAAGTAAATTCTCTCTATAACGAAATATTCAAAGAACATCACTCTTTAGATGGGTATTGGTAAGAAGGTATAAGGGTGGATTTTTTCCGAAATTTTTCCGGACGTACGTAATAAATCCCGACTTTAAACTAGATCATTACGGCAGGCAGAGAGATCCTTCTGAAAAAGTTTTAAATACATCCCTGTCTGTTTGGTTTCAATCTAATCATTACGATAGTGTGAAAGTTGTACGAAAATGTCTAAAAAGAAATGCTTATGTTTGAAAAATTAACTTAAATTTATCAGTGAAGTCGACCGCGACAATGCCGACTATAGAAACAAATTTTCTGTATAATGAAATTTCTTTATAACGATTTATATCCTTCGTTATAGGGAAGTTCCACTGTAATATTCAACCTAAAAACCTACTCTGTAAATTATTATGTATTATGTGATTTACACGGGGAACCATCAAAATCCAATTCGTAGTCCATATTATAATAGTACCGAAAAAAAATAAACAAATAAACAAAATGCCAGGTATAATTATACACACGAGTGTTACATAAGAATCATGGGCATCTAAAGAATTACGTGTTGACGACGTCAAACAATCTAACTGACCTCGCTCTAAACAGGTTTCTATTTTTATGTGAACCGAACTCATTGACATTCAAAAATGTTTTGAAATCTGGAATTGTTCGCTTTATCTACGTTTACCGGTTGAAATCCGAAATTTTGGATAACGTTCAGGCGTTTGTGGACTGAAAATAACATAGAACCCAGGGAAATTTACTTAGTTAGATTGCTCTGTTCCTCGTTGATGAGTTTTTATATACAGTGTGTTTGGTCACGAGTTAGCGATCATTTGAGGTCATCAAATATACCTAATATTATCTACAAAACACCCAAACTTGGAAGTTTGCCCCTTTAGTTTTGGAGTAGCCCCCATTTTAAATTCACTTTTTTATTTCGTTGACCCTTTCAAATAATATCGATTTCTTTGGATGTAAAGGTCCTACAGATGTGAAAAAAATGTTTTTTGAAAGATGATACTACCATCTTCCATTCAAGTATAACAATATAAAAACAACTTGATAACGCCATAAAAAATTCTTTGAAAAAGTTCATAGTGAAAATATATACTGATTTTCTCAGTAAATCCGCAATAGTACAAGAACTAGCACATTAAAGTATAATTTTTTTTCAATGATTTAACACGCAAGGACACAAGCTACAAAACAACTCTCACATCATTTCTGTAAGTTACATAATTTGAGAGTTATTGCTGTTCGAACATGACCCTTATGAAAATTGGTAAAATAAAAAAAACCTTAGTACTTTCGATAATTTTCAAAGATCAAACAAATTAATCATAAAAATTGCGCCTCTGCTCTGCAGACAGGCAGTGGCCTTCATGAGGACCTGTCTTGTTTTTTTTTCTCGCGTAGTGATCATGTTTTGTAGCTAATACCCTTGCGTGTTAAATCATTGAAAAAAAATTATACTTCAATGTGATAGTTCTTGTACTATTGCGGATTTACTAAGAAAATCAGTATATATTTTTACTATGAACTTTTTTAAAGAATTTTTTATGGCGTTTTCAAGTTGAATGTTTTTATATTGTTATACTTCAATGAAAGGTGGTAGTGTCATCTTTCAAAAAACATTCTTTTCACATCTGTAGGACCTTTATGTCCTAAGAAATCGATATTATTTGGAAGGGTCAACGAAAATGAAAAAGTAAATTTTAAATGGGGGCTACTCCAAAACTAAGGGGGTAAACTTCCAAGTTTGGGTGTTTTTATCGATAATATTAGGTATATTTGATGACCTTAAATTATCGCTAACTCGTGACCAAACACACTGTATATTTATATATCTTTTTGTCTATTAAATTGGAAATCAGTTCCTCGATATATTCTGTGTTTTTATTGTTGTTTGATTCAATAAATGTGGATTAAAGTTCTGGAAATCAAATTTTCGCTATGTTATGGGGTATTTAATATTCAATGGTGGTCAAATAACCATTAATATCAGGAAGAATATGCGCAGAAACGTAATTTTATAAAAGCTATAATGCTTACGAAGGGCTCTATACAATATGTTATAATGCATGAATTAATGGTGTCAAGAGGTTCAAGAATTTTATTAAAAGCAATGCTTGTCAGGCGAATTGAAAAGTATTTTATCAATACGGTCAGAGTAATGTAGTATAGGTTCAAGTTTAAATAAAAAAATGTTTTCGAAAAGGCTTATTATTAAACTGCTTCTTTTATTACAAATGTTCACTGTGGTAGTCACAATGAAAAAACGCTGTGTTGTGGCTATAACACTATTTAAAATAGAAAGTTAAATCTTGTTCGTATCAAAAAAAAATTATATAGAAGATAAATCAATACCTCATTTTCAATTGCGATAATAACCACAGTTTCCTGTTTGATTTTTAACTGTAGAATAATTACTCCATTCACCGAGGTTTATTTATGTTTTTTTTTAATTCAAATTTTAAATAGCTCGACATAATAATTGAATTTTTATTGTTGTCTGGAAATTAACATAATATAAAAGAAGCTTGAAGGGAACTTAAATACATTCGTTCCCTTGAGGTTACTAACATTATTTATAATTATTTATAATGACATATAAGACAGTATTCAGTTTGCTTGGAATTGTCACATTCCATTTAAAAAGGGTGTATATGAATACTACCTTAAATATGAAAGGGGTGATTCCTCAGATCATACTATTGAAAGAGGTTCCCATGAATGTAGGTCCGGAAATCTATTTTTATTTAATAACTTACTAAAAATGTGGTACGCCACTGTGAAAACAATAATTTTTGAATTCTTTGTGCAATTTGTGACAAAAAATCTCGTCTGTCCTTTTTGTGTGGGGTGCTGTTTTTAGTTAAAAGAAAAGCCCTGAGCAGGAGCTATTGAGCGCTCGTTCATTGGTGGGGCAATAAAACTATTATCTCAAAATTTTATATGGGACTTGAGATTGATACCAAATAAATGAATGCAGAATCTTAGCACAATCGGAATTATATTTTGGAAATTATTCAGAAAATGAAATATGTAAAAAATATTAATTAAAAAAAATTCATGGGTTCTGATGATCCGATCCTGTTGAAATTTTGCATGAACATTCAGTATATCAGTTTCCATTCACTTGAATCGGATATTCTATTATGAAAATATAAAGATTCTTCATTTCAATATTCCAATTGGATTTTCTATGGTTCTCTTCACACTATAACACAATAATTTTTTTATGAACATTCAGTATATCGATCTCCATTCACAAAATAAATTTCACTGGAATCGGATATTTTTTTATGGAAATATGAAGTTTCTTCTTTTCAATATTCCAATTGAATTTTCTATGAGTCTGTTCACACTATGGCAACAAAATTTTGCATGAGGCTCATTATGAGCATTTTGCCTGTGTCCGCAAAATTTCATTTCGATTGGTTCCGTTTTGTCAGAAATATTGAGGAATGAAAATTTTGAATGGCCATTTTTATGGAACACCCTGTACGATTTGGCTGGTTAACGAACTCAACCGAGGCATTTGGAACCTCAGAGGAAGAAGTAAACATAGTTTCCTTCTTCCCCTGAGTTTGGAACCCTAACTAACCCTGAAAATTTCAAGTCTCTAGGGCAATCCCTTCGAAAGTTATTGTGCTAACAGACGGATGGACGGACAGAATCGAATTTGACCACGAATTCGTCATCAAGGAGTGAAACACTATCGTTTGAGACCATTTTCGGCTCAAAATGCCTCAAATTGCAGACATTTGGGCAAAACGGTATAGCACTCGTCTAAGTAGAACCTGCGCTCGAAAATGAAACTTTTGAACGTAACGTTCTACTAGAAAAAAATACGCATTAAGATATTTTATTTTCTTACATTAAATCGGCGCCCCACACGAAATAAAGGCAGAGGAGATTGTTCGTCACAAATTTAACGAAGAAATAAAAAATAACTTTTTAGTCAATTTTTAAGTAGAACTTCAACACCCTACCCTGTATCTATGCATTTCCGAACCTATATTTATGGGAACTTTATTATCATTATTTTCATAAAATGATCTGAGCAATCATTCCTCATTTCTTCATTACACCTGCGTTATAACATAAAAAAACTAAAATAACATTCCGTTTAGGCTGTGGCAATCACGAAAGACACCACAAGCATCACGTATAGATCCGTACAACCACCGGGAATTGTCCACGCCAACATCGTCAGAGAAAACATCGACACCATGACCAAAATACTGGATTGGATCACAAAGAACTACCCTAACAAGAGATGTTTGGGCACCAGGCAGATCCTGAGCGAAGAGGACGAGGTACAGCCAAACGGAAGGATTTTCAAAAAGGTAGGTTATCAATTCATTAAGGTTTTACTTCAAAAAGATTCAAACTTATGTAAGAACTGTAAAAGGCCGTTGAAACATCCTAAACTTACAAAACCACTTTTATAAATGTCATATAAAGGTTTTCCAATAAGAGGTGTTATTTTGATATTCAAAGAAAAATGCCATTTTTCAATATAAATGATCGGATGTTTATTTCATTATAAAAAAGAAGCTATGCCGTTAATAGTAGAAAATAACATCAGGCAAATGACCACCACGACCACGCTTACAGGACCATATCCTTTTAATGAAAATTTCCATAACCAAATCGCAAAGTGGCTGCCCCATGTCCTCAATAGCCTCACGAATTCCACCTTTGAGGTCTTGAATCGACGCTGGACTATTGGCGTAGACTTACTTTTTCACTTGGCCCCAAAGGAAGAAGTCGCAAGGTGTTAAATCACAAGATCTCGGTGGCCATTGTGATCACCTCTTCGAGAGATAACACGGTCCGGAAACTTTTCCCGCATAAGATCAATGGTTTCGTTGCTTTTGTGGCACGTAGCGACGTCTTGTTGAAAGTAAACGTTGTCCGGATCAATACTATCCAATTTCGGCCATAAAAAATCATTAATCATCTCTCAATAACGCAATCCATTCACCGTAACTGTTGCTCCAGTCTCATTTTCGAAAAAGTATGGTCCAATGACTCCGCCGGACCATAAACCGCACCAAACAGTCACACGTTGAGGATAGAGAGGCTTTTCAACAATAACTCTTGGGTTTTCGGAGCCCCAGATGCGACAATTTTGCTTGATGACGAAGCCACTGAGGTGGGAATGGGCCTCATCACTCAAAATGATTTTTCTATGGAATTCCGGATCATTTTCATGCATTTCAACGACCCAATCAGCAAAGACAAGACGTTGTTGATGATTGGCCGGCTTGAGTTTTTGTGTTCTCTATACCATTGATTCTCAACCTGTGGTCCGTGAACGGTTTTCATGTGGTCCTCGAAATGAACAGTCATAAAATAATCAATATAAATCTTGGCTCTTGAGACGTAAATTAATGCGTCTGCCTATTTTTTCAATTCAAAACGTTCGCTGTATTCTGTTGACCAGAACCAGACGACCAAACTCGCCTGAACACAGGTGTGATAAAATCTTACTGCGAAAATGTTGTAGATTTTTGGATAGGATTACTTGAAGAAGGTCCACTGCTAAGTGAAAAAGCTTTGGAACTTCTTCCTCCTTTTCATTCCACTTATCTCTATGAGACAGCATTATGTGTCATCAAGAATAAACACAGAAATATAGCCCATTCGTTATGAAGAGTTTCGTGCTCCTGAGGAACTCAAAAGCTCGAAATACGGCTTGCCATTGGTTGCTAAATTTAAATGCTCTTATGAGACTGGCGTTAACTCCTGTTGAGCCAAATATTGATCTTTCAAGTGAGAAGCAAGACCAAGGGAGTCATTAACGTCTCAATTTGGAGCTATCTCTGACTTTTTATTTGTTTTTTATATTTCTTTTGTCTTTTACCATGTATTCTCTTTTTTTATTTAGTAAAAATAACTTCATTAGTGAAATTTTAGTGTTCAACTCAATTTACCTATTATTAGGAAATATTAATAATAATATCTAAGTGGTCCGCCAAGAATTCTGAAAGGTAAAAGTGGTCCTCAGTGGTGAAAAGGTTGAGAACCACTGCTCTATACCACTTGAGGGTACTGTTTAGAGAATTGAGAATGTATTTTTTTGTATTTGTATATTTCATTCAATAAATAACTGACCTTCATAAGCCTTAAGGCCCAAATATTTATGCAAAATACTGTGTAATGACGTTTGTGGAATGCCTAATTCCAAGAACGACGAGAAATGGACAAACCTGGGTTTTCTTCAACACTTTCGGCAACGGCAGCAATATTCTAGACTGTTCTTGAGCGACGTGCACGGGTTATATTCTTCACATCACTAACTTGTACCAACAGTTCGAATTTTTCCACCAATTTCTTAATTGCGGTCCGGTTTTATAGTAAATTTAAATGATTTCAATGCGTTCTTGAAGCTTTATCGTTCCATTTTTATTGATGGCGTAGTTTCTACTTGTCAAATGTCAAAAAATGACAGCTTCAAACGTGACATCTCGCTTATTGGAAAACCCTTTAGAAAAATCTCTGTTTGGATGGCAAGACGGTACAAGGATGCACAAAAGTTTGACATGGCGTATTGTAATAATACGGTTAATATTTTCAGTTTTCAGTGTATTTTATTTCTCTTCGCCCAAACCTAGCTAAACTTTCATTCATCCCCTTTCAGTACAACATGGGCGTCTACAAATGGAAGACCTTCTACGAAGTCAACACCCTAGCCACAAACTTCGGCAAAGGTCTCCGAGAGCTCGGCAACGAACCTTTGAAGAACGTGGTCATCTTCGCGGAGACCAGAGAAGAATGGATGATCGCAGCTCACGGACTCTTCAAGCAGAACATCCCCTTGGTCACGATCTACGCGACGCTAGGAGACGAGGCTATAGCCCACAGCATCAACGAGACCGAGGTCCATACCGTCATCACAAGCTACGACCTGATGCCCAAGTTCAAGCAGATCTTGGCGCAAACGCCCAAGGTCAAGACCTTGATCTACATGAAGGATCAGCTGAAGAAGTTGGATCCTACCGGGTATAAAGAAGGCGTGCAGATTATTGAGTTCTCGGAGGTTATTGAGAAAGGATCTAAGTCGTCGATTCGTGAGTTTCAGAATTTTTTTCCTTATTTCTTTGTGAACAATGTTGTGTAGTTCAAGAGCCCTGGCTTTGGCAGGGTAACCCAAACGGTATTAACGGGGTGTAAAATACTGATCTAAATTCGTCAAATAATAAACTTTTTTGGTGTTACCTTCAGAATATGATAAAAAATCACGTCATTGATTGCCAGACACTAAATATCATGGCAACCCCTTGCCAGACACCCTTATGCCCGATTGCACCGTTCGTCTATGCAACGTTTAAGCCCTGAAATGACGTTTCATCAATGGAATAAACGTCACTTAAGGGCTTAAACGTTGCTTAGACGAACGGTGCAATCGGGCTGTTTGACTTCAATCTAACCATTACGCTAGTGTGAAAAAGTTGTGCAAAAATGTCTGAAAGGAAGTGCTTAAGTTAGAATGATAAACTTAAATTACACAGTTACGGCAGTGAAGTCGACCGCGACATTGCCGACTATAGAAACACATTTTTTTTGTATAACGAAATTTCTTTAGAGCGGATTAAGCGCTTTTGTTATAGGTAAGTTCCACTGTGTAGGAATAAATGTCTTCAATAAAACACAAAAATTCAGGAGAGCTCTGAGCAGGTGCATTTAAGCGCTCGATCTACTTGAACGAGCTGAAATCTTGTAGTAAAATGTTCAATACCAATTTTAAGCAGAACGCAAAAAATTGTTGAAGTTGCGTTAATACATCTATAAAATTTTCTATCGTAACATCGAAAAAAATTCCTCTGAAAAAACTTTCAATTGAACTGAATCCTGTTTGAGGATTAAAATTGGAGAAGTGAATGATCATGATCATGCACATTTTCGAAAGGATTATGCAATCAGAACCAAAGAATTTTGATTATTTAGTTATCAATTTTTTATATATTTGATTTCTTGAATAATTTCCAGAATATACAGGTGTTACATAACAGTATGTCACAACTTCAGGGGGCGAATCTACGTGTAGTTTCAGGAAAAAAAGTTTATATAAACTTAATATAAGCTTCGTTACGGAGCTACAGAGTGTGGATATTTACAAACAAAATTGGTTTTTTCTTCACAATTCCTGGAGTTTTTGAGATATTCAGTCCAAATTTGGAATGCGAGCTATTTTCAACAGTCTCCATCATTGCACGTCCTTAACCATAACTAGAATCTACAGGGTGTTTTCTTTTCCGGAGCCATGTCTCCCTTTTCCCTCCAAACTTTTTGCGGTACGCCTCTGATCAGCGTAAAAACAATTTTTGATATCTTCGTTCAATTTGAAAACTTTTTTGACTCTTGTAATTTTTTTGTATTTCTAACAGTTTTCGAGTAAAAAATTATTGAACGATTGTCTGTTGATATTGAATAAGCTTTAGTTGAGTCTCAGATGACGAGCTTTCAAAATAAAAGCAAATGTTTGGGCATACCTATCGAGAATTTCTATTATTCTTTTTATTAAGCGAATAACAAACAATCGTTCAATAATTTTTCACTCGAAAACGGTTAGAGATACGAAAAAATTACAGGAGTCAAAAATGTTTCTAAATTGAACGAAAATATCAAAAATTGATTTTACGCTGATCAGTGGCGTACCGCAAAAAAATTGAGAGGAAAAATGACACATAGCTCCGAAAAAAACATCCTGTAGATTCTAGTTAAGGTTCAGGACGTGCAATGATGGATGAAAATAACTCGCATTCCAAATTTCGACTGAATATCTCAAAAACTGCAGGAGTTATGTAGAAAAACCAATTTTTTTTGGAAATTTCAACACCCTGTAGCTCCGTAACGAAACTTTTACGGTCCCATGTTTATATAAACTTCTTGTAATTACATGTAAATTCATCACCTTAAGTACTATTATGTAACACCCTGTATAATTCCGACCGTGCTGAGATTTTGCAATCATATATGCATTTAGTATCGATCTCAAGACCTACAAAAATGTCGAGGTACCTACTAGCCCTCTTGCTCCACCAATGAAGAAGCGCTCAAAAGCATTTGCTCAGGGCTCATTAAATTTTTCATTTTGGATTCTTATCTTGTCTAAATGATACTAAAAATCATGTAGATTTGTTATTCTCCTTATGTATTATCGCAGTACTCAAGATGTTCATTTTCATCATATAGATTATCGAAATTATCAAAAGTACAGCTACCTAATAAATAGGTCCAATTAAAGAGCTCATTAATACAAGGATGTGCTAACATATGCCGAATGCGTGATGTTCCTCTTCATGAATTTACAACCTGATTGGCATTCTGATGATAAAGGAAAATTAAACATTGTTATGTAAATTGCAGGAATAAAATTGGATATTATTATCTGTTGTTGATTGGGTGAATGTTTTGATTAGCAGGTATAAAAATATTGGTAGCTCTTTATCTGGATGACTTTCTACCCTTTTATTTTTTTGCATAATGTTATGTTATTAAAATAACGAACAATTGAATTTGAAATAGGAAAAATATACAGGTTGTCAACAGTAATTTTTTTCATCTTATAAATTGAAAAGAGGAAAGACAAAAATTTTTTGGTTAAAAATGCTGTAGAGCATTTATTAAGTTTATATTGAACTGGCTCTTCAATCTGAACATGTTCACGAACTGGACATTTGGCATTTCTTCAATCCGAACATTTTCTGGGCATCCGGCATTTCAAATGGATTCATTCGATTACGCAACCTTTTTCTTAGAATTCTCATAAAATTCCTACTTCAACAAAAGAATTATTTTCAGGTCATGTATACAGGGTGTCCGTAATCAGACCGACAAACTTCTAGTGGACATTACATTATAGATCATATTTAAGACAGATTCGACCCAAATCATATAATGCAAAATTGCTTCGTTAAGGAGCTAGTGCCCTTTGAAGATGACGTCCTGTCCACACTTTTTGCCACATATTCGCAAAACATAAATGCAAATAATTGATATCGAAATTTTTGGCGAGAGAAGATGATCTTTGTTTGATATAATTGATTTATATCTTCAACCTAACCATTATCAAGTGAAAATAAATTCAAAACAAAAGTGAACATTGAGTACTTAGTTAAAAGAGAGAAAATTTCAAATCAATTTTTTTCAGGAATGGTGCATCTGGGCGTTATTATACAAGAGCATCTTTTTTCAAGAAAAAACATCAGAGTTTATGAATATGATGTAACTCTCGCGAAATAATGAAAAGCTATTTTTTTATATATAATACTTAGGTAATAATTAAATAATGTTTACTCATTAGCCAGACATTTTTGATAGTTCCAACCCTTTGCCAGACAATCATTTACATTTAATTTAAGCAACGTTTAAGTGACGTTTATTCCATTGATGAAACGTCATTTCAGAGCTTAAACATTGCTTAGACGAACGGTGCAATCGGGCATTAAACATTTTCGCACAACTTTCATACAAGTGTAATGGTTAAATTGAAACCAAGTAGCCAGGGGTGTATTTAAAACTGTTTCAGAAAGATTTATCTGCCCGCCGTAATGGTTTAGTCGGGATTTATTACGTACGTCCGGAAAAATTTCGGAAAAAACCCACCCTTATACCATCTTACCAGTACCCATTCAAAGAGTGATGTTCTTTGAATATTTCGTTATAGAGAGAATTTACTTCGTTTCAGAGGGTGTTTTCAACATGGAATTTTTATTCAAGGTGCAATGTATTGTACGAAATTCGTTATATAGACGTTCGTTATAGGAAGTTCAACTGTAATTTATAATAACGCAACTGATATTTTATCAGTTTTTTAATGCTAAGCTAACATAACTATAATTTTCTCAATTTCTTTTTCTCTTAGCCGAAAACCCTCCCACGACGGAAGACACTGCTATCATCATGTACACTAGCGGATCCACTGGCGTGCCGAAAGGGGTAATTCTCCTCCACAAAAACCTGATATCGACCCTGAAGGCCTTCTGCGATTCGACCATCATCTACGAGGAGGACGTCATGATAGGATTCTTACCTCTGGCCCACGTGTTCGAACTGTTGGTTGAAAGTGTGTGTTTGGTGAGCGCGGTGCCCATCGGTTATTCGAGTCCGTTGACGATGATCGATAGCGGCAGTAAGATCAAGAAGGGCTGTAAAGGGGACGCCACTGTCCTGCATCCGACCTGTATGACATCCGTGCCTGTAAGTAATTTTTTTGGCAACCGGTTGCCGCTTTTTCTTTTAGAAAGTAGTAGTAGTAGTCCGGAAGTAATTTGTTTTGGCTGGGAGACTTTTTTTCGGACACCTTACGTAAATTTCAATTTTCGTGATCTAAGACCAATATTTTGTGAGTACCTTATTAAAGGGTTTTCCAATAAGAGGTATTATTGTGAATAGCCCGTTATTTCGGTAGATGTCTCGTTTGAAGATGTCATTTTTTTACATTTGACAAATAGAAACTACGCCATTAATAAAAAAAATGGAACGATAAACGCTTCAAGAACGCATTGAAATTATTAAAATTCACTATAAAAATGGTGAAGATTTGGCAGAGACGGTTCGTAAAACTCGAACATTTTTGGGTCGTCGTGAAGCACCTTCTCGGACCGCAATAAAGAAATTGGTGGAAAAATTCGAGCTGTTGGGACAAGTTAGTGATGTGAAGAATAAAACCCGCTCAAGAACAGCCGAGAATATTGCTGCTGCAGCCGAAAGTGTTGAAGAAAACCCAGGATTGTCCATTTCTCGTCGTTCTTTGGAATTGGCATTCCAAAAACGCCATTACACCGTATTTTGCATAAAGATTTGGGTCTTAAGGCTTATAAAGTTCAGTTAACACTCAAGCCGGCCGATCATCAACAACGTTGTGTCTTTGCTGATTGGGTCGTTGAAATGTATGAAAATGATTCGTAATTTCAACGAAAAATCATCTTGAGTGACGAGGCCCATTTCCACCTCGGTGGCTTGGTCAACAAGCAAAATAGTCGCATCTGGGGCTCGGAAAACCCAGGAGTTATTGTTGAAAAGCCTACCTATCCTCAACGTGTGACTGTTTGGTGCGGTTTATGGTCCGGCGGAGTCATTGAACCTTACTTTTTCGAAAATGAGGCTGGTGCAACAGTTGCGGTGAATGGATTGCGCTATCGAGAGATGATTAATGATTTTTTATGGTCGAAATTGGATAGTATTAATCTGGACAACGTTTACTATCAACAAGACGGCGCTACGTGCCACACAAGCAACGAAACCATTTATCTTTTGCGGGAAAAGTTTCGGGGCCGTGTTATATCTCGAAGAGGTGATCATAATTGGCCACCGAGATCTTGTGATTTAAGACATTGCGACTTCTTCCTTTGGGACCACGTGAAAGAGAAAGTCTGCGCCAATAGCCCAAAGTCGATTCAAGACCTCAAAGATAGAATTCTGAAGCTATCAAGGACATAGGCCAGCCACTTAGCGATTTGGTTATGGAAAATTTCATTAAAAGGATATGGTCCTGTAAACATGGTCTTGGTGGTCATTTGCCTGATGTTATTTTCCACTATTAACGGCATAGCTTCTTCTTTATAATGAAATAAACATCTTATCAATTATATTGAAAAATAGCATTTTTCTTTGAATAGCAAAATAATACCTCATATTATTAGAAAACCACTTATGCGTGCTCTGTGTTCTTAACAATTGTACTAAATGTTATTTTTTTGTAGCTCATCTTGGATAGGATATCGAAGAATATTCAGGAGAAAGTCAGTAAAAGTAGCATCACTAAAAAGTACTTTTCAAATTCGCCTACGATTATAAAGAAGCGTGGAAAAGGAGAGGTTATAGCACGCCCCTTATTGACAGGTATGCTTTCTTTTCTCTGTTATTCAATTTATATAATTTTTCACTTCATCATTATTTGATTTTTTGTTGTGTTTCTTAATCAGGGTTATATTCTGTAAATCAACTTGGTTGGTATCTGGGAGAACATTTCTTTTTTGTCTACAAAAATGATTCCTTCTGTTGATTATCATTTTGATCTTCCAGTTCCTGTGGAATAAATTCTAATTGGATATCATTTTGAACCTAACCTAACTTGTCACACAGCAACCGAAATACATTCCGTAAATAAATTTCAACCAAAACAAGCAGGAGATGACCCCTGTTAAAATATTATCGACCGGTCTGGTTGCATCGGTTGATTTACAGAATATACCCCAGTTGAACAATATCTATATATTCTGTTTTTTTTTACAGAATTATTTTTGGGCCAGTGAGAGCTTTGTTAGGGGGCAGAATGAGGTTAGTTTTAACTGGAGGAGCTCCATTATCACCCGAAACACACGAACAGATCAACAACTGTCTATGCGTTAAAGTTATTCAAGGCTATGGATTGACCGAAACTTGTTCCTCCGCCACAGTACAAGATTGTAAGTACAGTTCGAAATTTATTAAATTGCATTTAATGGTGGTATTCTGCTTTTCATCTGTAAGTTACGATACTGTAGCGTATGATTGATCGGTAACTGGCCGACTTACAGATTCGTGAATAATGCAATTCTGGAATGGTTTATGTAACTTTCTCATTTACAGTGTCATTTTTGAACTACTCATCGAAAAACTTAACTTTCAATCGTAAGATTTGATCATGGAACTTTATGTATTATGAGTAAATGATTTTGATTTGAATTTGAAAATACATTTATCTGAATGTAGTTTGCGTTTGTTTCTTCCATCTAATAAATTGAAAACAGGAAAGAAGAAAATTTTTTGGTTAAAATTGCTCTAGAGCATTTATTAAGTTTTTAGTACACTGGTTCTTCCATCTGAACATGTTCACAATCTGGGCATTCGGCATTTCTTCAATCTGAACATTTTCTGGGCATCCGACATTTCAAATGGATACATTTGATCACGTAACCTTTTCCTTCCAATTCTTATAAAGTTCCTACTTTAAAAAAGAATTATTTTCAGGTCATGTATATTATTGAACAATGTTTTACCTGTTATGATTTTCTTCCGATAACAATCCAATAAACAAAGCCATATTATTTTTATTCATCATGAATTTCTTATATTAAAACGTTGGTGTTCGTCCTAAAATAAACAAACCATTCAACGTAACCTCACAATATGTCATTCGATAATGTTTCCGATCACCCGTCAAGTACTCGTAAATATTTAACGATTTCTGTAAGCTATAGATCCCTCAAAGAGGTCCAGAATTGCAATTTTCCTGTAAGCTTATGAAAAGTTACAGATTGGCTTACAGATGAAAGCAGAATACCACCATAAAACTCCATATTTGTAATTTATGAAATTGAACTTGAAACTGTAATGACTACAATCATCAAATTTCTCCTTTTTTTCCATAGTCTACGACATGTCATTTGGTCGTGTTGGTGCAGCCACAACAATAAGTGATATAAAGTTAGTCAATTGGGAAGAAGGCAACTACAGGGTGACGGACAAACCTCATCCCAGAGGAGAGATCATAATTGGCGGTGACAACATAAGTGCAGGTTACTATAAGTTACCTGATAAGACTGAGGAAGAGTTCTTCGAAGCAGACGGCAGAAGATGGTTCAAAAGTGGGGATATCTGCGAGATTCACGAAGATGGCGTTGTTAAAATCATTGGTGAGTTGGAAAACACAGTATTTATTCCTATGGATTCATGCCAAGTAACGATTTATTATGGCGTCAAAATTTGATATGCGGAAAACTTCAATTCCCTGCCGATAGGGTGCGCTGTGCAAGAATATATTACAGCAGAATTTGAATTTGGTTCTTCTAGTGTCAAATCGCTGTCTCTGATGTAAGTAACCTTAAAATTATTTGACATGAAAAACGATGTAAGCGACACTCAAATGTAGCGGCGATGAAACGAAGTTTTTCGAATAACATTTAAAATGCGCAATTAAATGGTTATTGCCAGTCAGATCTTACAGTTTTTCACGTATAAGTATGTTACTGTTAAACACTCGATCTCGAAAGAGATATGAGAGATGTCCATTATTCAAGTTTAGTGACATGTATGTAGGACAGCGCTCAATGTGTTTGGCTTATTGTCATTGTGTTGTTTATGAACAGGTCCTCACCCATGCTGTAATAAATATCTGTCCAAACCTAAAAATGCAACAAATAACATAACATCATAAAGGAATTTCCTATAAGAGATGTTATTCTGATATTCAAAGAAAAATGCCATTTTTCAATAAAAATGCCATTTTTCAATTTAAATGATCAGATGTTTATTTCATTATAAAGAAGAAGCTATGCCGTTAATAGTGGATAATAACATCAGGCAAATGACCACCACGACCACGCTTACAAGACCATATCCTTTCAATGAAATTCTACATAACAAAATCGCAAAGTGGCTACCCTATGTCCTCGATAGCCTCACGAATTCCATCTTTGAGGTCTTGAATCGGCGCTGGGCTATTGGCGTAGACTTTCTTTTTCACGTGATCCCAAAGGAAGAAGTCGCAAGGTGTTAAATCACAAGATCTCGGTGTCCAATTTTGATCATCTCTTCGAGAGATAACACGGTCCGGAAACTTTTCCCGCAAAAGATCAATGGTTTCGTTGCTTGTGTGGCACGTAGCGCCCTCTTGTTGGAAGTAAACGTTGTCCAGATCAATACTATCCAATTTCGGCCATAAAGAATCATTAATCATCTCAAGAACGACGAGGAATGGAAAAACTTGGGTTTTTTTTAAACACTATCGGCTACAGCAGCAATATTCTCTGCTGTTTTCGTGCACGGGTTGTATTCTTCACATCACTAACTGCTCGAATTTTTCCACCAATTCCTTCCGACCAGGTGCTTCACGACAACCAAAAATTTTCGAGTTTTACGAACCGTCTCTGTCGAGTTTTCACCATTTTTAGTGAATTTTAATAATTTCAATGCGTTCTTGAAGTGTGTATCGTTCCATTTTTATTGATGGTATAGTTTCTACTTGTCAAATGTCAAATAATGACAGCTTCAAACGTGACATCTACCGAAATATCGGGCTATTCAAAATAACACCTCTTATTGGAAAACCCTTTATTATATCTCTGGTTTCCAAACTCAAATTGAATTTCTTTTCAGACCGTAAAAAGGATTTGGTTAAACTGCAGGCCGGCGAGTACGTATCGTTAGGAAAGGTAGAGGCCCAGCTGAAAACCAGCCCGTTGGTAGATAACATATGCGTATATGGAGAATCTTCGAAGGACCACTGCGTTGCTCTTGTCGTACCTAATCAGCAGCAGCTCATCGATTTGGCAGCAAAGAAAGGCATCACCAAAGGTTTTGATGAGCTTTGCAAAGATCCTCAGATGGAAAAACTGGTTCTTCAAGAATTGGCCGATCATGGGAAGAAAAGTAAGACTTGAATAATACATATTGTGGATTGTTGAGCGAGTTACCTTAAGTTCTATTGTGCTCCAAACAGAATTATCTCCGCAACTGCATACATCATTACGTTTTCTTCCATACAGCTTTTAGTCGAAGACATTGAATACCGTACTTCAATATCAGTTCAACTAACTAATATAATCTTACTAGCGACCCGCCCCGGCTTCGCACGGTAATTCGATCCAAGTAAAACTGTTAAATAAAGACAGTTGCATCAAAATTTTATCATAAATTCCCTAAATTATGGCGCCAACCGACCCTCTAAGTTAGAAAAGTGATCAAATAATAACTTGAAGTCTTAGTAACACTCAATTAAAAAAAAACATCAAAATCATCTCATTAGCTATGGCGTCATGCGCTTCTTGACACGATCACGCAAGATTTCCGCGGGAATGAGGTATTTTCCTGCCGTAAAAGTAGCCTGAGTCCGTGCCTAGGATCCTATCTTTATATTAACCAAGTCTTATAAAAATCCGTTCAGACGTTAAGGCGTGAATGAGGTAAACTTTTAAAACAAATGATTAAAAATCACTAACTCAATTAGTTTTCTGCCTACGCCTTAAGAATGATAGCATGAATATTAATAGCCCATATCCTTTTCTAGGTTACTATCTATCCCCTAACTACAAAATTTCATCAAAATCCGTTCAGCCGTTTAGGCATGATTGAGCAAAACTCCCAGCAAAAACCATAAAAATAATCACTAACTCAATTCAGTTTTCTGCCTACTTCCTACCCCCTAAGTACGATGACGTGATCATTTTGATCTTATATCCGTTTTTAGGTAACCATCTATTACCTTACTAAATTTCATCAAAATCTGTTCAGCAGTTTAGACGTGAAAGAGCAAAAGTCCCAACAAAAACGACTAAAAATCACTAACTCAATTTAGTTATCTGCCTACTGCCTACCCCCTAAGAACGATGGCGTGATTATTTATAGCCTATAACCATTTCTAGGTTATCATCTATTACCATACCGAATATCATCGAAATCCGTTCAGCCGTTTAGGCGTGAAAGAATAACAGAAAGACAGACAGAGTTTACTTTCGCAATTTATAATATTAGTATGGATTTAATTCCTGTTCGACAGTATTAACGAATGCCTGAAAAGCTTCACATCAGTTTTTTCTTCATTTTAATATACCTATTACATTTATTAATTTTCTCTCTAGATAAATTGGAAAAGTTTGAGATCCCTGCTGCAGTGAAACTAGTGACCGAGGTGTGGTCTCCGGATATGGGTCTGGTAACGGCAGCATTCAAACTGAAGAGGAAAGATATCCAAGAAAGATACAAAACCGAAATTAATAGAATGTATGCTTCCTGAAAGCGGGGCCAATAAATAAATAATGTGATATTTTTCGTAAGTTGTTTGATGAAGATTGGTATCCTTCAGAGTACTGAAAATAGATGCAATGAGCTCAATTAAGAAGAACGATGGTTAACTAACTGTAAATTACACTCTATCTTTCCTCTATTATATGGATATTGTGTATTATTTTTAAGCGAGTACTCATATTTGTATATATCCTAAATATCTATTGTACATATTTAAATGAAATTTATTCATAGTAGGATTTATCT
The DNA here is from genome assembly GCA_013421045.1 of Propylea japonica. Classification (NCBI taxonomy): domain Eukaryota; kingdom Metazoa; phylum Arthropoda; class Insecta; order Coleoptera; family Coccinellidae; genus Propylea; species Propylea japonica. The sequence goes on from CM024246.1 coordinate 36,539,304, forward strand.
ACTATGTATTTCTTTTTTCATATTTGGTTTCGATAGGAACCTCGACTTTTCATTTGAATATTTTTAAATTAGTTTTTTCAAACTTATTGTTTCGTCTTGTTGTTGAATATTTTTTAACTCTGCAGATGCTTATTGAAAGTATCATTGTTAAATTCTACAAGCAACGACAAGTACTTAAATTTGCATTAGTTAATACGAAATAAATTTTAGAAATGTATTGTCTACATCGTCAGTAACAGTTTTGTTCATGAAATTTATTTAGCTATTGTAGGTGAATTTACAGTACATTGAACTGAAATAAACTTTAATTTTTGAAGACATGTATTCTAATTTGTCTAGATGTATATTTATGTCTCAATGTCAATATCTTGCTGTTTTATTCGATAAATTTCGCTAATCATACCTAGGAACAATAAGATTTGCCAAATTCAATTGGCGTTGTGAAAAATGTTGATTTTTTAAATTAGGTGAACTTTTGAATACATTAATTCTAAAGTGAGGTGCTTCAAACTGGTAAGATATCTTTATTACTTCGGAATGGGTTATAGAGAGCTTAAACATATTTACATCACAATTTTGTAAAAAAGCAACAATAGTAGATATATAAAATTTTTTTAACATCTATCAAAACTGAATTCAATAATTTATTTGATGAGTGGATGTATTTAATAGTGTATATAGTGCGATGGAAAATAAATTTACATAATTTTTTTCTCTTCTTTTATTTATTCGTTTTTACATTTTTTCCTAGCGGAACAGAGAGTTTGTAATTTTTGAATATTGACCTGTCCTCTAGTTTCAAAGACTCAATTGGACTCATTGATGGAAGATCTAAGGTGTTTCAGGTTGGTCCGTTTTTGTACCAAATCAGTATAATGAAAAAATAATTGTAGTTCAGAAGAATTTACAATCTTGTTCATATTATGAAAACTGCAGTTAGAATGAAATATATATCCTTGAATTATTTGGAAAGTGTGAAATAAATTACTTAAATTCATTTTTAAACCGTTTCAATTTTAATGAATAAAGGGAAATGATTTTTGTGTACAGTTTTGGACATCTATAATTTTATGCCTGAACTATCACCATTTTAAAACCTTTCGGAAAAAGGAACCTACCATAGGCACCTGCTGTTTCTATAATTGAATGATAGATGTCGCTGTCTCCTAATTTGTATTACAGGTCACTGTATTAACAATTGATTGACATCGCCATCTATCGGTTAGCTGTTAAAACAGCAGGTGACTGCTGTAGGTTTCTTCTTCCAAAAGTATTCGAAATATCAATAGTTCGGGCATATGATTATAGATGTCCGAACCAGTACACAACAATTCTAATCATTTCACTTAATCCATTTCAAATTTGAACCATGAATACTTCTACTTTTTGAAGATTTATAATTTTGAAACTATTAGTTCCAAAAAGAATATATTTAGAACCTGCGAATCAAAGGTTTAGGAAAGTTAAACTCATAAATAGGTGAAATATGACCAACAGTTAAAGTTAAATTGTGAACCTTTTTCGAATGGAAATAAAACAGTTTCTGTCGAATTATATTCTCAATAAATATTTATTCTCACTTTCCACAACTATCAATTAAACATAAAAAATTTATTTGTTGAAAACAGATTGATTTCACTTTGTAATTCCACAAAAAATGAGTATCAGAAAACTATTTTCTCTATTATAAATTATATTGAATATACAAACTATTATTTGTAAGAAATAGTTTATTTCTTCTTTCATTACTTTAACAATAGAAAATCTTAAATTCTTAGTCACATAAAAATGCATTTAAATAATGATTCTGAATAAGGAATGATAAATACTAAAAATAACTAAGACCTAGTATATTTTCCCCAGATATGTAGCATAAAAACTGATGCTATGAACAAAAGAGACATCACTAGAACAGGAACGGGACCTCTGAAATAAAATGAAATGTCAGCACCAATAAATAAACATTTCGTTTTGCTTGCCCATATTTCATGTATGGTTGATACAAAATTGGGAAATATTCTTAAAACCAGAAGCTTTGTATACGATGAAACTATATCAGAGATTAAAGGAAAAGCAACTTTGCCTTATTAGGTGATATGCTGATATGATATAGATTTCAACTTAGAATTTGTAATTATACCAAAAGCTAGCTATATCGAAAGTAAAATATGGACAGTTTATAAGATTTCAAACTCGAATGAAACTCATCTATATGAACCATATAATGGTTTCTAAAGAAATATTGAGCGATAATCATCAGAGCTTCAAATATTTAATTGATAATAGTGAACCGCATGGAATGTTTGAGTTTATACTCACACTTTGATTCCGGGAGAATCATCTGTGTAAAACCTCCACATACCACCAGTACCAGCTCCAGTATTTCTGCTACGAGCAGCAGTGGTCGTAGTGGTTTTTCTTTGCCTCACTGTACTTCCATTTGTTGATCTTGGGGCTACAGCCTTTGTAGGAGATCTACTAGCTCCACCGACAGATGTTGCACTTGGTGCTGCAGGCTGAAAAGCAGACGAATTATAAATATTTATCGCAAGAAGTCTATCACAGGTTTGAAGATTTGCTGACTTACCATGGTGGAATTAGTTGCTTTAGTAACTTAATTGACTCAGTTTTTATAAGACTTATTATTATTATGTCAACACCTGAACGTTTTCTCTCAAGAATGCAGGTCCTACTAAAATTCCAATAGCAAACGCATACGCAGACAATCGAGAAGATTTGGAACACGACGAACACGTAGACAAACGTCAGCGTGACAATTATTCAAACCACAGAGAAAAAGATTCAAAACTAACCTAAAAGGCTAAAATAAACATTTCATTTTATTCTATGCTTAACCTCTTTGGAAAAGTCTAACCTAACTTTTCTGATCTAACTTTTCCTAAGCAGAATTTAAAAAATCACAAGTTAAGTGTGAAATAAAAGTGTTCCGCTTAAATTAAACCAATTCTGAAAAATTAGAGACTGTAATTGTCCATTATGGAAGCCAAAGATGTGTATGTGGAATTGAAAGAAATTGGTTGTTGTAATCGGTGTTGTTTACGGTTCTTAGGGGAAAAGTTCTCAAATTTTGAAGATGCAGACAAATCTCTACAGGACCTAATACCTTCTTTGAATGATGTGCAAATAAAAGTCCAATCCAACCCATGTACTGCTTGCTTAGGTCTTTTAGAGGATGGTATTTTAGACCAGATATTCAAACTTTCTTGTTGGCAAAACATTAATGACCATGAAACGGATGTATATAGGATAAATTTTACTTTGCCACCAAATATTGCAATTAGGGAAAAAGCTGTACAAATATTTATTAAACAAAAGTTCGATGAATATTTCAAGTGTAAGTAGATTTGGTCATTTCTATTCCTTCGATGTATGAGCGAGAAAATATGTTGTGAATCTTATTGCAGCACATAAATTGGAAGAGAACGTAGCACATATAAATGTTGTATTCAAGCAAGCTTTCAAATCAAAAATAGATAAATTCTGTGGGAAAAAGTTTGATAATCAAAGTACATATCAATTGTGGATAACAGTGACTCATGAAGATAACGAAAAAGTGAGCTAAATTAATATGAACACACTTTTACAATCTAAATTTTTATTTATTTTTAGGAGGTCAAAGTGTTGGAGCTCTTAGATTCTTTCACATATAGAAAACGTAAATACTTAGGCGATAAAATATATGGTAAAAACGCTGTAAACAATACTTTAACAATATGTGATGAGAAGCTTTTCTTGAAGCATTTCAAAATACCACCGCCAGTACCCAAGTCATCAGTACTCATTAATTCTGTGAGTAGACTAAAATATTCAAGTTTTTGAAAATCTTAATTTTGAAACATTTTCAGGAAGTTAAAGTTGAGACACTACCGATATTTTTGTGTGGAAGGTACTGTAAATATTCGAGGTTATTAAGTCAAACCCCATGGCATCTAGAGAATTTTTCAACAGAAAGGGAGGAAGAAAATGAAAATAATATTGTGAAAGAACCTGAGAACAAGGAGTCATTTATAAATTGTGTGCAAGATATATTATTTGACGGAATTCAAGAAGTGTTTGGGTTAGTACAACTTATCTAATTTTAATATATGATTGGGTTGAAATAAAATTTTTTGTCAATTTCATAGCTTTGAGAAAGAAAAAATGACGTTTACAGCAAGTGGAAGAGAGGATACAGATGTGAGATGCCTAGGCAGTGGCCGACCATTTTACGTTAAAATTGACGCTATCAAAAAGAATTTCCCCCAAGAAATGTTCAGGAAACTGGAAGAAACCGTCAATAAGTCACCTGATATAGCTATTTTTGACATGCAGACTACTGATAGGTATGCATGAAAGATCTTTATTATCTTTCTGAATTTATTAATTTATTATCTATAGTCCATTCGCAAAAGGTTGAGCCGTCAGTTGGCCATGTAAATTTGGCATATTCCACTGTGTGTACTAAGATTTTAGGTTATGTTCTTTATTTTCTTGTCAGATTCATACGCAATGTTGTCAATATTGCATAGAGTTGTCTGATAACTCGCAAGTTCGTCGGATGAGGCCGGGTACATTCGGCAACATTGAATTTATTTCACGTTATGACAGCAAATACTGCCAACTTCAGATAAATAAAGAAACGCCAACTATGCGCTCAACCTTTCGTGAACGGACTATATTGAATATGAAAATGAAATTTCATTTTTTGTAGGAATGGTACTAAGGAGGTGAAGTTTGGAGAAGAAAAGAAAAAAAAGACGTATATTGTTTTATGTTTGATCAGAGATCAAAGTTGCGTAGATAAAATTGTAGAAAAGGTTAATGAATTAGGTTGTAAAAATCTAGTTATTGAACAAATGACTCCGATACGTGTAGCACATCGAAGATCTCTCATTGTTAGGACCAAACGTATTCACTTCATGAAAGCAGCCAAAGTGGAGGGTAAGTAAATTCATTGGCTAATCTGGTCATTCTACCATTCCTTATAGAGCAAAATTTTTGGAGAATATGCCAATTTTATACGGACTTGATAGTTTTATTTCATTTTAATATGTTGGTACTCAAAACTTTCCTGTCACAGATTTACATGTCATCTGTCAATTTAGTGACTTGGCAAACAGTTCTGCCAACCAACGATTTTTATGCACTAAACGATATACAGTGGAGCTTCCCAGTAACGAACGTCTGTATAACGAATTTTGTACAAGACATTGTACCTTGAATCCAAATTCCATGTTGAAAACACCCTATAAAACGAAGTAAAATCTCTCTATAACGAAATATTGAAAGAACATCACTCTTTGAATGGGTATTGTTAAAAAGGTATAAGGGTGGGTTTTTTCCGAAAAATTTCCCGACGTATGTAATAAATCGCGACCTAAAACTAAATAATTACGGCGGCGGAGAGATCCTTCTGAAACAGTTCTAAATACACCCCTGGCTGTTTGGTTTCAATCTAACCATTACGCTAGTGTGAAACAAATTTTCTGTATAACGAAATTTCTTTATAACGAATTTTTTTCGCGGATTTAGCGCTTTGGTTATAGGGGAGTTCCACTGTTTTACATTAATTTCAAGAATACGCGCTTCATTAAGTTAATAATTAAAACACTTGTACAGAAAGCCTAATGTAATAATCATTCATTGAAAAAAACATTGAAGAATTATCAATACCTTGCAGACTAATGACCATTATATTAATCAATGAAGCTATTATTGATGTTTGTTGCAATATTTCTCAGGAATAAGCATTATATCATGTTCTGTCAAACCATTTTGAAGCGTTTTACTTGATATACCAAAGGTTAGAAACATGTTCGATGAATTAAATTGAGTTTGATCAGACAATTATAGTTCTCTCATTCCAAGAATCCTACATAACATTATTAAATGTGGCTGAGCAGTGTGATGTAACTGTTGATTCTATAGATAAAATAGTGGACATATATGTTAATTCTATTGAGTAGAAATTTTTTTTTCGCATTATTCTGTACAATTTTTTTTTCTCATGGGGGTTAGTTGATATTCGGCTGGATTTTTTATATTAATGGGTTTGGTCATTCTTCATGTTTAACATTACAAATTTTTGTTTCATGCCTATGCTGTCATATGTTAGAATAAATTTCTGATGATTTCTCACAATTTTCCTGTAATTGGGTGTTAACCCGTTGGAAATAAAGGACTTATTATTATTATTATTAAATGATCATCTTCAGGTCACGACAACCTATTCCACATAACAATGCAGACTCAAGCTGGAGTTTATGTTAAGGAATTCATCCATGGAGATTTTGGAAGGACAAACCCATGTTTGGCCAGTTTAGTAGATGCCGATGTGGACTTATTTCGATTAGATGTCATCGGGATAGATTTGGATTGGCCAAAGCATATCAATAGTGTACCTCACCCATTATTAAAAACATTATTATCTGATAAGATTGTGGAAAATCATTCACATAACAAAGAGGTTGAGGAAAAGATGGAGTCAGATCAAATTATGGAAGAGCAGCCAATATTATCGATGAAAAAAGAAACAAAAGAAGTGATAGATACTGAGATGGTTGAAAATCATTAAAAATAAATTTTATTGGATAACTTATGATATGAATAAAGTATTTTATGCTTAAAAGTAACGGTGTATCATTTTCCTCAAAATGTATGTGATGAAAAAATTCTCCAAAAATCAAATTTTACAATTAAAAACTAAATTAAAAGTTACGTAACACTTTATTTTTAAAACTTTGAAAAACACTGAAAATTCGATATTTCCTACAACAAAATCCAATAATCCAAAAGATTCGTCTATAAAATTTATATTCTTTGAAATTCCTTCAAGTCTGAATAAATACATATGACAAAATGACTTGAGGTAAGAAGCTATTGTTCAATTGGTATTTCCGTTATGTTAAAATATAAGAGTGGTATTGAATATACAATGTGTCCCGAAAAATGTGGGAAATCTTTCGGATTCAGATAGAACATAAAAAATGAAGATGACAAGTTTCCATAATTCTTTTCCTAGCGACCCTCCCTACGAAGATATACGACCTCCTAAATGACGCCACTGGAAATCCATTTTAGTGGAATAAGTTTCAAACTACTCGATATAATTTAATGAAAATTCGATATGATTAATAGTATTAAGGACCTCTTAAATCACAGCACTCAAATTTCAATTAGCTTGTTCAGTTTACCAGGGGCGGACTGGGTTGTACATTTTGATGCTTATATTTTTAAATTCTGTATGAAAAGGTGTTCAAAAAACAAATTTGGATACCTTGAACAATAAGCTGAAGAAAGGGTACTCTTGTTCAGCGTCGATAAAATGAACCGTTTTCGAAAAAAAAATAATGAAAGAAGTAAGTAATTGAAATTTATTCCACTAAAATTAATTTCCAGTGGCGTCATTAAGAAGGTCGTATATCCGTAGGGAGGGCCGCTAGGAAAAAAAATTAGGGGAACTTGTCATCTTCATTTTTTTGTTCTAGCTGAATCCGAGAGATTTTTTTGGAGATTCCTATCGTATATCATCCCATTATTCTCTTTCCGTAAGTAATATTCAGAACGGGCAGCAATCCAGGTACCAACCTTGACACGTATAGCTCACCTTTGTAAATCGTTAATTCAAATTTTTTTTCTGGTACCATTCATACGAAATTTAAATTTGCACAGCTTCAGTACTGTTACCCTTCATCTACGTACCATCATATCGAATATTTTCTCACCCGTTCTTCCCACCAAATTATTAGGCAAATTTTAATTTGAAATGATCGTAAAAAACGAACTTAGAGTGGTCTAAGAAAACGAATCTGCTTAGAATTCCTGAAATTTCATTCTTTTCGATGAAATTGCGTTTCCAAGTTCTTAAAAGAGCGTCAAATAAGTGAAATGGATCTCAGATTTCAGGCAAAAATGAAAATCCCCAAAACTCCATTATAGGAGCACCACCCACTACAAGTTTTATCAACAATCAAATTCAAAATCCCAGAAAGGTTGACGTTCCCTGTATTTTTGATGGCATGTTGCGCAAAGTTCAAACTCGGACAGGTGACATTCTGACATATGATACGTATGATTGATATCTATTATTCTGAATTTCGGAATAATAATGTATTATTTGGCGAAATTTTGCCGGATATGTATAAAAACTGACGTAGAACTGGTAGATGTCGACAGTCGGGATGAAGATTCCATCAGACTCAGTCAAAAACTAGAGGAATGCACAAAAATTGTAAATACTTCTATTTTACTGTTTCATCTAGTTTGACCTATTGATTTTTTGTCACAGGTTATCAGCAAAGAAAGCTTGTCAACCAAAATATGTACGCAATGCATTAAGAAATTGAAAGTGTCATATGATTTCAATGAAATGTGCAAAAAATCATCAAAACTCCTACAAGGGATATTGTCGGAATTAATAAGCGATTCCGATAAATTAACGACTGAAAATTTCACAAATTCTGAATTAAGAGTAACCCTTCTACCTTTAAAATTACCAGAGGATAAAACTCAAAAGAGGATAGTTGAAAGTAATGGATCTATACTGAAATCTCTACTATCTTGTAGGAATATAGCAAGAAAGAATTCATTGGATATTGATATATCTGAGGATCTCCAAAGAGGAGGACTGAGAAATATTATTGCATTTACGAGAAGTTTCGATTTTGGATATACAGAGAATAATGAATCTTCTATCAGTAAGTTAGTTCAGTTTTCTGAGGGATTCTTCAAAAGGGACTTTTCAGCTTTTCAAAATACAGTTTTATATCTCATAGAAAATAATAATAATTTAGACGACGAAGAGGAAATGTTTGACACAGTTCCAGAGGAAATTAGGGAAATTCCGTTCGAAGAAGTCGTTATAGAACCCGATATTAGGGTGAAAACAGAGATTTTTGATGATGTTGAAACCTTTGAAAACTCCTGTGATAAAAATGGAACAGAAAATGTTGTTTTTAAAAAGGAATATGTGGAAGAGGTTGATAGGGATTACTATAGAAATGTCTCATATGAAACCACTGTTCCTCTTATAAAAAATCTAGGATATCAATTGGAATGCCACCGAACGTTTTCACAGAACAGTATAAGATGTAGAACAAGGGGAAATCCGTATATAAATCCTCAATTGAAGAAACAGTTCATGCTCAGAAGTTTTCAATGCAAAAAGTGTCCGCGTTATTTTAAAACTCCAGGATATTTGAAAGCTCACTGTGCTAAAGTTCATCATGGTCTTTATTGATGTTGAAGCTTCTAATATTGTTTTCGATATCAAAACGATGCAAAGAAATATGATGAACGGAAGATGGATCACAAAAATCTGATTTATCACTTTCATTGACTGAATTGTAATGAATCTGAAGTATCGTTTAGATTTGATTAGAAAGAAGCACTCAAAGTGTTTCTGAAATTTAATTATAGTACATCTCCTTCATTACTATTTCTTGTGATCGTTGTACTAATCCGAATTTATGAATGTTCATAGCTATAATAAGCAATCTCTGAATTTCAAAGATATTCCTAATTGATATGTGAAATATAAGGCAGTATTGTATTTTCGCCAAATTGAATTACATGAATTTTTCTGTTGTACATGATATTTTTGATATTATGGATATATTCTATTCGATTTTGTTGTAAATGTTCCCTGTTTTAATATTATGGAATTTGTTTATTGTTTTATATATTCTCAGTATTATATGTAATTACATAGAATTAATTCCTGTTTTATAATTCATGTTTATTTTTTTCCAACAGAATCCCAAAAAATTTACTAAACATTCAAAGCCCTACAATGAAAACAGCCAATTTGTATATGCTGTTACAATTGTTGATGGATAAAATGATGAATTAAGATTCCAACATTAACATGGACTTTTACAATGATTAAACCTCATTAAATGATAATAACATTGTCCTTAAACAATGATAATAATCTATAAACTGTCATCCATCCACATATCAAGCTTGCCATCCGTACTTTGTATAAAATGAGATTTTTCATTACTTTCACCATTGTTTGAAGAGAAACAATGCTTTTACCATTTTATGAAGAACTATTCTCTTACTATTTCATATCCAGGATCTTTTTATACACAATAATTATGCCTCTCTCGCAAGATATATGTATAGGATCATAAAAGTAATTTCTTACCAATTTTGTTCAGCAACGAACTCAATCGTATATTCAGGCCATAAACCAAACTGAAGAATATCTAGTGGAACTTTTGAAGAAATTTTATACTAGAAAATTTGAATAAAAAACATTCCGGCAATGAGTTTATTCCTAAGAACTAGCGCACGAAAAAGAAGACAAAAAAAATTTGAAATTTTATGACATAACCTTATATTGGAGTACAAGTCATAGAATAGAATAAAAATTTAAATGCGATTCGTACAAAATGAAAATAATATTAAAATAACACGCTGCAAATATGAATTCAAGTGATAGTATTTTGGAAAATACCATTAGCTACCTCCATAAAATTTCTGAAGCTCTTCCGCCAAATCTATCTATTCCAAAATCCTATTATGCGTAAGTACTCATCAATGAAAATTTGCAAAATCTCATTCTTAATTTTGATATAGCTCGAAGAGCCGAATACTGGAGTTGAAAGCTCAATCTTGCTTGCCTTCTAAACTAACCGGAAATAAAATTCGTTGTCCAAGATGTTGTTTGAACTTCTCGGATTATCCTCCAAATGTACGATTAATGCCGAAGAGAACAAAAGATAGATTCACCAAGAAAATATTGAGAAAAGTAGAACAGGATGAACCTCTTACCATTTTCCAGGAGAACGTCAAGAATATTATTCGAAAAAGAACGTTCAATAATGTATTGGTATGTATTACATAATTCAGAATTAGAAACCTAGGTCAGTATTTGAATTTCACACAATATAAACTTTCCGTCAACCAATTGTGTCCCAATATTATTATTGTCGTAGTTCATCATCAAATTGAACTTACTCTGAATTAGATTCATTGAATCTGACAGTTCATTTTTTTCCATTTCAGCTGCGAACTTGTCAATTCTGCAAGAGGGAAATCAAAACAAATATTCAATTCAAAGATGATCGAATCAAAAAACCCATAATAGTAGAAACTCCTATAGTCCCACAAAAGAAAAAAAGAAAAAGAAAGATAAATTTGCTGGATTAACACCGAGTGCTGTAATATCTTTTAATGAATCTACAAAGAATTCTGAACAGGCACCCCCAACAAAAAACTTGAATCAAATTCTGAGGGAGGAAAAATTGAAAGAAGATGAAAATCAGATAAAATATAATGTAGTTGGCGTTATTGAAAATAAAAAGGATAAGAAGAAAAAAAATAAGAAAAAACTTAAAGCTGAAGATAAAGTGCCAGTTAAAACAACAAAAACCAAAATTCAGGAGAAAAAAGAAAAAATCGCACTCAAAAAACAGGAAAAGAAATTAAAAAATTTACTTAACACATTGAATAAACCTAAAGCATCAAATATTCTAAATGGTTTTCTGCACAGTTTATGAATTGAATTTTCATAATGTTTTTTTTGAAGAAATAATTTATTTTATTGTTGAAAACTTTATTATGATCAGAAGGATGAGGAAAAGAAAGGACAAATATATTTTTATATTATATTGTTCACCAACCAAATGAGAACATTTATTAGGAATTATGGTTATATTATTAAATTAATGAAAAAAATAAAAATCGACCAGGAAAGAATTTTTCTTAAAATTATATGATACTGTATGATTGGACCATCAATCCAGTGGTATTTGTTCCATAACAATCTGAAACAAGTTAAAATATGAGAAAAATGTACACACTGTTCAGCAATTATTTGGATTAAATTGCATCACACGACACTGAAATAAATGTTAACTGAAGAAACACTTCAACAACATGAAGCGAAATGAAATGAAGATAAGTATAAATATTGCTTTTAAAGTTAAATTATCAGTACATTCATAGGGAAGTTGATTTTTGTCTTTAAAAAAATATAAATAAGATGATTCATTCAAATATCATTTTTTATCATTATAAATTTCAACTTATTTATTGAAATTATTTTATTTTTTTAAAAAGTTGTATCGATCTTCCTTGCATTCTACAAACCAATCAGCGCCTAATGAAAATGCTACGAAATGAGGAAATGGTGATCAATGAGGTTAATACATAGCTTATTGGGCTCATTGACAGACAACACCTACCTTCATACAAATTTCTTTATATTGCAGATCGTTGCAAGATGCCGAACGTTCTGGTAGGTCTTTCCCCCGTCTCCGTAATTCTTGACAAACTTCGGCCAAGTCCAATATCGTTACAGGGTCCAACTTGTGTCTGCCAATGAGCCCAACTAAATATTCGATGTAGTGAAGCCTAGGTGCACAAAAACAGGTCATTAGTTATCTTCCACACGGGGAAATGTGATGTTTAAAGAATGTGCAAATGTTAAGTTGATGCAATTTTATAATAATTGAACACAGGGAAACCAATATTAGCAATTCAATCTTTCACCTGAATAACTCTGAAGATGCCCACTTTATCTGTGGGCAAAACGTTAAGTGGAAATCACGTTATAAAGTCTGTTTTGACTTAAGTTAGGAGTTATGTTGGGGGACCTATTGCTCCAAAATACTTTGCAACTTTTCACTTTGCATTCTGACAAATTTCAAACATTAATTATGTTGAACAACATTTCTGCCAACATCTAATTTCTGCAAAGTGCTTTTCACATTACACATTTCAATTATGAATGCGTTTCGCGCAAAATAATTAATTTGAAAAATGCAAAGTGAAAAACTCCATAGAATTTGGTGCAATAGGCCCCTGGGCTATTCTTAAAGCACATTGCACATCCTTGTAAACAGCACATTTAGAAAATACCTGAGATAGTCGGAAACGGTACATCTCTCTAGGAGTACCGTATGCGTTGGGTGGTATCTTTTTGGCAGCTCTTCTTACAACCGTTTCTAAATCGTCCGCTGTTAGTAACGGCATAGAATCTATTTTGTTTTTTCTTATAACGCTGCATAGATATTCGATATAATGTTGCCTAAAAAATGATTGACTGAATATGTGATATTTTTCAGTATGATTAAGTATAAGAAGCTTTTTCTTTTGATCAGGAAAGTTGAATGAGTGAATTTGAATCACCAATTTCTTAATTTGGACAGGATCTTTTCATTTTTTTATTCTTTATCTCATCTTTTTCGATATCTTAGTCTAAATGGTACACAAGTTAAGGGTTTTCCAATAAGAGGTGTTATTTTGAATAGCCAGCTAGTTCGGTAGATGTCACGTGAAAATTTGGAAGAGACGATTCGTAAAACTCGAACATTTTTGTGTCGTCGTAAACCACCTTGTCAGACCGCAATAAAAAAATTGGTGGAAAAATTCGAGCTGTTGGGACAAGTTAGTGAGGTGAAGAATGAAACCCGTGCACGTCGCGCAAGAACAGGCTAGAATATGCTGCTGTAGCTGAAAGTGTTGAAGAAAACTCAGGTTTATCTATTCCTTGTCGTTCTTTGGAATTAGGCATTCCACAAACCTCATCACATTACTGGACAACGTTTACTTTCAACGAGACAGCGCTTCGTGCCACACAAGCAACGAAACAATTGATCGAGGTGATCACAATTGGCTACCGAGATCTTGTGATTTAACGTTTTGCGACTTGCGACTCGGTGGCTGTGATGGACACGCCATCACAGCCACCGAAGTGTGACTTCGTCCCTAGCGAAGGAGTACTGTGGTTAACCTCAGCGTTTCGCATTTTACCCTAGAGATGCCGCAGTCAGTAAAACGATCGCAGTACACTCCGACTTTCTGACGTCTACCTGACATTAAAAAATAATCCTTTTTAATTACCTGCACAAGCCAGCTTGACCTGCTGATACTTCGTTACTACAAACTGTGTCTATCAAGCCATTAGGCGTCTCTCTTTGGAGTGGTATGCAGCATTTCAGTCTTGCGGATGCATCTTCTTTATTCGACTTCACCTCTGTATCGAATTTTACTTTGTTATCCTGGAAAATAATATTCACAATACAAAATGAGTATTAACGCAAGTGAAAAAAAAATACAAAAAGATATGATTATAACAGCGCAGTTGGCGTTGGACTCTGTAACGGGGTTTTCTCGGCGAAACTTACCTCGAGCGCCAGATATTCTTTTTTCTTATAAGGGAGAATAGCAAACCTACCAGGGTAGCTGCTAGTCATAGACAGAGTTCTTTGTTATCTAAGATGTTAGAGATAACGGAGAAAATCAGAAATAGAGCAATTCACACAATTTATTCAATTAGCGGAAATAGTGATACAAACATACAGTGATATAAGGCGCTATATGAAATGAATACAAAATATAAGATTGGTCAGTTTTGTCTGACCGCGAGCACTCATATAAGAAACAAATATTTCCCCGGTACGAGCCAGCCAGAATGGAAGGTGGGTTAAAGTTAAACGGCGAATTCAAATATTTATATGATAATACCAAGTAAAACGGGGATAAAAGGGGTCAGTATAAGAGTGCACAACAGTTACCTTTATCCGATATTCTTTCAGTCCCAGAATTCACCACTTTGTCTACCACTTTGCTTGTTTCACGTCTAAACGGGGTGGGTTTGGCCAGGTTAAATTAGAGGGTTGAACGGGATATGTCGAACGTGCTACAGCATTGGTTCGTTTGGGCCCTCCGGTCTGACCATGAGTTTGCACGCCATGAAAGACAGACTAACTACGGGCACTAAGAAGCGGGACAGAGCAGGATTGTTATTCGATCGAACGTACTATAGTATTGGTTTGCATCAGCCCTCCGGTCTGACCATGAGTTTACACACCATGAAAGACAGACTAACTACAGGCACCGATTGTACAGACAAACGTACTATAGCAGTGGTTCGCTTGGGCCCTCCGGTCTGACCATGAGTTTACACGCCATGAAAGACAGACTAACTACGGGCACCTGGACAAACTAGGAAAGGTATGTTACGGAATCCGACGGAACAGCTATTTTAGGTAGACTCAACGAGGATTAAAATAGGACTGTAGTAAATCGGCTCGGTACTTACAATTCTATTACACTAGCACTCACTAAAAAGGTAAGAGTCAGAAAATTTTGCAGCAAAAGCGCGGTCACTTATGAATATCAATAATCTGATGTAAACTTCAATTTAAACAAACGATCAAGTGAGATTATGCTGGTCATTCTGAAAGAAATTGAATAATGTGACTGGAATTATAAATTTTGTAGACTTTGCATAGGAAACCATAATGCCCCGTCCGCATAGGCAGACCTATATGGTCGCAGTTCCCGGAGGAAGAATAATAATAAAAATAGCCTTATCACTCACTTTTAGCAATTTCTGAAGCTCCTGGGGCTCCTTATCCCTCAAGTAAAACAGGCAATTCCTTGGATGGTGCGCGTGTAAGCCCAATTTTCCGCAATAAGCGCTCAGTCCGCATTTCGCTCCCATCATGAAGGGTTTTCCACAGCCGTAACAGAATTCGTGCTTGCACTGGGTGCAAGTGAAGTGCATGCACCCCCCTTTGGCCAGGGAGTATTTGAACTTACACTTCGGGCAATCAATGCCGTTTTCTTGTAAATGCTTGGCTACCGCCGATTGTTGATTTTCTGGATCGTTGGCTTCTTTCCACTCTGCGAACTTCTCGCAGGAAATGCCTTCGTGCTGCTTTTCCCACTGAAAAAATTGTTTTTTATGGGTGGAATGTATCAGAGTAAAACTGATATCAAAACATGGGTTCTGGTCCTATGAAAATACACTGCGCAAAAATTAACGCTCATTATGGAAATTTCAAATTTATTCTATAACTGAATGTGTTCTCAATGATAATTATTTTTATCAGAATTATGCATGCATATGTTATCCTCTTTCAACATTTTTCTTCAATACAAGTACTTTTTCCTAGCAGGAATAAAAAAGATGAGATTATGAGATTTTGAATGTATTGGCGCCATTCTGAAATCAGTTGTTTTCGATCAATTCTAGTAAGCAATAGTTCTTCTTTCGTTTGATTTTCTACACTCGATCGCTATGCAACGCGAAACACACAATTTGACCCAAGAGGAATGTGCCCAAGCGGTAGTTTTGCGAGAGGAAGGGTGGACATACACAAGAATTGCAGAAAGGTTTGGAGTTTCCCATGCAAGTGTGTCCAGAATGTTGCAGCGATTCAGAGAGACAGGTATGAATGTCCGAAGACCAGGACAAAGTAGACCACGGGTAACAACTGCCATTCAAGAACGTTACTTGAGAGTTTCTTCGTCGAGACAACGGTTTCCAACCGCTCGCCTCCTTCAAAATCAGCTTGAGCAAACTCATGGGATGTGCAAATTAGCACTCAGACGATAAGAAATCGAACCAGAGAATATGATTTAAGGCCTCGTGTCGCGACAAGAGGCCCAGCTCTTACCTCAGCCCATCGAAGGACGCGTTTGGATTTCGCTAGAGAGCATATCCATTGGGAAAAGGCTGATTGGGAAAGAGTTCTCTTCACAGATGAGTCTAGATTCTGCCTCTACCATTGTGATCGACGTTCCCTTGTATACAGACGTCCACATGAAAGATATGCTCAGTGCAATTTCCTGAATACTACTGGTTTCGGAGGAGGATCGATTATGGTATAGGGTGGAATATCTTTGACTGCTCGCACAGACCTAGTGGTCGTTGATAATGGAGCTATGAATGCTGATAGGTATATAAGGAACATTCTTGAAGAGCATGTAGTGCCATTTGCCCCATACATTGGTGAAAATTTCATTTTTATGGACGATAATGCCAGACCCCATCGTGCGCGCATCGTTCAGGAGCACCTTGAAGAGGTTGAAGTCTCTCGAATGGAATGGCCAGCAAGAAGTCCAGATCTCAATCCGATTGAGCAGGTTTGGGACAACCTCAATAGAAGGCTGAGAAGTTCAGAAAATCATCCAGCTACTCTTAGTTACTTAGGGATCCAACTCAGAGAAATCTGGGAAGGATTAGATCAGAATATTTTAAGATCACTCATTTTGAGTATGAACAGTCGTTGCCGAGCTGTAATTAACGCAAGGGGTGGAAATACCAAGTATTAAATCACTTATCAGCATTCCAGTATTTTGAAAATGGTTTATTTCTCTTCTTTCTCATAAGATTCGGTGAAATCCTGAACTTTTTTCCATTTAATGTGTCTTATTGTTTCGTTCAAAACCTTCCCGAGAGAACATAAAAAATAAGTTATAGAGTCAATGTAGAGTTAACTTTCATTAAAATTGAGATTTTCAGAATGCAATTTTTTTGTGCAGTGTAGTTGAAGAAGATCCCAGAATCCTTTTGTGGAATAGGGAAAAATTCTTATGAAAAAATAATTCTTGGAGGGGATCGAATCTAAAGAAATGTACTCTTGAGAGACTTCCGGGTTTAGGCACTCCAAAAAAATTATCTGTGAAGCCACCTGTGGGCAGACCCTGAACCCATCAGCCGATACAACAGCACACCTACTCTACTTACCAGACGTCTACACTCCGCGCACGTTACCGCCTTACAGTCCGGACACATCAGTCTTTTCTGTCTGGGATTTGCGAAAAAACCGGACGAACACTACAAAAAAAAACAACATTCAAATTTTCCACCAAAGATTCTTCCATCGACATACCTGAGCACACCATTTAAAATTGGGATCCTGCATCAACGTTCTATCCCTCAGCTTCTGAAGAAATAGCTCGTGGACCTGGGTCTCTAGGATGCCTTCAGGAGTATGTCCAAGTTCGAGAAGTACTCGGACACTTCGTCTTCGGACAACTCGTTGTTGGTCAATTCAGGGTGTTTGCAGAAGGGACACGTGCAGTCCATTATGCTTCTGTCTGTTACCTGAATGGTGAAGTAGTTCTTGGCGCATTCGAAGCAGCATCTGTGAACGCATTTCAGCATCGACACGATCTAAGGGAGAGAATAGATGTATAAGTACCACATTAGGTTGGGATATTTTATGATTCTAGTATAAATAATAAGTTTCATTCCAACTGAGTCATTAGATTTTGAACCATCCACGATGAGAGATAGAAACCTGGAAAGAAACTATCAAGGGGCTATGTCACACCCTCAGAGGAAGAAGGTCACACCCTTGATAGATTCTGATAGTCAGGCAGCTATTGAAGCACTGAACTTCTATGTCATTGAGTGTCGAACGAAACTCAATGAAGTAGGCAAGAATAACAAGGCCTTCTTAGTCTGGAATCAAAGGAAACGAAGAGGATAAGTAAAAGAGAGTATTGGAAACGGGAATACATCGACTATAACCTTAAAGAAAATACCGTAAAATGGTATACAGATGGTTCCAAAACCTCTACAGGAGCAGGCGCTGGGATATACGGGAAGTACCAAGTGTGCACTGTCGCTAGGCTCCTGTATGAGCGTCCTTCAAGCGGAAATCTTAGCTATTGAAAGATGTCTAGATATTTATCTAGAAAGAAACTATCAGAAGTGCGATATACCCATACACTCAGACAGTCAAGCTGCTATTAAAGCATTGAGCTCCTACGTCATCCACTTTAAAATGATCTGGGATTGCCGGAACAAACTCAATGAGGTAGGCAAGAAGAATAACGTCTTTTTAATCTGGGTTCCTGGCCACTCGAGAATCAAAGGAAACGAAGAGGCCAATACACTTGCCAAGAGGGAGCACGGATGTCACTCATTGGCCCAGAATCCTTCTGTGGTATAGGTGAATGTACCTATAAGAAAAAGTTTATAGAGGAGGAGAAAGCCGAGAGGGTAAACTCTGGCGGAATCTCCTAGGGATGGATCATTCCACTGAGTTCTTTTGGAACTTTGAGACAGCGGGATCCAAAAGATATCTGGATCTTGGTAAGAAGCAATTACACCTCCTCACTGGCTTTCTTACAGGACACTGTCGCCTCATGAAGCACCTGTTGAGGATAGGATTATCGGACACTGACGAATGTAGGTTCTGTGGGGAGGAGGAAGAAATCACCATTCACCTAGTCACGGAATGCGTTAGCATTGCGAGCCTAAGGAGAGAATGCATTCGGCAAGAAACTTGTAAGAGTGAGGAACTAGCCTCGTTGAAGCCTTCACAGATATTAGATTGCACAATAGACCTTAAGGTCGCAGTGAACTGTAACCCCTTTTTAAACTAAAATAACACACTAGGCAGAAAGGGACTAAGAACACCACTCCCTGACTCAGAAACCTTCTGTGACAGACAAATGCGAATAAGATTAGCTTAGCACACACTGAAGAGTGTAAATTTTGTGGGGAAGAGAAGGAAACTCTTGTAAAGTGGAGGGTTTATATGTGTTAATACAAAATCGAAGTGAAAATCTTTGAAATATAAACACCAAAACATGAATTTTCTGTAATATTATGAACCTGATAAGTTTCTCTGCCAAAACACCCGATATAGAAGAATATTTTGATAGATAAGCAATAAATTTGGAAAAATGATACAAGATGGAAAATGTATTACTTTATTCATAGGGTATTTCCCAGCACACAGCTCGCATTCCTGCTGTAGGTAGGATATGGCAGCATCCAGAGTACTACATTCTTTGACAGCCTCCAGCGCTTCTTCTGTCGAGAATTTCATTCCTAGGAGAGTTGCAGCAAGCTCTGCTTCTTCATAATTTTTGACCTGTCCCTCTGCTAAGAACCTTCGAGCCTGTCTCTAAAGAAAATACAAAAAGATATTTCAGGCTACAAAACAAACAAAAAATTTTCCACGTAATAAAACAATATTTTTCATGGCAAATGCCATATGTGGGTTTAACACAACTAAGGAAAATTCAAGACACATAAAAAATCAATCAATATAAATTCTATTCAACTTCTATTTTTCAAAAGTATTCAAAAACTTAAACTCTACAATCTTGTAGAGGTTATGTTCAAAACCGGTTCAGAACTGTCTTTGCTTATCTACTTTTAAGCTATAAGGTGATGGCGTAGGAAGATTTCACTTAGAACTGTACAGATAGAGAAAAAAATAATATCAAGTTCAAGTACGCTGCACCAAAAAAGTTTTCGAACCTCTGCAACTCCAAAACAATTGGTTTTTCTGAAAATTAATCAGTACGTAAGCGTTTGAATTTGAATACACAAGATACATGGTACTGTTTTAATTATTTTAACATAAGTTTGTCACACGTTTTTTATCATTATTCCGATATTGAATTCGATATTTAGGATATAATACCACTATTTAGATCTATGGTAGATGATTACCCTTCAGTAGGGTTCTGTAACTGTCTCAAAAGAATAAGAGATTCGAAAAATCATCACTTGGAACGCCAGACCTGGTTTAAAACACCCTCCTGTTCCAAGAGCATGAATTAAGTATTTTGTATCTGAATATTGAAGGTATTTATTCGAATATTTTCAAGTTTCAATTTTGTAAAAACGGCGAGGCAGGGTTTTTTCTACTGAGGTTTTTCCCTGTATTCTAGTATCATACGCCAGGATAGTATGGTACCCCGTTTTGCACCAACCTCAGCTAGGGACTTTTTTGTTTCATATATTGTATTTTATTAGCTCTCAATTCAAAAGAATAAATAAATTATTTTGACACGTAATTCAAAGCCTCATTATAACTTCAAACATACTCATCTATCTTTGCTCCATTTTCCCCCCTTACCTCTTTTTCCTCTGCCTCAGAAGGCTGCCTAAACTCAACTTGGAAATCAGCGTTCAAAATCTCCATTTTGTTCAGTTTATCTTCTTCACTTTCTTCCTCTCCCTCAGGATTCTCAACAACCTCTTCTTCAGATTCGCAGGTGTCATCCAGATACCTCTGGCTAGGCGAGAACTCGTCGCTATGTTGACTTATATTACTCGTCAGTTCGTTCACCCTAGCGCTTATTTCCGACAAGTTGAACTCTAACTTTTCGTTCAACCTATTGTACTTTTCCTCGAATTGGTCATAATCATCCGACGTTGGTTGGTTTGTAGATTCGTAATCTTCCTCTTCGAATTCTTCGTAACTGTCACCATCTGAGTACTCCAAAAGGTCCTCCACGTTACTGTCGGAAACAGAAGAATCACTATCGTTATCCAGGGATTTGGTGTAAGAATACTGCTTTGAACTGGTGGATTCAAAAGAGCTCATTTGTTCGACGCAAAGTTCTGCCTTTGCCTATTTTGCTTCTCCATGGCCCTCAAACCTTCCAGAGACGAATCCGATCGATTTGGTTTCATTTTGTTTGGCGTGAGACTCCTAGCTCTGGCTAGTTCCACGTTTTCTCTGGCTGAGGTGTCTTTTGGTTCGCTTTTGGAATAGCGTAATGCTATGTTGGTTTTTGCGGTGACGCCAGTTGGTTTGTCCTTTGGTGCCTTAACAGGAATTTTGCTAGGAGTTGCGTCTGTTTCTGTCTTAGATTCTGGTTTTGGTATTGAATTTTGCCGTGTTGCTACTGGTATTTTGGATTTTCGTGGAGCAGGTTTTGGTAAATTTTGTCTTGATTCTGGCGATGAAGGACTTTTTGCTGATTTTTCTAGAGCTAGTTTGTCTTTGGTGGAAGGTGTTTCTGAGGAAAGCTTCTCTGGAATTGAACAAGTATCGGTTTCTGGATGATCTGGAGTTTCACCTGCTTGTATTTTGGCTAGTTTGCCCACATTAACGTTTACAGTAAGATTGTTTTTCTTTCGGAATCCTTTTCTCCTTTTTAGACTAGAGGATTTGCCTAAAGACGCTTCAGGGTCAGATTTTTCATTGGTATCTTGTATTTCAAGGTTTTTAATAGTTTCCGATTCTTTATTTTGCTTTATAGAGGGTTTGGTTTCTGTATTGTTCATATTTTCTTTGGGAGTACGAGATTCAGATATTACCTCTATTTCTTTTTGATCAATTTCGTTACTTTCACATTTCTGCACATCTTCATTTTACTACAGTTTTGTGTATCTTTTATACCGGAGCCACTTTTTTGATTGTCCTTGTTTTTAAGCTCTTTTTTACTCATTTTATTTTCATTCGCAGCCTCATTTGTACTTTTCTCAACATCCAAATGTTGAGATTCATTGCTTGTACTTACCACTTCTTCATTTTTTGCTCGAATGTCATTTGTTTCGGGATTTACTTCATCATCATCAGAAGAATTATTGACACATGACAGGGAAGCCTTTCGCACCAAACTTCTAGTCTTTTTCCTAGTGGATTTTAGAGGTCTTCTGGTTCGAACATTTGGTAACTTCAGTTTCAAAAATCTCTTATATTTTCTTGAGGTTTCTTCTTGTTCTTTGCCGCTCCCATTTTCTGTTGATTCATTGGTAGATTGTTCTGGTGTTTGAACATTTTGCTCAACCTTCTGGGTTACAATATTTTGTTTCTCTTCGTTTTGGTCAATATTCGATGAAGAGACTTCTGCAGATAATTCAGAGGTGCCTAATTCAGTCTGTTTATCAATAACTTCATCATCTTTTTCTGATTTTCTTTCAACTTCATCTTCGTGCTTCAACAATGCCACAGCTTCGTCTATCAAAACGAGTTCTTTCGATTCTTGTTGATTACTATTTTCGGTCTTCGACTCTTTTTTTCCTTCAACTTCTCTGTCTGTATTTGTGGTATGTGGTATTTCCTCAACATTTTTCTCTTTTGTGAATCTTTAATCACACTAGAACTGTTTTCTTTAACCTGAATTTCATTTATTTGTACAAGTGTTGGCGTGTTAATTTCTGCCAGATAATTTTGGGGTAGTTGAATTTTTATGGCTCCCTTCAAAGAATTTCCTTTCAATGTAGAGTCCTCATGTGTTTCGATCACCACCATATTGTTTTTGGGGTCTTCTATAGGTTTTGCTGAGCCCATAGTTTTTGTTTCTTTGGTTGATGTTTGCTTCGTATCATTTCGTATTTGTGCATTCTTTTCTTTTTTCGGTTGCTCTTTCAGTTTGTTATTTTCTTTGTCCAATTCATCCAAGTCTTTTTCGTTGTTTGGTCGAAGTGTCCGTAGTTATGAAAACTACTGTCTTCTTTAGCGGGTGAATCTTTTCTGAGTACAATTCTTGCAATGCTTTCTACAATTTCATCTTTAGATTCTTTGTCGTTTTGAACCATTGTGGGTAAATTAACGGTTTTCTGTCCATTATTGGCCAGGACAATGTTCAATTTGCTGACACTAGTCTTCGGAACCGTCTTCTGTTCCGAAAAAGTCACATTGTCCATGTCAAAAAAATTTTCAACAGCATCAGAAAATTCTTCGTTCATATTCTCATCCTCGCTTATATCAGATTCTGATTCAGAATCAGGTAGTTTATCTTGATCAATATCCTCAGTAGGACTATCTAGGACTTGTATCACAGTACTGCTTTTCTCGACATAAATTTTGTTGTTGTTCATGTTTTTTGTCGTTTCCCCAAAACTGACTGGCGTGCGTTCCCTATAACTATCAGCTATATCTTGTTTAATTGTCGGTTCTTGATTCCTTATCTCTTTTTCCATATTGTTGTTGAATTCGTTCAAGTCCAGTAGATTTCTAGTTATTCTGTTTCGAGCAGGGCGATTTCTTCTGTAAGGTTTGACGACGGAGAGGAATGCGTATGTGGAGAAGAAGACATACCGGGTGATTCATAATCAACTGGAGGCTGGGTACTTACTTGAGAGGGGGTGATGGGAAGATTATTTAACAGATCAGATAAAGAACTCACCGCTGTTTCAGCTGCTTTATTTTCTGATGTTAACGGGACCAAATCTGAAACGAAATCGGTTCAGCACCTACAATTTGCAGTATAATTAATCTACATATGTGTGAAAAAAGAAGGTCTAATGAGTTCCCTCAGAATGGATACTGAAGCGTAAGAAACATAGAAGAATTTTGAAATTACTCAGTGGTGAACTTCCTTCATTACCAGAAGATTTCATATCGATCGAGTATGGCCTTGAAACCAACTATTGCCAAAAGTGTGGAAATGCTAGCTCGACTATGTGGAAATAATCTCATCTGGTAGACAGATGGGTCGCCGAAGAAGCAAAGAGCAGGCATAGGCATGTGCGGCCCCAAAAAAAGGAATCAGTGCCTTTGGAAAACCAATAATAACGATCCGAACTGAAATTCTGGCCATGGAGAATTGCGACGAGTCTGTCTGTTGAGACCAGTACAAGAGAGCCAGAATTTACATTGCCCCTAATTAAGATGGCACTCAGGTAACTGATGGAAGTTGATTGTGAATCAAGGACTATTTGGAGCTCTATACAAACCTTCACAAATCTGGCGAGAGATAAAAAGCTAGTTCTACTTTGAGTAGAACCCACCAGAACCTTCAGACTAATGTGAAAGCTGATATCCTTGCAGAAATAAAAGCAAAAAATACTCCCTTTGCAGGCTAATACTGTGTATCACTCATACTGATTAGTACGGAGGTCTATGATTGGGAAATAAGAGAGGAAACCTCTAACTGAAGTAACACACCAGCTATTGAAAGATGTCTAGATATGAATCTGGAAAGAAACTATCAGAAGTGCGATATAGCCATACACACAGATAGTCAAGCTGCTATTAAAGCACTGAGCTCTACGTCATCGACTCTAAAATGATCTGGGAGTGCCGGAACAAACTCAATGAGAAATGCAAAAAAATAAGGTATTTTTAACCTGGGTTCTCGGCTATTCGGGAATCAAAGGAAACGAAGAGGCCAAAGAGGAGTCACGAATGTCACTCATTGGTCCAGAACACTTCTGTGGGATAAGTGAATGTACCTATAAGAAGGAGTTTCTTGAGAAGGAGAAAGCCGAGAGGGAAAAACCTTGGTGGAATCTCCCAGGTATAGATCATTCCACTGAGTTCCTTCGGAACTTTGAGACAGCGGGATCCAAAAAATGTCTGGATCTTGGTAAGAAGCAATTACACCTCCTCACTAGCTTTCTTACAGGACACTGTCGCCTTAGGAAGCACCTGTTGAGGATGGGATTATCGGACACTGACGAGTGCAGGTTCTGTGGGGGAGGAAGAAACCCCCATTCGCCTAGTCACGGAATAATTTGCCATTGCGAGCCTAAGGAGAGAATACCTTGGGCGAGAAACTTGTAAGAGTGAGGAACTAGCTTCGTTGAAGCCTTCAGAGATACTGGATTCATAAGATCTCTGGAACTGGAAGGCGTAGCTTTGAAAGATGTGGTCAGAACAGCTCTGTAAGGGGGCACAATAGACCTTGAGGTCGCAGTGAACTGTAACCCCTTTTTAAACTATCAACTAACACACCAGTTCGAAGACAAGCAAATAGACTAATTGCACCATCAAAAAAGAACTCAACAACTCTATCGTTCTCAAAAAATGAGTTAATTCAATTCAATCAATCTTGTCTTTACTTCTTGTCCTGAGGCTCTAACTCTTACAAATCTCCCATCTTCCGATAGTGAGTGAGAAATTGAAAAAATAACGAGAAATTCCTGCGTTAGTACTCACCTTCACCCCTCATTTGGTCCAGCAGCACCCCCTCGTTACCTGAATCGTTATCAGTGCCTACAGGTGGGCCCCATATCTCATAAGAACGGTTTAAGCTGAGTTTTGTTTAGTTCACTGTAAGCCGCTTCCAAATCCCCATGATTAGCTGTCAAAACTGTCACTATGTCCTCTCTGCTGTAATCGCCTCTAGAGGCTATATCGGCATACTGAAAGTTAAAAAGATTTGCTTTGCAATTCTATAAAACAATAGTTATCTTGAAAGGAGCACATATATAGTTCGTTCACGAAAGTTTGAGCGCATAGTAGGCGTTTGTTAATTTATCTGAAGTTGGCAGTATTTGCTGTCATAACGTAAAATAAAGTCAACGTTGCCGACGAGCTTGCAAGTTATTAGAAAACTCTATGCAATATTGACAACATTGCGTATCAATCTGACAACAAAATAAACTACTTAACCTAAAATTTTAATATACACAGTGGAATATGCCAAATTTCCATGCCAACCGACGGCTCAAACTTTCGTGAACGGACTTGAGTTTAAAACGGAACCCTGTGTGACATCTATGGGGGAAACGTGAACCGCCGAGGTTCCCCACACAAGAACCTTCTACTGTCTGAAGGGAAAAGTTATTCTCCAATGGTTCTCTAGAATTTAGAGAATCTGGTAGGTCAGGTCCATGAATATCATTGTTACAAAGTGCAGGCATTTTTGAATCACTAAAGGTTCAATTGATAATGATTTGTGTAAAGTCAAAAAAACGACTATAAGTAAAGTTTGGTAAAAGCGGTTGATTGAATTCATATATGATATGATTGGATCTAAAACGGAGTTCTGTGGAACACCCACTGCTATATAGATTTGGAAATTCACATCTGAAACATACGATATACAATGCATCAGACAGAGAATTATTCCGTCTAGTTGCACAGATGAATAGTCGAGATAATCACGTGCTGTAACTGAATGAATTCCGTTGACTTATTGCAATAACCTAGTCTTGTCTCTCTCTTATCGCAGTATGGTAGGGAACCTGCAGTAAACGTATAGAATTATTCATTTTGTCAGGCTGCCTGTAATACTCGATTCAAGTATTTACTGTTGCCTACCATACTGAATGAATTACGCTCCTCTCAACGATAAGAGAGAGACAAGACTAGAATATTGCAATAAGACAACGGAATTCAGTGTGTTACAGCACGTGATTGTCTCGACTATTCATCTGTGCAACTGGACAGAAGAATTCTCTGTCTGATGCATTGTATATCGTATGTTTCAGATGTGAATTTCCAAACCTGTAGATCTCTGAGAGGATTATTTGTGCCTGAAGATCATTACTGAATTTCAGTTTATCTAGACAGTTCTACAAATGAAACAGTGAAGAAATACTTAATTAGGTTAGCCTCACCTTCTTCTGCCTTTGCTCAACACATTCCGTTACAGCAGGCCACAAGATACCCTTGTGAAGAATTAAGGCTTCACGAGCTTCTTTTTCAGAAATGGTTCCGATTATGTTCATTGGCATCTCCCTACCCATCTGCGTGGCAAGGGTTACCACGTTGGTTATGGTCTTTTGCCAGTTTTGCTTCAACCATTCTATTGGATTCATCTCTTTGCATTGGTTCAGCGCTATCTGGACTTCATCTGCGCTGAACTTGTACTGCTCGGCTTCCTGAAAACATAATACATGCATTTTCCAAAAATAGTTGATGGTTTAAAAAGGGGTTACAGTTCACTGCGACCTCAAGGTCTATTATGCTCCCTTACAGAGCTGTTCTGACCACATTTGTGAATGCTTCAACGAGAATAGTTCCTCACTCTTACAAGTTTCTCGCCCAAGGCATTATCTCCTTAGGCTAGTAATGTCAAAGCATTCCGTGACAAGGTGAATGGAGGTTTCCTCCTCCTCCCCACAGAACCTACACTTGTCAGTGTCCGATAATCCCATCCTCAACAGGTGCTTCCTGAGGCGACAGTGTCCTGTAAGAAAGCCAGTGAGGAGGTGTAATTGTTTCTTACCAAGATCCAGATATATTTTGGATCTTGCTGTTTCAAAGTTCCCAATGAACTTAGTGAAATGATCCATCCCTGGGAGATTCCGCCAGAGTTTTTTCTCTCGGCTTTACATATACCACAGAAGGGTTCTGGGCCAATGAGTGACATTCGTGCGCCAGCGCCCTCTTTGGCAAGTGTATTGGCCTCTTCGTTTCCTTTGGTTCCCCAGTGGCCGGGAACCCAGATTAAAAAGACCTAATTTTTCTTGCCTACCTCGTTGAGTTTTTCCGGCACTGCCAGATCATCTTTGAGACGATGACGTAGGAGCTCAGTGATTCAATAGCAGCTTGACTATCTGAGTGTATGGCTATGTCGCAATTCTGATAGCTTCTTTCCAGATTAATATCTAGACATCTTTCAATAGCTAAGATTTCCGCTTGAAAGACGCTGATACAGGAGTCTGGCGACAGGGCACACTTGGTACTTGGCAAGTATATCCCAGCGTCAGCTCCTATAGAGGTTTTGGAACCATCTTTATACCATTTACGGCATTTTCTTTGAGATTATAGTCGGTGTATTCCCGTTTCCAATCATCTCTTTTACTTAACAATGTCATGAAGTTTTTCTCAGTGATTACTTTCTTTTATGGTGTTACGACGCTTCCAGGTCAGCAGAGACCCCTGGCAGTTTGATTCCAGGAATCTCAGCAAATGGACTCAAAGAAGAAAATACTTACCCTCAACAGTTTCACAAGTTCCATCCCTTGAGCTTTATAAGAATCATGCCTATGAAATCCACCATCAGGACCATACTCCGACCTTGAGTCCTTTGGATAATACTTGGAACCATCCTACAAACAAATAAATTCATCAGATTCTCAGATATTTTCAACTTCTTGTACGATCTAAATTCACTCTCAAAATCAAAGCCTTCCACTTCCGCAAAAAAATAAGAAAAAATGCTGAAAAATAAGGGGGTGAGAATAAGTATTGTATGCACACCATGTAAAGATCCCTCGAGGACTTTCTGTGAGCTTCTGGTCTTCTTACATCGGATAGGGAGGACCTTCTGGACACAAAAGACCTTCTTCTTTCTTTTGGAGAATGTCTGTCGAAGTAGACATTATCTGGATATTCATACGGTGATGGACTTTTGCTCCCTGCTTCCTGGTAGACTCTGAAAAATGAAGAAATAGGGATAAAAAAACAGTGTCACCAATAAAAAGGCATTTGAACATTATTTTATTCCTATTTCTATATAATGGTGAACGCTAAAGGGTTCAGAGATACTATCTGAAGAAATGAAGTTCTTATTTTAGGAGATATGGAAATATTTCAATTCGCATCATTTCAAAATGAAGACAAATTTTAACTTGTAATAGAATCAAATGTAAAGGGTTTTCCAATAAGAGGTGTTATTTTGAATAGCCCGCTATTTCGGTAGATGTCACGTTTGAAGCTGTCATTTTTTGACATTTGCAAGTAGAACTTATGCCATTAATAAAAATGGAACTATACACGCTTAGGCTAAGTTCAGATGATCGCGCGTAAACGCGCGTTTCACAAACTGCGCGACTAGAGATACAGAGTAGTCCTATACAAATGTTTATATGGTCGCGCGTCATCGCGTGTTTACTTGCGATCTCGCGCGTTTTGAAGTACAACGTCAGGCATTGAGGTGTTCAGATGAATAGCGCGTTAACGAGCTACAAATGCGCGATCATCTGTACTTACCCTTAAAAACGCATTGAAATTATTAAAATTCACTATTAAAATGGTGAAAATTTGGCAGAGACGGTTCGAAAACTCGAACATTTTTGGGTCGCCGTGAAGCACCTTGTCGGACCGCAATAAAGAAATTGGTAGAAAAATTCGAGCTGTTGGGACAAGTTAGTGATGTGAGGAATTAAACCCGTGCACGTCGCTCAAGAACAGCCGAGAATATTGCTGCTGTAGCCGAAAGTGTTGAAGAAAACCCTGGTTTGTCCATTTCTCGTCGTCATTTGGAATTAAGCATTCCACAAACGTCATTACACCGTATTTTGCCTAAAGATTTGGGTCTTAAGGCTTATAAAGTTCAGTTAACACAAGAACTCAAGCCGGCCGATCATCAACAACGTCGTGTCTTTGCTGACTGGGGGAAAAGTTTCCGTACCGTGTTATCTCCCGAAGAGGTGATCACAATTGGCCACCGATATCTTGTGATTTAACCTCTTGCGACTTCTTCCTTTGGGCCCACGTGAAAGAGAAGGTTTACGCCAATAGCCCAGCGTCTATTCAAGACCTCAAAGATGGAATTCGTGAGGCTATCGAGGACATAGGGCAGCCACTTTACTATTTGTTTATGGAAAATTTCATTGAAAGGATATGGTCCTTAAAGCATGGTCGTGGTGGTCATTTGCCTGATGTTATTTTCCACTATTAACCGCATAGCTTCTTCTTTATAATGGAACTAGCTGACCCGTGCCCACTCCGTTAGGCATAATTTTAATAATCTTTTTTAGTACAGAGTGTTATGTTTTATTTTCCAACAGCCAAAAGGAGTATAGTTTGTATTTGCATGCTAATACAAAATTCTGTCTGAAAGAAAAATATTTTTTGCGGGATTTGCGGTAAACGAATTCCATGCGGACCAAGTAACGGGATGACGATTGAGCCGCGCGGATACTCACCTCTCATGATATAACAATAATGTTTCCCTCTCAGATATAAAAGGTCACGCCCCTTTCCCCCGAAGCGAGCACGAACGCGAACCGAATTAAACCAGAAGACATCGCGCGCCGTCCGCTGCTTTGGCCTTCAAACCTTTTTCTCCGATTCACTCTGCAGAACGGACTACCACGTCAAAGCCTTTTTATTTTTCGGTTTTTTATATAACCTATGACACTCAGCAATAATGTGGCTTTCTATTGGTGGAAGAATTTTAAAATCGGTTCAGTAGATCCCGAGATTACCCCTTACAATTTAACAATTATACAACATACAAACTTCACTTCTTTATAATATTATTAGTATAGATAAACATTCGATCATTTATATTGAAGAATGGCATTTTTCTTAGAATATCAAAATAACACATCTTATTGGAAAACCCTTTATGAATCATTGTCGTGTGTAGACTTCCCGCCTTCCGGCATTTATCCATATGTCCACACTGCAGCAAAGTGTCATGCTGCAGTGTATTATATCAATAAATAAAAATAAACTATCCTTACTTACTTGGGAGTCTGAAGTGAACGACTGTCTACTTGAGGATCTATACAGGGACCACTGAGAACCCTTCCTTGAAGAGTCATGAAGAGACCGAGAACGTTGTAAGTTCCTTTTGAAGTTCCTGCTCGAAGGTCTACTCCTGTTCATCTTATTGACATCCAGGGGAACATCTTCATAAGTCTGCAAAAACATCTCATTAGGAAAATAACAATTTCTTCACAAAACAAAAAGTTTACCTGAGTAGAAGTGCTCTGAGGTGGCGGAGACGTCCCAGTCGAAGTGCTGACCATCCTAACAGCAGATTCACTTTCACTATTTTTCAAAATCGATTGTTCCTTCACTTTATCTGACGTGACATACGTTTGGGCAACTCCGTCACTTCGAGAAACTTTACTAACCACCTCTTGTTCGTCCTTGTCGTCTTTTTTAACATTGTTACCAACAGATACGTCCACTTTCATCGATTGGCTTTTTTTCTCCACTTCACTCTCACTGGTCGATAGTTCGATATCTTGTTCTCCTGCGAACACAGGAAAAGAACATGGTTAACTAACACAAAACACAATTATTGCTAAATAACACCGTGAAGACATCACAATGGAGGTATTAATAGAGGTCTGGTGAACTAATGTTTGGTTTGTAGGGTAGAAAATTTGGTGCCAGGCCAAAAGGATATCTTTCTATGTGTCCTACCTTTCTTCAGGTCCAGCTCTTTCTTTATCTCATCTTTGGAGACATTCAGTTTTCCCAGCTTGTTCATCAGGGACTCTGTCTCGCTACAATCTCGACTGTAGTTGTCGGACGATCCGCTGGTTTGTTGCCTTCTTTTTTCTTCGATTTGGTTGTCGGTAGGTTCTTTGGAGATAGCAGGTTTGATATCGGTTCGATCTTTGGTTGTTCTACTGGTTTCGCGGCTTCTGTCCTCGTTTTACAGCAAATAGAGCAGATTTTGGTGTCGTAGTCGTTAACAAAAGTGCAGTGCTCGCATTCCCAGGAGCTGTTTTCAACTTCAATTTTGGTTGTGGAGGGTTCTTCTTGGATCTCCTCAGGAGAAGAAACTTCTTCTATTATGTCTTTTTGGCTTTCTGATTGGTAATCGTCGCTTTCAGTAGATGGAGCCACACTACGTCGTGCCCTACTTAACGATACCCTATCCACCAAATCTATGGTGTTTCTACGTTGCACTTCTCTAGGTGCCGATATTGCATCTCTCAACGATCTCTTTCTATCTGGAAACCTACTGCTAGTGCTCTTCCTCTCGCTCCTATCGTGGTAACTGAACGTCGATCTCCTATCATCAAGATCTTCATCGTCAGAATCGCTGGGTTTATATTTCCTTCTGCTCTTTCTGCTCATTGTTGACTTTCTCGATTTGATGCTGTGAGTTGGAGAGGCAGGTCGAGATTGGTGGTGCATTTGGTTCATCTGCATCGGATAAGGGTACATCGCGGAAGGTGGAGGACCGTGCCAGGTTCCCATCCACATCGGGTTCATGGGGTATGCCCCAGGTACCATGTTTAGACTCATGTTGCTTCCGGATCTGTGGGGTTCTCCCCAAGGTCCCCATTGGTCTGGCATCGGACCTGGACAGCAGGGTTGGAAT
The DNA here is from genome assembly GCA_013421045.1 of Propylea japonica. NCBI lineage: Eukaryota > Metazoa > Arthropoda > Insecta > Coleoptera > Coccinellidae > Propylea > Propylea japonica. The sequence goes on from CM024246.1 coordinate 36,571,500, forward strand.
TGGTTCAAATGGGCTGTTGAGTGTGCCTGTGGAAGAATCAATCGAATTAGAAGAAGCATTAGTATTTATGGAAAAATTATGTGAATGGTTGTCATAAGTTAAATGGATCAATATCGTTGGTATAGTCCTTTCACTTTATCTAGAAGACTTCGCTCTTATGCCGGCTGGCGTCAAGGTCGCGCCAGTAGAGTAAGTGTGGTTTGCGCCAATAAATTGCATTGGCATGACATGTGGTCATATAACCTACAGATATCGAAGAGGTTTCAATACCGATCTTGTGCTGGTGATATCTCACAACACAGTGACCTGGGGAAGCCCAGTGAGCAGCCTCAACTCGTTTTTTGAGGACGATAGAACTTGTTGAGTCTTTTTTTGAGGGTGTAATATGTCTCTTTGCTTGTGTTTGACCTGGTGTGTTAATCCAGTGTTTCTCTCGTTATTTCCAATCATCGACTTCCGCCTTAATCTGTATTCGCGATACATATTGAGGACAAGGGTCTGGCGAAGGAAGTGTTTGCTCCTTTTTTTGCAAGGGTGCTTGCAAACCCATTTCCCTCACTGTTCTGGTTGGAAGGTCCCACAGAACCTACACTCGTCAGTGTCCGACAATCCCATCCTCAACAGGTGCTTCCTAAGGCGACAGTGTCCTGTAAGAAAGCCAGTGAGGAGGTGTAATTGCTTCTTACCAAGATCCAGATATCTTTTGGATCTTGCTGTTTCAAAGTTCCGAAGGAACTTAGTGGAATGATCCATCCCTGGGAGATTCCACCAGAGTTTTCCCTCTCGGCTTTCTCCTTCTCCAGAAACTCCTTCTTATAAATACATTTACATATACCACAGAAGGGTTCTGGGCCAATGAGTGACATTCGTGCGCCCTCTTTGGCAAGTGTATTGGCCTCTTCGTTTCCTTTGATTCCCGAGTGGTCGGGAACCCAGGTTAAAAAGACCTTATTTTTCTTGCCTACCTCATTGAGTTTGTTCCGGTACTCCAGATCATCTTTGAGTCGATGACGTAGGAGCTCAGTTCTTTAATAGCAGCTTGACTATCTGAGTGTATGGCTATATCGCACTTCTGACAATTTCTTTCCCGATTTATCATTCATCAGACATCTTTCAATAGCTAAGATTTCCGCTTGAAGGAGCTCATGCAGGAACCTATAGGACAGTGCACACTTGGTACTTGGCTCGTATATCCCAGCGCCAGCTCCTGTAGAGGTTTATCATCTGTATACCATTTTAGGGTATTTTGTTTGAGGTATAATCGGTGTATTCCTGTTTCCATTCCTCTCTTTTACTTATTAATGTCCTGAAGTTTTTCTCAGTGCTTACTTTCTTGATCATTACATCACTAGGGAGGTTCGCAGATGAGATATAGTTGTTCAGAGAGGATCAGACTCTCTGATTCTTTATTCTCTCATTACCTGTACCTTCCTTAGATATTTTGAGTAAGTATAGCCTTATGGACTACCCTATTTGATGTAGAGGTGTGAGATCCATAATGATCTCAAGTGCCCTAGTTGGGCATATTCTCATCTCTGTACTTTATCGAGCCTTTTCCTCGTACTTACCTGACTTGCCTTGGCAAACCAGGCTACTGCCCCATATGTGACTATAGGTCTCACAATCATGACGTAGATAGTTTACGAGTCTGAGGATATTTAAGTGCCCCGATATAACCTATGCTGGAAACAGCATAGATAATAGTTTGATCACAAAATCCGGAAAAAAGTCATGTTGATTCATAGTAAATCTAGGACAACATGCACAATTTGACACCGACGTTGTAAAACTATTTATGAAGTCATAGCATTGTTTCATTGAACTTTCTTTATCTTGAGTTACGGAAATATTTTAAAGACGCGGAAATATTTTAAAATCACTCGGTGGTGAACTTCCTTCACTACCGAGGGATTCCATGCCAATCGAGCATGACCTTGACGCCAACTACGAAGTGATCATAGGTGATCGCCAAGAAAATGTGGGAGGTTTGTCTCGACTTCGAAAAAACCATCTCATCTGGTACACAGATGGGTCCCTAAGGGAACGAGGAGCAGGCATAGGCATATACGGTCCCATACAGGGAATCGGTGCCTTTGGGAAAGCCAATAACAACGCTCCAAATTGAAATCCTGGCCATAGAAAGATGCGCCCAAGTCTGTCTGTCCACACAGTACAAGGGGGCCAGAATTTGCATTGCCCCTGATAGTCAGATGGCACTGAGGCAGCTTATGGCCGTTGATTGTAGATCAAGAACCATTTGGAGCTGCAAACAGTCCCTCAAAACACTGGCAGAGTACAACAAGCTAGTTTTAGCTTGGGTACCTGCCCACCAGAACATTGAGGGAAATGAGAGAGCTGATGCCCTTGCAAAAAGAGGGGCAAACACACCCTTCACCGGACCCGTGCCCTCCTGTTGGGTATCACCTACACTGATTAGGGCAGAGGTCGACGCTTGGGAAAAAAAGGAGAAACACTCTTACTGGATAAACACATCCGATCAAAGACAAGCAAAGAGACTAATCGAACCTTCCAAAGAGAAGGCTCAACAAGCTCTATCGTTGTCAAAAAACGAGTTAAGGCTGCTAATCGGCCTTCTCACAGGGCATTGTCCCGTGAGATATCACGTACACAAGATCGGTAAAGAAAACTCTGACATTTGTAGGTAATGTGAATCGGCCACTGAAACCACCGAGCACATACTATGCCAATGCACTGCTTTGGCGCAAACTAGACTTACTCTACTAGGTGGCGCGTTATTTACGCCAGCCGACATAAGAGCGAAGTCTCCTAAGGAAGTAACCAGCTTTGCTAAGGAGGTAAGATTCCTGGGAAAAACGTAGTTTTAGCATGGTAACGCACAAAAGAACTTATTGGTCGCAGTGCAGAAGGGCAATCTAAGTGCCGATCGACCACTATCTAATCTAATCTAATACCTGTTGCATGGGAATGAACCCGGGATGTTGATGTTGATGCGGTATGTTGTTCAGATCGAAGACGGAAGCGCTGTGATGCTTCGGGGATGGTGGCATGGAAAAGGTACTGAATTTCCTTTGGAGAGGTCTGCCACCGGTTTGACTCCACCTGTCTCTGTCTGAATCTGGATAACCGCCATTACGACTTTGCTGTAAAAAAAAGTGTTTGAGATGTTGTAAATTGTGTCGAACCTAGGTATGAGGTAACAAACCTGATCGAAATCGTCACAAGTTGATGGTAAGTTAGGCGTGGTTCCTCTCATGATCATCTGGTGTTGACGGTATCTTTGCTGCAAAGATGGACTGGGACTTGCAACACTGCTTCGATCAGGAGATGGTCTGGGATCTGGTTAAACGAATCAATAGTTTATTCAGGAGTTTACAAATTCATCTTGGAGATAGTAGTTGTTATAATAATATTATAAAATATATAAAAATAAGTCGGGTTTTCCTCCCTGACGCTTTAACTCCAGAACGCACGAACCGATTTCAACGGTTTTGCATTCGTTGGAAAGGTCTCGGGCTCCGCTAGGTTTGTAGCAAAGAAAATTCAGGAAAATTTCAAGATATCGAGAAGAACGTAGGAAATTGGTACATTTCTGAAAATGTCATTATTTATGACATCGAATTCAATGACAACTGTCAAGTCTCCTTTCGAGAGGGAAGTGCTTCCAACAATTTCCTAATTTCAGAAGAAAAGGCCAGATCCGAATCAAAAAAGGTACGAATATCGTTTTCGAGTAGTTCTATAACGTTAATTAACGAAGACATTCGTTGCAGGAATTCTGAAATAACCAGGAAGAAGAAAATATTTTTGACATAGGTACGTCTCATGTGAACATTTGTTCGTTTAGAGTGGAAAACGTTATTTGAATAGGTAAGTCCATATGAAATCATCAACTTCAACGTTCATTCAACGAATTCCTAACATTTCAGCGATCAAAAGCATCATTTCAGGTCGCAGTGATATTTGAGGTTTCTACTAAACCGAATTTCCCTGACAAATAACGTAATGAGAACAAAATTCGGGGATTATTCGTATTTTAGGAAAAATACGCCAGGAAATGATATCAAACTGTATGTATCATGATAATTATCGATATTTCAATATATTTTTTCGATTTCCTGATATGTTTACATGTTAAAACCCGTTGAAGTCTGAGATAAACAGTCTTCACGTGTAACAAGGCAAGTGGTGTAACGACTAACGTCTAGTAGCCTATTCGTTTTGAGATATTTCGTGCTCCTGAGTATCTCAAAAGCTCGAAATACGGCTTCCTATTGGCTGCGCACAAGCACTGGTACAGCTCAGGAGCTCGAAATACCGCAAAACGAATACAGTATTAGTGTGTGGACCTGGTAGTGTACCGGTTTCGAATCCCCATGGTGGCATGTTCTGTTTATTCTGGATAAAAAGTATTTTTTTCCAGGTTCAAAGAAAGCTGATGAAAATAATTTAAAATTTTCATGTGCATGTTTTATACAGTACGTTTTAGATATATACAGGGTGTTTCTATAAATCTATCAATTATTTCACATTTCTACGTTATAACAGAAAGCTTTCAATGAAATTGAAGGGGCTTTTGAATTTCGAGTGATTCGTTATAGGAGGTGGAATTTTAAATATAGATACTATGCTTCGGATTCATACGGGGTGCTCCTATAAACATGTCGAATATTTTGAATTTCTGCATTATCACAGAGACATTTCCACAGAAACGAAGAAGTTTTTGAATTTCAAATGATTTACTATCGATGGTGGTTTGATTTATACAGGTCTCTTCATAAAAATGCCAAATATTGTAATTTTCTACTTCCTAACACGAACATTTGTATTACTTTTCCCATAAATGTTCAATAGACGCTCTGAGTATATACAGGGTGTGTAGTGTAGTCAGACAGATACCAAGGAATATATCAAATATCTATGAACATCAATAACCAATGATGAGGTATACAAAACGGTTCGAAAGACCTACTGTTCATCTGATCTATCGGTTCAATTGATCTACCGGTTAAATTATCCTACTTAGAAAGGTAGATCTACCGGTTTCACAAATCTACTTAAAAAGGTAGATCTACTGGCCTGACTAGAAAATCATTGTTTTTTACATGGCAGTTATACTTTATACGTGTTCACGAGTTGGAAAACCATCCGCTTTATTTGTGTTTACGTCAGGCCAAAAAACAAAAATATGGTTTACCAAAGAGCATTTCAAAAAAACGGATAGTTTGCGGAAACGTATAACGCTTCGATTCAGTATTTACTTTGGATTCTCTTTCATTTACTTAGAGAAGTTTAACTAAGTAACACTTCATTTTTGTAATCGAAATGAATTTATTACTGTTGTTCCTTTTCAAATAAAAAAAAAATTTTTCTTAATTTTTTTTATCACCAAACGAAATGTTACAGAAAACGAAGCCATCTGGTGGCGAAACGGAGTTCGCCGGGTTTGCTAGTAAAATATAATTTCTTGTTTCCGCGTTATTTGTATTCTGGGTTCCTGGTCACTCAAGAGTCAAATAAAGTGAGAAGAATAACATACTAGCCAGAAAGGGAGCACAAACGCCACTTACTGGCCTAGACCCTTTTGTAGTATAGGCAAATGCACCTATATGAAGGATTTCTTGAAGAAGGAAAAACTGAAAGAGAAGCACTCTTAAGGAATCATCCTGGAATGGTTCATCCTAAAAAGTTTCTTCGCAACTTAAAAACTGCAATGTCCAAAAGGATTTGGGTCTCAATAAGAATTAGTTAGGCTTCGTTACTGATTTAGTGATAGGACATGTTGTCGTATTAAAATGCATATGACGAGAATTGGGTTTACAAAAACTGACGGGTGTAGATTCTGTGTGTACATGCTGAGTCCATATATGGCAGATGTTTACCCTTCAATAGGGTCATGTAGAAGGTTTCGAAGAATAGAAGAACTAAAAAAATCAACGCAGGGAAGGCCAAATATGGTTTAAAACACCCTCCTGGTCAAAGAGCAAAGAATTAAAGTATTTTGTTTCAAGTTTTAATTTTCAAAAATGGCGAGACAGGAGATTTTTCCCCGAGATCTGTATCCCGTTTTGTACTAACCTCAGCTAGGGATTATTTTTGTGTATTCTATTATGTTAGCTCTTGATTCAAAAGAAAATATGATAATTATAGATGACCATAGTAACTTAAATCTCTGTTTTTGAGGTTGGTATAACTTACATGGATAATTTGTAGCTGGTGGAGTAGGAGGCAATGGTCTGCTCCCATCATTTTCTTCAAGCTGCCCATCTTATCTTTCAACGAAAACAAGCTATCTTTTTTGAGTAACGATCCTATTCCCTAAAATATAACCTATATTATCGCTCCAAATTTCGTAAACCTAGGGTTCACTTTGTTATACTTTTTATGGTTGGAAGGTTCTAGCATGTTATTGTGATGTTGATACATTAGATGTTCACCAAAAAGCTTCAATGCAGTGGCATTGTTACACAAAAAAAACCTAATGAAAAGGAAATGAAGAAAGAAATGATAAAAATAAATAAAAATAAGTATAATAAAAATATTAAGAATGTAAAAAATATGTTTTTGAAATACTGTTAGTAAACATTATTTTCCATAATTCTGGACTGTAGTCAAGTTGCAACACCTGGTAAGTCAGAATTATAGCATTGTAAAAGCGTACAAAAAACATTGTTACACATCGAAATACAAACATAAAAATTACAAAATCAAGTAATGTGAGTATTTGGCGTGAAGGCTTTGATTTTGGAATATTTCAACAGCTAAGGGTCAGGAAGTGACTCAGACTTTTCAAGATCATGCTCCTTTGAAAAAAATCCACCCCTGATATTTTCATTATACCGGGTGTCCCGGAAAATGTGGAAAATCTCTCGGATTCAGATAGAACATAAAAATTAAGTTAATAAAATTATTTTTTGCTAGCGGCCCTCCCTACGAAGATACGACCTCCTAAATGATGCCACTGGAAATTCATTTTAGTGGAATAAATTTCAATCACTTACTTCTTTCATTATTTTTTTTTCGAAAAACGGTTCATTTTATCGACACTGAACAAGAGTACCTTTTCTTCAGCTCAATGTTCAAGGTATCTATATTTGTTTTTTTTTGGCACCTTATCATACAGGGTGTTAAAAATGTAAAGCATTAAAATGTACAACCCAGTCCGCCCCTGGTATACTAAACAAGCTAATTGAAATTTGAGTGCGGTGATTTAAGAGGTCCTTAATACTATTAATCATATCAAATTTTCATCAAATTATATCGAGTAGTTTGAAACTTATTCCACTAAAATGGATTTCCAGTAGCGTCATTTAGGAAGTCGTATCTTCGTAGGTAGGACCGCTAGGAAAAAAATTATGGGAACTTCTCATCTTCATTTTTATGTTCTTTTTGAATCCGAGAGATTTCCCACATTTTCCGGGACACCCTGTATAAAAATATCGGAATTCACATTCACCGAAGAAAAAAACAAGTTATAGTACAGCGAAACTCCCGATAAGGAAGCGCTACAACTACAACCTTGAAGCTTCTCAGATACTGGAGTTCATTGAAGCTCTGGAACTGGAGAGCGAGCTGTAGGACAGTTGAAAAATTAGCTTTGATGCGTATCACATTAGACTTTGAGGCCGCAGCTGAATGATTAATAATTTACAATCTTTATGCAATTTATTCCTATTGTATTCGATTTGCATAGCAACTGCCTTTCCGCACTACGACCAATGAAGTCTTTCATGCACTTCCTAAATAGGGATTCGCCTAGAAATTCGATTTCTTTATTTTTCTTTGAGTAATTTTACAATTTGAGGTCGCCTGAAGTCACTTCCTGTTCATGTTTTATCAAAAAAAAAGTGTTTCGCACCTGATTCGCTCGTGAAGGTGTCGGACTGGGGCATGGGGAAGGACCTACAGAACCAGCTCTTCTTCTTCTTGGGGGAGGTACGGGGGGTATAGCAGACTCTCCTTTAGGGGGCAGAGGGGGTAGCAATGGCTGCGAGTGACGAAGATCGATTGCCTTGACAGATAAAAATACAAATTATTCATTTAATATTCGAGAGGACAGTTAATGAATGTATAGTCCATTCACGAAAGTTTGAGCGCATAGTAGGCGTATGTTTATATATCTGAAGTTGGCAGTATTTGCTGTCATAACGTAAAATGAAGTCAACGTTGCCGAATGTACCCGGCCTCGTCCGACGAGCTTGCTAGTTATCAGAGAACTCTATGCAATATTGACAACATTGCGTATCAATCTGACAAGAAAATAAACACATAACCTAAAATTTCAATATACACAGTGGAATATGCCAAATTTCCATGGCCCACCGACGGCTCAACCTTTCGTGAACGCACTATATATTAAAATTTAAGGTTATGTTGTTTATTTTGTGGTCAGATTGATACGCAATGTTGTCAATATTGCAGAGAGTTCTCTGATGACTAGCAAGCTCTTCGGACGAGGCCGGGTACATTCGGCAACGTTGACTTTATTTTACGTTATGACAGCAAATACTGCCAACTTCAGATAAATAAACACACGCCAACTATGCGCTCAAACTTTCGTGAACGGACTATAGTAGCCGTATATGCAAAAACAATAGCGCGTAAAATGCTTTCGAGCGTATTGCTACCTCTATGTAAATCTGGGCTACAACTTTCCCAAATCTTTTATTATTGGATGTAACATTTGTAATGAAAATCACTTCAGATTCAACTTTTACTTGCCTTCCTTTTATGGGTATGTCTCTTGGATGTCTGTGGAACATATCATCACAGGAAGGGCAAAAAATCTGCGCACATTCGTCACATTTAAGGGCTGGTACAGGAGATCCACATAGCTGGCAGTGTAATCCATCATTGTAAGCTTCAAAACAAGAAAAACTCAGTTATTCAAGGAATTGACCTCGTTAAAATAACACTGAGAATGTTAATCAAATTGATATTTATCCTTTTTCTCAGATAATAAAATTCAAAAATGACTTTTGACGTTTGCAACACAAAATACAGATACCCCTAACCTCTAACAAAAAAGTAAGTTTGTTAATTCCAATCAGAACAAGCGCCTATAAGAGAGATAGATATAAGTAAAGAAATAACAACGTATTATATCTATACGAAATATTTCATTCAATATATCGATCAGATTTGAATTCGGACAGTGAAAGAAAAATACTTAGTGCCGCCATCTATCTCCGAGAAAAAGAACGTCACACTCCGAGAAATTAACAATAATAATTGAATATTGAAATGCACTTCCTGGAAATATCCTTGCTGATTCGTAAGAATTGTTTTTTATCCTAAAACTTACTGTTTGCATTCTTGTTCATCAAAGGAGCGTTCGAATATTGTCCAAACTCGATAACTTCGTAGTCCGGCTCTGCAAATTTTCCATGTTTAGAATTTTTCGCTTTTCCGTTTACATCCTCTGTTGGTATAGGTGGTGGTGGGGGGCCTCCTGATCCGTTTTTATTCTAAAAATAATTCCAATAACTTTTCAATGAAGCAAAATAACAGTTTGTGAATGTCGTTACCGCCTAAAAACTCTGTTTATCAACTGAATATATTTGAATTGAGTGAACCAGTAACCCGAATCGGTTAATTAATTTAACCTCATCATACTAAACTATTTCGATAATTGAGAAAAACTTGAAGAGTCCTATAAATTACTGCAAACGCCGGCTTTCGGCGAAAATGTGTAGAGCTTGAACATTTCAATTTTAAATTTAGACTGGTAATATTTAGCGCTGTTCGGTTGGCTACGCCAATTTTTTGTAAAATGAGATGTAGAAAAGAACATGGCGGTTAGGTTGACAAAGCTACGAAATATTGAAAATTTTTGGTAAAAACAGTTTTATTGGCATAATTACTCGATTTTATGACGATGTATTCATTACCAAATTTTTGTCGAGTATGTTTAAAATATGAAAGAACCTAATAGACCTTGCACACATAGAAAATGAACCAAGTGAAACTTTAATGAGTAAATTGGAACAATGTGTATCAGAAGTGGTAAGTTTTTAATCATTGCATTTCTTATAGGATTTTTAATACCATTGAAATTTTAGGATTGGTCTGCATTCAAACCTCTGTTATGTCATCCTTGTATCAAAAGACTGAATATAGCCTTTACCTTCCGAAGGCAGTGTGTGCAATCAGCTACTGTTCTAAAAAGTTATGTTGATCTTCTGAAAGATACTCAGAAGAAAATGAATCTCAGAATACATCTTCATCTGATGCTCAGCCAGCTACTGGTGCATTTATTGCATTACCGAATCAGAAATTCCTTAAGATTGTTGTGGGACCACAACAACAAAACACATTTCAAAATGTTTTTCTCAATTTGATTCCCACTGCTGCAGCAGGTAGTACCCCTCCTTTAGCACCAGTTACAATAAACCCTGTTCCTCCAAAAGATGCATCAATGCAAATAAAGATAATAACCAAAACGTATTTTTAAATCTCAGTAATACATTACAAAAATATGTTCCCATTGCACCTAGTAAGGTTGCAGCCAAACCTTCTGCAAATAATACACCCGTTATAAACCAATTGTTAACAGATACAAAAACTGAAGAACTGAGTGTGGAAATAGATCCTACAATATTTGGTTTAGGTGGTTCAGACTCTGATAGCTCAGGCCAAGAGGAAGAAATTAACGACTGGGACGAAGTCATAACTCAAAATCAGATAAATTCAAGGGAAATGTCAAAAACTAATGGTGATAAAGGAAAAGGTGGCAAGAAAGGAGGTTTATATGGAAATTACGTTCCTATTCTTCCAAAACATGGTGCCGATTTCTTCAATTCAGGTCAACATTTCCTATCGGCAGATGTGTCATACGAGGAAGAAGCACCGCCAGGCGACAAAAGCTTTAGTTGCGAATCATGTCAGAAAAATTTTGCAAATGTGAAAATATTAAAGCACCATATAAAGATGTTTCATATGGGAAAATACCCCTTCAAATGTGAGTTTTGTTTTGCAGAATACGTTACTAGGGTTGATTATGACCTATGCGTTAATTCGCATAAATCTAATTGTGACAATGATGATTCCTTGACGCTGAAAGATTTTACAAGCGCTTCGGTATCGTCACAGCATTCCTCGCAGTCTGCCTCTGACGGTGAAAGCAATTGTGCCCCAGGTCCTGGGGAAGAAGGAATGATATTTCCTTGTGAGCTCTGTAAGAGGAAATTCAACAGTTCTACCGGATTGTTACGTCACAAAGTTCGCAAACACCATCAGAAAAACAAGAAGAAATACTTCATCAAGGGTATGAAGAACGCCAGGTGTGATATTTGCAATCGGGAATTCTCAACGCAATCTTATATGCAATTGCATAGGAAACTTCACTTGAGGGACGATGTTGGTTATAAATACAAAGTTTTTGGTAAGAGTAAATACTCTGATGCCGATGGTAAAGAGGAAAAGAAATCTAAGAAAGCAAAACTAGATGATGACGTTAAAACGAAGCTGAAACTATAGACGTCACACCAGATATAACTTTAGAACGCGAAGTGGAATCGGATAGTGATTCTGACGGTGACGACGAATCAAGTTCTAAAAAACAAGCAGGCGAAAGACTGGAAACTTGACGCCTGAAGTAGAAATAACAAGAATCGTCAACCTAAAGAGGAAAAAGTTGATGAAAAAGAAGAAAGCACATCTAAAATGGATGACGACGATGAAGAATATCCTTTAAAAATGGACATTGATGAATGTTCAATTGAATCAGTGGTTAAGGAAGAAACGGGAGATGAAGTTCAGGAAAACATAAAAATGGAAAAATCCTAAGATTATATTCGATGATAATTTTTATATTAACGATTAGATCATCAGGCAATATGACTTGATATATATTTGAAATTACTAATTGATCCGGCAAATGTTCAGTTGCAATTTTTATCAGAAACCTTAGTGCCTATTCCAAAAGCAAATTGCAGAGAGAATATTGTATAAAAGAGCAAATAGATATAACATTCTGCTCATCGACATTCCCGAAAAACTTATATCAAATACTATTTTACCGTTTTTATCGAAATACTTTTTATTAATCCGGATATTGCAGAAATATTCCTACAACATATCATTATTACGTGCTATTGGAATCTAATAAACGGCGAAGTGGGTGAGCAGAACTGTACTGTATACCTTTAATTCTTTAAATTTATTTAAATCCATGTGATGTGTTTAATTAATTATCGACTTTATTTTATATTTAACCTGTAAAATTAGGATTAAGTAATTTCTTTTATTGCCCACAAGTATTATCATTTATTTAGAACTTGTTCATTATTATTCAGATTTTTTCCTGGAACAAATATACAATTTATATTTTTAGGTATACACATAATGTTTACTAGCTGGTATGTCTTTATAATAAGTTGAAATTTTTGAAGTGGTCGTCTTATTCGAAATAACATGATCAGTTTTCCAAAGTTCTATTTGTGCTGAATCTTGTGTGATAATATTTAGAAAAAGTTAGGCTTATTGAAAATAAATATTTATATTTTTAGAAAGTTTCCTTGTGAGAAATTCAATGTGTCTTTGCAATTAAATTGAAGTTTTGGAAAGGAAATTGATATAGGATTGCAAAATTTCGAGTATGTTGGATTATAGATTTTTTCATGTGGAAGCATTGAAAGTAGTGATCAATATACAGGGTTTCCCGGAAAATGTGGAAATATCTCGGATTCAGATAAAAAATAAGATGACAAGTTCCCATAATTTTTTTTCCTAGCGGCCCTCCCTACGAAGATACGACCCCCCAAATGACGCCACTGGAAATTCATTTTAGTGGAGTAAATTTCAATTACTTCTTTCATTATTTTTTTTTCGAAAACGGTTCATTTTATCGACACTGAACAAGAGTATCTTTTCCTTAGCTTAATGTTCAAGGTATCCAAATTTGTTTTTTAGCACCTTGTCTCTGACCTTGTCATACAGGGTGTTGAACATGTAAGCAATAATATGTACAACCCAGTCCGCCCCTCATAAACTGAACAAGCTAATTGAAATTTGAGTGCGGTATTTTAAGAGGTCCTTAATAACTTTTAATCATATCAAATTTTCATCAAATTATATCGAATAGTTTGAAACTCATTCCACTAAAATGGATTTCCAGTGGCGTCATTTAGGAGGTCGTATCTTCGTAGGGAGGGCCGCTAGGAAAAAATTATGGGAACTTGTCATCTACATTTTTTATGTTCTAGCTGAATCCGAAAGAATTTCCGGGACACCCTGTGTATAACTATCCATCCATTCACTTAAAATTTCAAATAATTAATTTTTATTAAAATGCTATTTAACACAACAGAGTGGTCATTTGGCATGTTGAACGGTGATTCAACATTCTTCCAATTGAATGAATGCTTACAAGTACGTCACACTCAACGTCTAATTCATATCGTTTCAATATTTTTTTTGACTACAAAACAGATAATTAATGTGTAATATGAATTTAAAAGATCAAAAATAAGAAAGTGAATAGGCAGAGAGTGTCTCTGATAATTGAAAGTATAAATTTGGCATGTGTTTTCAGATAAATCAATTTTTGACGTTAAATCTGATCGATAACATTTTAATAGCAGAAACTAAATTCATAATATCATTGTTTTGTTCTTGATAAACTGTAATATACTGACTCATCACAACGAAAGAAAACGTAATAAATAGTCGTCAAGGCGATTTTTTCGTCGGCTTAGGTATTTTATCTAGAAATTACTCAACAAAATGTAACTATGGATGCAATTTCTAAATAATTCCTATAATTGTTGAATTATACGAGGGAACTTCCATAAATATAATCGAACTTTCTTTTTTATCATCATCTCAAAGTAATATAATTAATTAATTCATGATTTGATTAATGAAATTAGATAAATCTAAAATTCTGAAGATAATGGGTATTTTGAGTGATTTCCAGAAAAACTCATTTTAGAAATTAATGGACCATCAGAAAATTGAGTTGAACAATAATGAAAGCTTGAAATTTCAAGTGAATATAATTCGATAGAATATGTGTATATTCAGAACTATTCTTTTAATGCTGAAACATAAAAAAACCTTTATTTACACTACTGGAAATGTCCAATCAAAATTCCTGGATACAAATTATAATTAAAGAATTCACTCGACGGAAAAATTATCAAAGGGAATTTTCATTATTCATTTTCCATAAACGTTCTTCACTTAACACCTCGCTGAGCAACAGTGCGAGCATCTTATTAGAAAAGAGATATTGTAGAATTTTCATGGGCGTAACATACAGCAATATATCTTATTAAGAAAATATTTTTCCGCAAATACACAGTGTCCCTGAAAATGTGAGAATATTCTCATATTCAGATAGAACATAAACAATGAATATGATAAATTCCCATCATTTGTTTTTCCTAGCGACCCTCCGTACGAAGATACGACCTTTTATGACGCTACTGGAAATCCATTTTAGTGGAATAAGTTTCAAACTACTCGAAATAATTTGACTAATATTTGATATGATTAATAATATTAAGGACCTCTTAAATCACCGCACTAAAATTTCAATCAGCTTGTTCAGTTTACCAGGGGCGGACTGGGTTGTACATTTTTCACACCCTGTATGATAAGGTGGTAAAAAAATCAATTTTGATACCTTGAACATTAAGCTAAAGAAAGGTACTCTTGTTAAGTGTCGATAAAATCAACCGTTTTCGAAAAAAAAATGATGAAAGAAGTAAGTAATTGAAATTAATTCCACTAAAATGAATTTCCAGTGGCGTCATTTAGGAGGTCGTATCTTCGTAGGGAGGGTCGCTAAGAAAAAAATTATGGGAACTTGTCATCTTATTTTTTTCTGTTCTTTCTGAATCCGAGATATTTCCCACATTTTCCGGGACACCCTGTATATGTTTCTTAGATTAAATATGAACTTACCACCCACTGCGGCATATCCTTGCGCTTCGTAAGCGATTTGCAGGATTTGTTATGGTGATAGGACGCCATTTTGCTTCATTTTTGTTCTGAAAATAAAATTCATTCCAATTAGTCCACGTAAGTGCCCTCAATAAGTTCTTGAATTGTATACAAATCAATCATCGAATTGTAATCAACAATTCTAAATAATGTTTAATATACAACTTGAAAAACCTCAATTCACCTATCTGTATTGATTCATTGAAGGCAAGCTGAATGAAAAATTTGTAGAAAAAGTATATAAAAAATAATAAAAATAATTTTTGAGAGGTGAAAAGCAACGTTTTGTAGGACTGATATCTGGATGGGTGGTCGATCTACTCAAAAAAAAAATTAAGAAGTTTGTAAATTTATAAATATGCTATTTCAAGTCCGATTCGATTGTTTTTTTTTCAATTGTAGGTATGTTAATCCTCAATCAATCATCGGTTTTGAATTTCGAGAAAACTTTTCGTACGTCATTTTATACAGGTGAAACAAAATGTTTTTTTATCCTAACTTTAGAACACCCCTGCTGTGTTCTGGTTTTTCAATCGTGTGATTCCTTATTTCATAATCAAGACACATCTTTTCTTGACAATTAAATTCTTTATTTATAACAATAGCTCAATTATTGTTAAAGATAACGGGTTTTCAGTAAAACATTAAATTTCGCTAAGGCTACAACAGTACCTTCAACCGTTGTTTAAGGAGAATTTAAACAAAGCTTAAACAATTCAACTTAAAATTCTGACTTTATGAAAATAAACTGAAAGCCAAAGTCAAAACATAACAAACTTTATCGATTTTTTGAAAGGATCGATTATTTTTGCCGGTCAGTATTAGTCGGTCTATTTAGACATTCGAAGTTATATAAAGTCCCAACAAGCTGAATTTCTGTGAAGTTGTTCAAACATAATTATAAACAATGTTTAGAAGTTCCCCATCATTCCCCTCTAAGGAAAAAATTTTATTCAAGGTCAAAGGTCAAAAAAATGAGTTTTTCGCGATTTTCAGCAAACGGTAAGTTTTATCATAAAAGTAGTTAAGACAAAAATTGTAGATCATAAAATTATCTATAAAAAATATATCAATACTTTTTTTCTTACGAGCCACCGATTCTGAGATATAACGATTTAAAAAGTTATAAAGTCGTGATCGTCATACATAATATGCACACGTTTCCACGCCACCACCTATGAGGTAGTGCACTTAGCTTTTTGAATCGTTATATCTCAGAAATGGTGGCTCGTAAGAAAAAAGTATTGATACATTTTTTATAGATAATTTTATGATCTACAATTTTTGTCTGAGGTACTTTTATGATAAAACTTACCGTTTTGCTGAAAATCGCGAAAAACTCATTTTTTTGACATTTGACCTCGAATAAAATTTTTTCCTCACAGGGGAATTATGAGGAACTTTTAGACATTGTTTATAATTATGTTTTGAACAACTTCACAGAAATTCAGCTTGTTGGGACTTTATGTAACTTCACTCTCATTTTTTGGTCTAAATAGACCGGACTAGTATATTATTTAGTCATTTTCATATTGCATTTCCGCGAGTTGAACAATTTCGAATAGCCATGAAAAAAATCACAATATGTAGAAGATTAATGAACATAATCCCGGAAACAATCTTACAAAATATTTCGCAAAAAGCGTTAGCAATAGATCAGGAAATAAAAACACTAGGAAAACCCTATTAATATCCTAAATTCTATTTTGGAAAGTAAGCCAATGTATTTATAAAAGAGTTACGTCTGTGGAGCAATCTAGAAATGAGTGTTTTATTATCTACGAATTGAATTTTATGAAATTGCGTGAAGTATTTGATGTAGGAACAGGAAATCAGTCTCAAGAAAAAGAATATTATTTTCAACATATTGACGTGTTTTCAATATTTTTGGTATTTGGCGAAATTTGCATATTTCCAGGAAAAATCACATCAGAGAAAATGGGAACCCTCAGAAAATCATAGCGGTTACTCGTTTTTTTTCATAGTTAGGTTCTCGAGAAAAAAAAATTGATATCATTGGCATACGCTAGCGAATCCAAACGATCAGTATTGGCGGTTGGAGTGTGACGTTCGCGTGAGCATCGAGTTCATTGGTTGAATGTTGAATCGCAGATTGTGGCGCGAAGTTTGAATTACGAGCATAGAAATTGCATTTTCAATATTTAATTAAAATCAATTTCAAGCGGCTAACCGGTCATCATTTTCGTTAACCAATTGCATTCAATTTCAATGGAATTGGTTAACCAAAACAATAACCGGTTATCCGCTTGAAATGATTTAAAATTGAATCACTTGAAATTTTGAGTCAATAATTGGATAGATAAAAGGTATTATATTTAATACTATTTTTTGATACTGTCACATAAAAAAATCGTATATTTTGACATACTGGAAATGCCCACGATACGTCAAAATATTATGAACTACGAGAGCTGTTTTTCGTTTCCATGACAACTATTGAAGGGTTGAACTCAATTGGTTATACGCTGTGGGATTTACTTTATAGAAGCTACCTGATTGGTTGATTTTCGTGTTCTCTGTTTACGATTATGTTAAATAGTGTAAAGTAACGTTTCTATAGTTTTCTGTAGGGACAGTAGGAATTTTTTGTGAAAAACCTAAGGTATAGGCAAATTTCAAATCGAGTATAGTCCGTTCACGAAAGGTTGAGCCGTCGGTTGGCCATGGAAATTTGGCATATTCCACTGTGTATATTTAAATTTTAGGTTATGTTGTTTATTTTCTTGTCAGATTGATAGTTGATAGTTGATAGTTTACAGAGGGGTACAGTCCACTGCGACCTTAAGGTCTATTGTGCCCCCTTACAGAGCTGTTCTGGCCAAAAACCTTCACAGCTCGCCTTCCAGTTCCAGAGATCTAATGAAATCTAGTAACTGTGAAGACTTCAACGAGGCTAGTTCCTCACTCTTACAAGTTTCTTGCCCAAGGCATTTCCTCCTCAGGCTCGTAATGCCGAGGCATTCCGTGACTAGGTGAATGGGGGTTTCTTCTCCTCCCCACAGAACCTACACTCGTCAGTGTCCGACAATCCCATCCTCAACAGGTGCTTCCTAAGGCGACAATGTCCTGTAAGAAAGCCAGTGAGGAGGTGCAATTGCTTCTTACCAAGATCCAGATATCTTTTGGATCCCGCTGTCTCGAAGTTCCGAAGGAACTTAGTGGAATAATCCATCCCTGGGAGATTCCGCCAGAGCTTTTCCCTCTCGGCTTTCTCCTTCTCCAGAAACTCCTTCTTATAGGTACATTTAGATATACCACAGAAGGGTTCTGGGCCAAAGAGGGACATTTGTGCGCCCTCTTTGGCGAGTGTATTGGCCTCTTCGTTTCCTTCGATTCCCGAGTGGCCGGGAACCCAGATTAAAAAGACCTTATTTTTCTTGCCTACCTCGTTGAGTTTGTTCCGGCACTCCCAGATCATCTTAGAATCGATGACGTAGGAGCTCAGTGCTTTAATAGCGGCTTGACTATCTGAGTGTATGGCTATATCACACTTCTGATAGTTTCTTTCTAGATTTATATCTAGACATCTTTCAATAGCTAAGATTTCCGCTTGAAAGACGCTCATATAGGAGCCCAGCGACAGTGCACACTTGGTGCTTGGCCCGTATATCCCAAGCACCAAGATTGATACGCAATGTTGTCAATATTGCAAAGGGTTCTCTGATAACTCGCAATCTCGTCGGACGAGGCCGGGTACATTCGGCAACGTTGACTTTATTTTACGTTATGACGGCAAATACTGCCAACTTTAGATAAATAAACAAACGCCTACTATGCGCTCAAACTTTCTTGAACGGACTCTATAGTCCGTTCACGAAAGGTAGAGCACATAGTAGGCGTTTTCTTTATTTATCTGAAGTTGGCAGTATTTACTGTCATAAAGAAAAATGAAGTCAACGTTGCCGAATGTACTCGGTCTCGTCCGACGAGCTTGCGAGTTATCAGAGAACTCTATGCAATATTGACAACATTGCGTATCAATGTGACAAGAAAATAAAGAACATAACCTAAAATTTTAATATACACAGTGGAATATGTCAAATTTCCATGGCCAACCGACGGCGACGGCTCAACCTTTCGTGAACGGACTATACTTATAATTTCAATAATTGCTTCATGCAAGGGCAAATTGAAATGCATATCGGTATTTTTTTCAGTTCAATTTTACTTTGTGTATCATAATAATATTTGGTGGCTGTGCAGTGAAGTATTTGAAATATTTGGTTCCCTAATTTTTTTAGTTCCTTTGAATATTATAAAGTACCAATTTATAATTTTTGTTAGGTATGTCTTTTGAATAATCATGTGAATTTTTTTACTTTGTCATTATCCCTATACCTAACTGCATTCATTTAGATTCGATTTTTGAATTGATCGCGAACAGGTGGTTTGTTTACAACCGAGAATTTACAGTAAAACCACCTTAAACAATGGTAAAACTTTCGGCAGTTTGTAAAAAATTTTGTTTAAATTTCTTCATGAAACGAAAGAGTAACTTATCAATAATACAGTGTTATAGGAGTCTCTTCAAGTTTTAATTTATAGTTCCTGTTCTCAATTGTAAAACTTTCAAATTCTCTCAGTATTTTCGTATTTGCTGCTTTGCTTGGAATATATAATTTAAATTTTCATGAAAAGCTATAGTTTTTTCTATAACTTTGACTTGGTTTTTTGAATGAAATGAAAAGAATTTAGAGGTTTTTTAACACACATATTTTCCTTACCTCGTTCATTCAATATTTGATATTAATAAATTCAGTAAATTGAGTAAGTCATTATAAAATCAATTACACGGATATAGCTTTGAGTCATATGGAAAAATAATCATATAATATTGAATTGATCTACTTGAATTATTAATTTTGCATCCGCTTTAATAAAGTACGAAAAGTACGTAAGCGTTATAAATACCAATATGAAACATGACTACCTGTTAACTTCAATTATATAAAAAAAACCAAACGGACTTAATTTTTCTAACACAAAAACACTAAATAACAAAATTCGTAGATCGTTTCCCACATTCAATGGAAAAATTTTCAAACTAGACCGATAGTCTGACGTTCAACCAATCAGAAAAAAGCTATTATTATACAATTATGCTACACCAACTTGAACAGTACAGATCATCAAACAGTAAAGCTTTTTCCTCTCCTACGTCTCAGTGTAGTGGAAGAAAACTTACGTTCATTTTCTCGTAAATGTCTCGAAAATTCGTTCACATTATAGCACATGGAGGCACAGATTCACTAAGAACTGCGGCTCATAGTGCTCTATCTCTCCAAGCTTCTAATATTAGTCTCTTTGACACTATGCCAAATTTTGAGAGTATTAATAAAACATTCCTTCTTGTTGTAATAATGATCAATTTTAAATATAAGGTTTATTAGTTGTTATACCCTTCATTACTGCATTCTATTATGCTGTTTGTATGCTTTTCAAATTGTAGTCCAGAGAACTTTGTGTATATATCAGGTTTTTGCGGTTTTGGAATATTTTCTAGGCAGCCTCCATCGTTTTCTGTCGTAGGGGCTGTGCTTTTTGAGTTTCCACTTGTAAAAAGGGGAGGAGTTCTACATGCGCGTTCAAAAGATTTATTTTCTTTTGGAATTTGAATAACTTTCATTGTAATAGAGAACTAGAGTAGGTATCCGAAGAATGGACGGAAAACACGATATTTCAGTTTTTCGAAAACTTGCTACGTTAGAGCCATAGAGATAGAATAGTATTCTAGCTCTATGGTTAGGGCATTGTTTAAACGTTGGTTTAAACAATGGTTAGAGGCATGATTCAAAGGAAATTGTAACTTTTCAGGAGATGATATTTAGGAAACAAGTCAGGATATCTTGAAACGTATAAAAGAAGTAGAGGAAAATTGTCTAATATTTTTGTAGCATAAGGACATGAATTAATATTTAAGATACATTTCTGGAACTGTTGCCGTAGCTTCAACGAGAAGCATTCACTACTATTCTATGATGTTAAACTTCAATATGTTCTGTGCTCTAACCTTAATTTTATTTTCTATGATTCTAACCTAATCAAATTTATCAAGAAAGAAAAGTGTTTCAAATCCAAATAATTTCACTTTAGAATTCAAGTTTTAAAAATGGTAGAGGTAAGCTATGAGAATACTAATAGGACTTCAGCCTAAATCGCATATGAAAAAATCTGTATACCTTAATTTTCGTTCATAAATAAGGAGCTGATCACAAATGGTCATAAATTGATCTTTTTATTTTTTTAGGGTCCAAGCGATGAAGTGGACATCAATGACGATGTCCAACAAACCTCTCATCTTTAGACGAAATAAATACCAGTATGAAAAATGTGAGCACATTAGTGGAAAACATGACTCACAAAGTCAAAGCAGGAGAATTCAACACAGCACAGGGTCTCAGCTTCTTAGAAATGAAGAACAATATGCTTCTAAGTTATCTGATCAATTTGACATACATCGTCTCTCGCAAATGTTCGGGGCAAAAAATCGAAAATGATCCTTGTATCGATAGACTAATAGAAAACAGGACAATTTTGGAGAAAATCAGACCTATAGATCAAAAGTTGAAATTCCAAATTGATAGATTGGTGAAATCTGCTGTTAACGGAGCTGCAGTAGATAGTTCGAAGAAATTCAAGCCAAATTTGAGCAGTGTAGATGATGAGAATAATGATGAGGACGATGAAGAAAACGGAAGTGATCATGATGAAAGTGAAGATGATGATGAAGCTGAACCTAAAAGCAAATCTGGGGTTTATGTACCTCCAAAGTTGTCGGCAGTTCATTATCCTGGTAAGGATTTGTCAAAAAATCATTTTTCTTATTTTATTACTTCATTTTATCTTTTTAACCCGTTTATACATTCATGAAAAATAAGGTAAAAAAGATGTTCAATCGAATATTGACATAGTGCAATTTAAATAGGAACAAATAAAGAATATTACAAATGGTAGAAGAAAAACTCTCAGTTATGGTGAAATTTTTTTAAAATTATTATTTTGTTTTTAAATATTTGTTTATCTCTTTTATTCCTACATATTTATTTTGAGTTGAGTGAGAAATATCAATTTTTTTACTTTTATTATTTATACAGTGTGTTTGGTCAAGACTTAGCTATAATTTAAGGGTGTCAAATATACCTAATATTATCGACAAAAACACCCAAACTTGGAAGTTTACCCTCTTAGTTTTGCAGTAGCCCCCGTTTTAAATTTCCTTTGTTATTTTTGTTGACCCTTCCAAATAATATCGATTTCATTGGACATAAAGGTCCTACAGATGTGAAAAAAATGTTTTTTTAAAGATGATACTAATACCTTTCATTGAAGTATAACAATATAAAAACATTCAACTTGAAAACGGCATAAAAAAATTCTTTGAAAAAGTTTATAGTGAAAATATGCACTGATTTTCTCAGTAAATCCGCAATAGTACAAGAACTAGCATATTGAAGTATAATTTTTTTTCAATGATTTAACACGCAAGGACACAAGCTACAAAACAACACTCACATCATTTCTGTAAGTTACATAATTTGAGAGTTATTGCTGTTCGAACATGATCCTTATCTTATGAATATTGATTAAATAAAAAAAACCTCAGTACTGTACTTTCGATAATTTTCAATGATCAAACAAACCAATTTATCATAAAAATGGCTCAAAATGGCCGCCTCTGCTCTGTAGACAGGCAGTGGCCTTCATGACGACCTGTCTTGTGTCTTTTGCTCGCGTAGTGATTCTGTTTGAACAGCTATAACTCTCAAATTATGTAACTTACAGATATGATGTGAGTGCTGTTTTGTAGCTAATACCCTTGTGTGTTAAATCATTGAAAAAAAAATTATACTTCAATGTGCTAGTTCTTGTACTATTGCGGATATACTAAGAAAAACAGTAAATATTTTTACTATGAACTTTTTTAAAGAATTTTTTTATGGCGTTTTCAAGCTGAATGTTTTTATATTGTTATACTTCAATGAAAGGTGGTAGTGTCATCTTTTAAAAAACATTTTTTCAGATCTGTTCAACGTTTACGTCCGAAGAAATCGATATTATCTGGAAGGGTCAACGAAAATAAAAACGTAAATTTAAAATGGGGGCTACTCCAAAACTAAGGGGGTAAACTTCCCAATGTGAGTGTTTTTGTCGATAAAATTAGGTATATTTGATGCCCTTAAATTATCGCTAAGTCACGACAAAACACACTGTATAAACTCATTTTTTCAATCAAATCGTCAACATTTCGATCTGTTAAATATGGAAGTATAATTTATCCACAATATAATTTTTTCATTTGCAGGGGATGAGAACGCCTTCGAAAGGAATAAAAGACTCCAAGATAAATCAAGAAAGCATGCAGTGTCATCGGCAATTCTTCAGGATCTATGTGAGGAATACTTGGACACCCCGATGGAAGTTCATCAAGGAAGTCGCGCTCAACAGCTGTTGACTAGACAGCAGAAGGAGAAACAAGAATATGAAGAAGAATACATGACTCGGCTGCCAGTTACTAAAGCTGAAAAACATGCAAATCGTAAACTGACCACTTTAGGCACATTGGGTGCTGAAGTCACTGATTACCGCAGCTCGGGCTCAGGGGGTAAAAGGAAACGGAAATCTACTTCTAAATCGAAAGGAAAAAGTTTCAAAAAGAAGAAATTTTCACGTTGAAGTTTCAGAAGTTTGAAGTGTTTTGTATATTGTATATCATTTTGTTTTAATACAATCTTATTGTATATACTATAAAAATAAATCTTTGATTTGGAGAATTTCATTAATTATTCGAATAAATTGATGTATTTCAGATTTAACGATTAAAAAAATTGCATTTCTATCTTGAATGGAGGATCATATATAGTCCGTTCACGAAAGGTTGAGAACATAGTAGGCGTTTCTTTATTTATCTGAAGTTGGCAGTATTTACTGTCATAACGTAAAATAAAGTCAACGTTGCCGAATGTACTCGACCTCGTTCGACGAGCTTGCGAGTTATCAGAGAACTCTATGCAATATTGACAACATTGCGTATCAATCTGACACATTAAAATAAAGAACACAACCTAAAATTTTAATATATACAGTGGAATATGCCAAATTTCCATGGCCAACCGACGGCTCAACCTTTCGTGAACGGAGTATATATACTCCGTTCACGAAAGGTTGAGCACATAGTAGGCGTTTCTTTATTTATTTGAAGTTGGCAGTATTTGCTGTCATAACGTAAAATAAATTCAATGTTGCTGAATGTACCCGGCCTCTTCCGACGAGCTTGCGAGTTATCAGGTAACTCTATGCAATATTGACAACATTGCGTATCAATCTGACAAGAAAATATAAATCATAACCTAAAATTTTAATATGCACAGTGGAATATGTCAAATTATCATGGCCAACCGACGGCTGAAACTTTCGTGAACGGACTATATATACCAGAATCTTCGAAAATACCTAGAAATAAGTCCTTTCCTCTTTCTAACTCATGAACATGAAATATAGTCGTAATGAGCTGTAGTAAATATCACTAACCTAAAATTATTAGAATTGTAATCAATTTTTGCTATGAATCCGTTGAAAAACAGTTTTTTCCCCAAGAATTGAAATAAATTTACAAACGGAGTTGATGTGCATTTCATTACACCTTGCAATTTTGCCATTATAATATTAGTTTAGTAATGAAAAGAAAAATATGAAGAAACAATCGAAAGAAAGAAATTAACGAGATCGTCTCTGTAAAAAAAGAATCTCATTAATCAGATTACCTTACCCACGGTGACTATCGAAATATTTGTCTCAAAATTCGAAATAATTTTATAATACATTGACACTTTCATTCAAATTCAAAAGTTTTTCTATAAGGTTGGTATTACCGTGATACATCACAATTTTTAAATGCCAGATGGATATGAAGTTTGAGGTTAAGTTTGACGTAACGATCTTAATGAAATGTTGAGCATATTCTGATTAATTTACTTCAGATTTAAGTGATAAAAGCGTTTTCATTGAAAATTATTGTTGTGTTATACATATTTAACACACTTCCCGACTTGAACTACAATATAGGTTATATATCTCAACTTTTTTGAAATCGAGTGGAGTTTTCAAAAACTAAAAAAAGGTTCAGATTGAATCATCAAAGATACTCTTAAAGTATCAACAATCCAAATAATGCGAATCAATGACAGTTTACTTTGAGTGTGAGTATTTAGCATGATGAACATAAGCAATTTTTTGATATTATTTTGTATTAGGTATGTTAATTGTTAAATCAAATGGTATCAATGGAATAGTAGCTACTCATTCTGATGCTACTTCTTACATATTGTGCCAAGTTTTTTTATTCCTTTTTCAGAATTTGAGAATGAGTTGATAAACTTTGTTTCAAATAGCTATTTGCCTCGATAATAACAATTCATTGAATGTAGTAGTACTTACTATCCAATACAATGTTGTCACATATCTGCCACAGTGGTGTGACATAGTATTTTTAGCGCTTTCTATATTTATATAAATGGATGAAATATGTTACTACCAAGAGTTTTGTTTTTTCAGAATTAAAAATTACCTTCATATTATTATGGAGACAGTGCCAATGACAATTATAAATCTAGATAGTGAAGATGGTGAAGATATGCCTACATCTACATCATCTACTACTAATTCCATCGATAAATCACAAAATAGTAATGGATCATCAAGTTTTGTCTCATCACAAATGCAAGCTAGCGAACTGAAAGTAGTGAAAGTAGGTCGTCCTAAAAAGGTAGCTTCCAAAAAAATTATCAGAAGTGTACCCGTTAAAATTTTGCCAAAACCTACACAACTTGCATATCTTAATAAATTAAACACAGTTACACCGGGTACATCTTCTAGTAATAATGACACCACAGAAAGTATGAAAGTCCAGGAAAAACTTGGCCCAAAGTCAAAAAACCCAGTTTACCTAATATCACCGATTCCGATTCCGAATGATCCGAAAAATCCAATAACAAAAATTATGCTACTTGAACCAAATTCAGCTATTGAGACACCTCCTCCATTGTTAAAACTGAAAGGGGGGGAAGTTTTGAAAAAACAACATATGCAGATGCTGCATAGTAATGTACAAGCACGAAGGACCAAACCGAACATTATCAGACAACAGAGGGTTTATGTCAAAGAAATGAAAGAATTGAGAGATTCTACAGATAAAGAAAAAAATCGAATAAATACAGATTTGAAAAACACGCCCTTTAGTACAACTAGTAATGTAACTGATGAGCAAGACCCCTTATATATACCTGGAATGCAACTACGACAAAGTCTGACGTCAGCAACAGTTTCACCATATCCTAACGATCCGTATGGGAGAGCCATAACACCAAATCCAACAAGAAGAAAACCACAACGAAGACCTTCCCATTCTCCGGCACCTCAGCAAGCTCCCCTATCTATTCCTGCATCAGAACTAGAGCAAAAAATGTCATTATCTCTTTCTAGTATAACGAATTCAAAAGATTCAGCCAAACCTCGAAATAAATCTACACGTGCAACAACGCCTAAACCAAGAAAAATTACAGAGCGTAGAAAATCTCGAAATTCGGTGTACATGAACGATCCTCCTTATTATGCCAACAGAAAACTGTCTCCTTATTATGCCAACAGAAAACTGCCAGAAAACGTTCCATCTAATTCAGAATTTAGAGATGCAATAGTTTCACTTCCGGCACACAGTAGACCTAAACGGCCTGCATCAGCGTTGAGAAAAACTCCAACTCCCAATTATAAAGAAAGCGAATCCGATGAAAATCTTGATGATATGGACATCTTTACACCTATAGTAACTTTAACAGAACCAGCTAACTCTGAGCACTCGGTGGTAACAAACTATTCTCTATTGAATAAAGTAGCGACGAATAAAGAAACTCTTCGAGTTCGTTCCCAAAGTGTTCCACCCAAGCTTATCAAGAATAATAAAGTTATTGATTCAAATCCGGTATTTCAAAAAATACATTTAAAAGACGTCTCACCTAAGAGTGCGAAGAAAGACAGGGTTGTAAACTCAGATCTGGTTTATCGGAAAATAATTCTCACCGATGTACTGAAGTCCGACAACTGCAGAAATTTTTTCATCAAAAATTCTGCTTGGGACTATCTTGAACCTGTGTTCAAGGGATTCAACGAGAGAGAAAAAAATATTTCAGAATCTTGTTCAAAATATTTTTCCCGATTGTTGAGTAACATCGGAGAAAAAAGCAGAAAGAAACTGAACGCAAATATTTGACGAACGATGAATTATTTTACACCAGGAAAATTGAAGTGTTGGATGGAGAAGGAAAATTGGATAAGGTTTATTATGTTCCTCCCGAGAATCAAGTTTCCAGAAAAGGAAGAGCACGCTCCGTGCATAGATTCCCCGAAACTGAAAAGTGCGAGACTTATTATGATCCTCCCAAAAATCAAGTCACTAGAAAGAGAAGAGCAAGCACTGTGTATAGATTACCTGAAACTAAAAAGTGTAAGGTTGTTTTGCAACGAGAAGAGTACATAGAAGATTTGCTGAAGAAATATTTGATGAGAGAAAAATTAAATTCTCTTCTGAGTGAACATTTGAGTATCCAGAAAGGTGACACTCTCAAACCTTTGATTATTTTAAACAGAGTGAATTTCAACGTTTTAAAAGTGAATGAGATTTTGTGTAAACATGCTAATATTATTTATGTAAAGCGAGCTGAAGAGGGATTTCCAGATAAACTGTATAAGAATGATTTTTTGGTTAGTCAGATGGAAAAGAAAGTTATCAGGATGGTCACTCCGAATGCATTGAAGTTTTATTTTCAATGATCGGCTATGTGAACTGTAAATACGTACATATGAAATAATTAGAAAATACTAAATTAAATTTATAATCAATAGGAAATAAATGGATACTCATGAAAATCTTTATTTCGAATAACTTTTTGAAATGATTGCTATACAAATTTGTTATTTTATTATATAGGAAAACAAAATTACTGATGTTTGATTTAGTTCAATTCAATGAGATAATTCTAAAATGAGTTGAGAAAATTGAATACTTTAAACATTAGTGAAACATAGTCAAAGTCAGTAATTTTGTGAGTTTTGTACCTTCTCTATTTATTTCATACATGATTGAACGAAATGAAGTTCAATTCTCAATTTATGTACTAATCGATAACACACCTGAGGTTCATTTTATTCAATCGAGCAAGAATGAAATAACAAGACACATATTAATTTATTATGAGGGTTTTTCCTTCAGATCCATTTTATTTTATCAGTTATTGTGTATACTCAAAATATTCGGCTACCTTATCTTGAACCGAAGAATTAAATTTACTGTTTGTCAACAGTCAAGAATAAACTTTATTATTATTATTATTATTAGTTGTTCCATATTAGAAATGATTTTCGAATTAGAATAAGTTATTTTTTAACGTTGGATATATGTATGTATAGTAGTAAATAATCATTGATTTATTCTGTTGAAATATATTTTATTGACATTATTGTTCTAGTGCATTATTTTGAAATGTATGATTTGGCTTCAAACCCTTTCTCGTCGACTATCACTTTGTAAACATAATCGTGACTCGTCCGGAAAAGGTAGGGTCAGACTACTTCGAGTACAT
Organism: Propylea japonica; assembly: GCA_013421045.1. Classification (NCBI taxonomy): domain Eukaryota; kingdom Metazoa; phylum Arthropoda; class Insecta; order Coleoptera; family Coccinellidae; genus Propylea; species Propylea japonica. The sequence continues at coordinate 36,600,080 of CM024246.1, forward strand.
CAAGAGACTAACAACCCCTCGAATAGTTGAACATAGTGTCAACAAGGCTAGTTCCTCATGCACTGTTACAGGTTTCTCGCCCAAGGCATTCTCTCCTTAGGCTCGCAATGCCACGACATTCCGTGACTAGGTGGATGGGGTTTCTTCATACTCCCCACAGAACCTACACTCGTCCGATTATCCCATCCTCAACAGGTGCTTCCTGAGGCGACAGTGTCCTGTAAGAAAGCCAGTAAGGAGGTACAATTGTTTCTGACCAAGATCCAAATATCTTTTGGATCTTGCTGTTTCAAAGTTCCGAAGGAACTCAGTGGAATGATCCATCCCTGGGAGATTCCGCCAGAGTTTTCCCTCTCGGCTTTCTCCTTCTCCAGAAACACCTTCTTATAGGTACATTTACATATACCACAGAAGGATTCTGGGCCAATGAGTGACATTCGTGCTCCCTCTTGGCAAGTGTATTGGCCTCTTCGTTTCCTTTGATTCCCGAGTGGCCGGGAACCCAGATTAAAAGACACTAGTTTTCTTGCCTACCTCATTGAGTTTGTTCCGGCACTTCCAGATCATTTTAGAGTCGATGACGTAGGAGCTCAGTGCTTTAATAGCAGCTTGACTATCTGAGTGTATGGCTATACACTTCTTATAGTTTATTTCTAGACACCTTTCAATAGCTAAGATTTCCGCTTGAAAGACGCTCATACAGAATGTATTCATTCAGAGACTTTATAGCTCATTTTTATGTGTGTATACGCCTTTAGATCTGTGTTTCAAGATTCTGAGATGCTCAAAATAGTCATTTTAATTCCGAGAATCCAAGATCCAGTTAAAAACACGCTCAAGTGCTACGGACCGCTTCTGTGGGCTATGCGCTCATAGTGCAAAACTCACGTCGTTTTGCGCCACCAATGTAGACGAAGAAAAATTTGTCGCTAGCCAATGAGAAGGAGTTACGCATTAGTAATTTTGTTTTAACATAGGTGGCGCTGCTGACAGTTACCTAACCTCACTTGTCAAACTAGTAAATCGTGTGAATAAATACACCCTCAGTCTAGGAAATATTGTTAATATTTAATTCCTGGTCAATGTGAGGATATGACCGAAAAACAACATTTGTGATGGTCAATCTCTTTTTATTATTCAAGCTTATATTTTCATACAACAAGGAAATTGTTCAGTTGCCTACTCTCTAGGTGGTACGTTAATTTAACTATAAATTCACACCAGTTGAAACTTTTTTATTACGATTCCAGTTCGAGTATAAATGTCTACAATAACATACTATAAGTTTTGATAGAATGAAAAGTATTACTTTTCAGTATAAGATAATCCCGAAGTGATTCCTCAAGTTCTATTTGTGAAAATCTGGCCAATCCGAAGTATCAACGCAATGACGAATAGTTTTCTCCTAACAATAACGTTATTAAATGACATTGACATTACTATTTTGATCTGTCATTTGTCATTGAGGTTAGAATTCTTACTGAACTCTTCCAATTCAATTTACTCAACAGTTTATTCAAGCTTTATTCACATTTTTCAAAGTATAATCCAAGATTTCCTTGGAAAGGCTGAAACCCAATTTTCTCTTCACTTCCTCCATTGTTGTGCATGAAATTTCCTTCGCCTTATCGGCGCCATTTTGTAGAATTTCTAGAATGTAGCCTTCATCAGAAAGTAACTCCCAATATTTCCTTTGTATAGGTTGAAGATGAGCAATTACTGCGTCGGCAACTGCAGATTTGTATCTGAAAGTTTTGAAATATTAATTTACTAGCAGAACCAACAGACGTTGTTCTGTATACACAAAAATTCATTCAATTCGATCCAGCCCTTTAGTTACAGAGTAGATGAATAACCTAAATAACGACTACAGCGCCATCTGTTGATCTGATTTGTGATCATAAAGATACGGGAATCAGGCAATCCAAAATACTTACATACATCCCTCACACTTCGGTACCTTCTCCTACCCGCCTAGTGCCTACCTCGGAGACGCATTTTGGTGCGATTTCATCTTCAACCTGCCATATCTTTTGATGTATTCATCATTATTGAATGATGTGAAAGGCAATTTCGTTCTAAATTAAATACTGGGTATGAACGACGTATTTAATTGGATAAGGATCAATAGCGAATTCATAAAAAAATACTCCCAAATAATGAATAATTTTGAGAAACATTCGGATACCTTTAAAAGGTGATACCGAATGAACCTTGAAAGATAGATATATGCTATCCTGGACTTTTTTGTAGAACTATTAAAGAGGAACATTTCCGTCATACATTGTTTCCATGTACGTCTTACGGTTTTTGCAGCGCACCTGAAAATAGCTGATCATGGCTGATTTTGGTACTCATATTTATTATCATTGAAGTTATAGTAGGTTTCCTTAATTTTCTCGGGTGAAAAGTATAGCCTATGTTACTCAGGGATAGTGTAGCATTCTAAGGGTGAAAGAATTATTGAAATCGGTCTAGTAGCTTATGAGTTAACTCGTATCAAACCCACAAACCTTTTCTCTTTATAATATTAGTATAGATATCAAAATTATATTGTTTTCTGCTTACTGCACAGTGTTCAAACCCTTTGCTCCTGAGCATATTTCTTCTATATTCTTATTAGAAACCATCGAATGAATACTGATTAAGTTGGATACACCAGGTCTTTCTTCAGGATCAAAGAAAACCTAAAAAAATAAAAAACAGTGCTAATATGTGGTTCTTCACCTGTGAAATACCATGTGATTCTACATGGTATTTCACTTTATAGTTATGATCATAGAAGGTCCTTGAAAATCAAACCCACATAAGATAGGCCCATAACCTGTGTAGATATTTTTACCAGCAGAAGTGTTGCAGTCTACTTCTGCATTTTATATTTAAATAATCACAAATGTTGAATAGTTCTTTGAAGAAATCAGTATGAAACATTCTACAAACCTCTGAAGTGAAATCTGTTACAGCCTTTTTAAACTTTTCTTGTATATCCTCCGGCTTATCAATAATACTTATCCTACTCCTAGGATCAGGATCTGACTTTGACATTTTCTTGGTAGGATCTCTCAAACTCTTTAGTCTTGCATATATATTCTCTGAAATTTTGGTGTGATAAATCTATAAACGTTGTGTTTGCTATCAATTATTTCACCTGTTATTATCGTATGAGGAATAGGAAAACAATATCCAAATCTTTTATTGATCATTCTCGCTAAATCCTGTGTTAGTTGGATATGTTGAACTTGGTCTTCACCTACGGGAACATGAGTGGCCCTTTAAGTGGCAATAAAGGAAGTGAAGAAATATTTTTTCAGTTAAACTTACTTATAAGCTAAGATATCCGCCGCTTGAAGTACAGGATACAAAAATAATCCCACTGGTACATCTTTTAACGAAGATGATTTTTCTTTGAAAGCTGGTAAATGAGATAACCTAAAAGAGGATACATCATATCAACTTCCTTTTCATTTGTGATAAAGAGAAAAGTCTTAATTCATATCTATCCAATTTTTAGGATATAATATCGAGTGTATTCTAAAATTTTCTACTAAAGGCTACCTTGCCAAAGTACAGGTACATCCTAATATCCATGATAGTTCAGCATGTGTATGAACAGAAGATTGTTGAAATAGAAGAACTTTGTCAGGATCAATTCCGCATGCAATAATAGATGCAGTCATTTCCAAAATGCTTCGAGATAAATATTTAGGGTCCTAATAAGATATAATATTAGTAAAATTATTCCTGCATTTTGGATATTTTTAACCTGAGATAAAGTTATTGAATGCAGGTCTGCAATTTCTAATATAACTTCTTCGTTATTATCTTGTAATCTTTTCCATGGTATTATTGCACCTACATAGTTGCCTAAGTGAATATTTCCTGTAGGTTGTATACCTGAAAATATCCTTTTTGGTTTGTGGCTTTCTTGCGACTTTGGTGCCCAGTTCTGTAACGATATATGTACATCATTATAATTCACAATCTTATACAAATGAATTACTTACTGATAATTTCAATATTTTATTGGATGCATATACTACTCTAGGTTTTACAAAAAATGAAACTGATTTTGAGAACATTTTCATAATTACTTTAGAACATATTCTATCGTAATGGTTTAATACAAAAGAAAAGGCTTTAGATTAGAGTTGATGAATGATAAATAAAGTAAATAAACAGTAAATTTTATTTGAGGTTATTGGCAGAAGTCACAGAATATCATAAATTGAATGAGATCATAGAACACATGCATTTATCTGTCAGTTTTCTTCTTCATAGAACAGTAAAATTATAATCTATGCATCTATGCACTATTTTCTGTGGTTTCTACCATAGAAATTTACTATGATATATTTCTATGGTTCTACCATCTGTGGACAAGATGGTATGTTTTCTGTGGTGAAATCAGTTTTTTTTTGCATAATTCCGAGAGGAAAAGTTCATTATTGAATTGAATAATGAGATGTATCTGATTCCTGAGATTTTAAGTGCGAAAACATGTGTTAAGTTACGCCCGATCACTTGAAGTGATGCTGGTAAGTTTTTTTTGCGTTCTGATAAGTTTATGATGCCACCTATTTATTCAAATAATTAATTAGTTGAGGATCTTTCTTCTGCGTAATGGGAGACAAACTCCATTTCAAAATGTCGAATCGCTTTTATCAACTCTTATGATTGTTGGTTATTTCGAAGTAACCCTTGTTCAGAAGGATGCTATCGTTTTCCCGAGGTTTTGCCCAAATGTCTGTATTTATCGAATTTTGAGCCAAGAGTGGCCTCAAAAGACTCGAATAGACTAACTGATGAAGAATCCGAAGTAAAAAATGATTAACGTTGAAGTTAGCGTTAACGTTAACGTTAAAGTTAGCGTTAACGTTAACGTTAAAGTTAGCGTTAACGTTAACGTTAACGTTAAAGTTAGCGTTAACGTTAACTTTAAAGTTAACGTTAGCGTTAACGTTAAAGTTAACGTTAACGTTAGCGTTAACTTTAACGTTAACGTTAACTTTATAGTTAATGATAACGTTAACGTTAGAGTTATTAGAGAGTTGAAGTGCTGCCAAGGACGTAGACGTAAACGTTACAATTGACATGTGCTCATGCGCACTCGTCAGTTTCTTACGTTCACGCTTGGGCCGGCTTTACGTGCGACGTAAACTAGCGTCCTGTTACGTACGTACGTAGTACGTACGTACGTAACCGAAAGTTGAACGAATCCGACCGATGAAGGGCGAATGCTGGAATTTTGAGATGAAATGCTTCTAACCTTAAAAATTTAAAAACAATCTAGTAGCTGAAACTTTGTTTTGAGAACACGATTAATTAACTTTTTACTTAATATCTTCCTTATTATTTATAAACTGTGATTTTGCATGTTTCTGAGAAGTGTTGAATTTTTTTCAATGCAATACTTCTGTTACGAGATTGCATATAAGTACCAAGAACTAATATATTATTTCGATAAGTTACAAATGTGGCATTTTCCTTTCAAATGAGAGTGATATTTACATACAAGTAACTCATTTGTGATGATTTCCTCTAAAATTCCTGCTTTCGGCAAGAACTCAAGTTATTTCATTATTATTCATTTTGAAATTCGAATGTAATGAAGTAATCCTACAAATATATGTTCACATCATCAATTTGTTTATAGGAAACAGACAATCTGAATCGCTAATATCAGAAACTTTCTGTCAGAATACAACAAAAAGAAATAATAGGTTAGCTTTAGTCTCTAATGGTCTGCCGTACGTACGTATGGCAGCACTTCAACTCTATTTTTACTCCAAGACGTAAACGTTATATTTCTCACGTCTACCTACGTCCACGTTCGGGCTTACGTGCTACGCGCACTTCAACTCTCTAATGTTAATGTTAACATTAACGTTAACGTTAACGTTAAAGTTAGCGTTAACGTTAAAGTTAACGTTAACGTAAACTTTAAGATTAACGTAAACGTTAAAGTTAACGTTAACGTTAACGCTAACGTAAACTTTAAGGTTAACGTTAACGCTAAAGTAAACTTCAAAGTTAACGTTTAAGTTAAAGTTAACGTTAACTTTAACGTTAACGTTAAAGTTAGCGAACTGATAAAGCTAGAGAGCTTTAAATTTTGGGGGTAACAGGGTGAATTCAAGTTCCAAATACCACGGTTAAGTTCGTTAACATGCTAACTATGGCCACGAAATTTTGGATGAACTTTCAGAATATCTCGATCTCTATTTACAAAAAAATTTCACTCGAATCGGATATCTTTTTATGGAAATATGAAGTTTCATTTTTTCAATATTCCAATTGAATTTTCCATGGTTTCGTTTCACATTATGGCCACAAAAATTTGCATGAAGTTTGTTATGAGCATCTTGCATTTGGCCGTAACATTTCATGACGATGGGTTGCGTTTTTTCTGAGGTATTGAGGAACAAAGACTTTGAATGGCCATATTTTATGAAACACCCTGTACGATTTGGCTGGTTAACGAACTTAACTGAGCCATTTGGGACCCGAACTCATTCTGAAACTTTCAAGTCTCTAGGACAATCCCTTCGAAAGTTATTGTGCTAACCATAGACATAGGAAGACTCTTCCTTAGTCTAAGGTGCTAACCGACGGCCCCACGGACAGAATTGAATTTGACCATGCATTCGTCATCAGTAAGTCGAACCCTATCGTTAGAGACCATTTTCGGCTGAAAATTCGTAAATTACAGACATTTGGGCAAAACGATAGCACTCGTTTAAGTAGAATATTTTTTTAGTATTTTTCTAACAGTTCTCGATCTATAGTTGGAATTAAAAGTTTCATCAGTATAATCACATAAAGGTCAGAATTTGGTGTTTAGGCGACAGTTCCACTAAATAAAACTCTCTATTACAATGTCCTATGACGTTAAAGTCATCGACATAAACTTAGACAAAGGAAAGACCATAACAATTTGTATTGTAAAAAGCATCATGCAAGTCAAAATCTTTGCAAGCTTGTACATATTGAAATAAAACAATCAAATTTGAATATTCAAAGAATTGTAATTGGTTTTGGTTTTGAGGAGATTTTTCCGGGAACATCGTTAAAAATTATTTGTTGGTTTATGTATTTTTTTCTCTTGGTTGTATTCCATTGAAATTAATAAATAAATGAAAATTTATTGAGAATCGAACCTACCCTGAACTTGCAAGTCTCTTAGACAATCTTTTCGGAAGTTTTCGTGTTTACGGACGGATGACCCACTGAATGTGATCATGGGTTCGTCATCAAAGCTTCGAACCTTATTTTTCGAGACCATTTTCTAATAAGAATTTCTGCCCCTTGCTTATTACACACCCTGTAAACGCTCGATTAAACAGGAAGTCCGCTACTCATCACGCTCAATCAAAATCGCCTGTTGTCTGATCCTTTGAAAAGAATTCTTCCAGGCTAACCTTAACCTAATCTCTTGCCTGTCGTTGTCCTTCCCGACTTGGCAACTAGGCCTTCATTGGGCCTGCGTCCCGGGCGCCTGTAGCGTCGTCAGTCTCGCGACGGCAAGCGTCTAGATCGCGATGCCCGGCGTCCCCAGCTGATGGCGACCTCGAGCCACCGTTCGTACCCAAAAAAAACCGAACCCGGTTCCGCGCGCGCTTACGCAATAACAAGAGTGAGTGAAAATGCAAAATAATCAAGACGGACCAAGTCCGGCTGCCACGGGGGCCACGGGAACGGCCAGCACCAAGAGCCACGTCAACGGTGGCCGTTTTGATTTCGACGATGGTGGCACTTACTGCGGAGGCTGGGAGGAGGGAAAAGCCCATGGACATGGGGTGTGTACTGGACCGAAGGGACAGGGAGCCTACTCGGGATCCTGGCATTACGGATTCGAAGTTTCTGGCGTCTATAATTGGCCGAGGTAACTTTACACTGACTCAACCACGAGCTGACCGAACAGCCTAGTACATTCAACTGTGTTGCCAGAAATCTACTCACAATTATGCGAAACTTTTCCTTGAAAAACTTGAGATTTGTTTGACTGATTGGTCAGTCATCGAATGAGCAAGTAAATGAGGTTTGCGAGAGACATCTGCCGTCTTTATGAACCCTACGAATTTTCCAGTTTTCCATAGATTATTCATTTTACAGAGTGATAAAAAGTCTCTTTACTTTTGAAGCAATCGTTCGAAAAAGGAAGATGACTTTCATGAAATCTATTAATTCATCAAGACAACATACAAATGGGGATTCTATTCTTCCAAAATTACAGCATGCATTACGGAAAACATTAACGGTATAGCCTGTTCAAACCTTCACAAATTATTTCTCGATCTGATGATATTATTTTTGATTCGCACGTTGTTTTGAAAAGAATAAGACAACTTTTGAATCTTGCCAATCATCAAGTCATCAAAATCAAGAATAAAAAAACAGGGACTCAATCACGAACTTCTCTTAGCTTAATATGTACATTCAACTGCCAGAATTCTTCTCACAATTACTTGAAAAATGTTTGAATGATTGGTCAGTCATCGAATGAGCAAGTAAATGAGTTTGCGAGAGACATCTGGCGTCTTTATGAACCTTAAGAATTTACCAGTTTCTTTCTGAATGGTTTCGAAAACAATTTGAGCAAATGGTTCTTGTTTCATTTTTACAGAGTGATCAAAATTCTCCCCTCCCCTCACAAAATTTAAATGGGAATTCTTTCCTCCAAATTCACAGCATGAATTATGGAAAAAATTAAACAAATATTCTGTTCAAACCTCAAAATATATTTTTCGATAACTATTTTTATGAATATCTACGATATTAGGTACTTTTGATTGACACGTTGTGTAAAGTAGGCAAAAGCAAATAGTCATCGCAATCAAAAATTGAAAATAGATACAATACAAATGTGCTGTCCATCTTATTAATTGGAGCTATTAATTCGAAATCAATTTATTGGTTGCTACATAATGTTTCGACCCTCACAAATTTAGGGTCATCTTCAGGCTATCTGAAAATACAGGTAGGTACAGTGGAACTTCCCTATAACGAAAGCGCTAAATCCGCAAAAAAAAGTTTACCATTCAAACTTAAGCACTTGCTTTTAGACATTTTCGTACAACTTTCGCACTAGCTTGATGATTAGATTGAAAACAAATAGCCAGGGGTGTATTTAAAACTGTTTCATAAGAATCTTTCTGCCCGCTGTAATGATTTAGTTTAAGGTCGGTATTTATTACGTACATCCGGAAAAATTTCGGAAAAAAACCCACCCTTATACCATCTTACCAATACCCATTCAATGAGTGATATTCTTTGAATATTTCGTTATAGAGAGAATTTACTTCGTTTTAGGGAGTGTTTTTAACATGGAATTTGGATTTAAGGTACAATGTCTTGTACGAAATTCGTTATACAGACGTTCGTTATAGTGAAGTTCCACTGTAGTTCTTCTTGAATCTTTACATAGTTGTCGGATGTCTCCTTATTTTGAAACAATGATCCAAAAAAGGAAGATGACTCTCATGAAAACTGGTTGATTCTTTATGACTATACTAAATGTGGAATCTCATTTTCAATGATCGCACCATAATACCCTGTAGAAACCTCAACAAATCATCTTTCAATAATTTAATGACAGGCTGTCAAATAATAAACAAACAACTCGAAATTCCTACATGTTCACCTTTAAATTTTGTAGAATATCTATAAAATGCATTTTTTGAGTTTTTTTAAATATCTCCCGAACAAAGCTCGATATGGAAAAAATGTATTCTCTGTATAATGATTAGAATTCTATTTTAGATATAATATTTCATTTTGGCTGTCCAGTTATCGAACACTCTGTATGAAATATCGTATTTTTTGTCATAAAAGTTTTTATCTAATTTATCTTTTCTTTGAAATCTTCGTTAAAAAAGTAAACATATTTGGTTCACCCTCTAAAATAGGTCATCTTTCATTTGTGACCCAAAAATATCCACATGTTACTTTTTCTTTAACTCACTTAATAGTATATCTTCATTGTGATTCATTGTCTTGAAATTTGCCATAATATATGGCCAAATATTAGGTGGGAAAAATTGCAATTTGAGCTTGTGCTAGTTAGGAGAATCAATTGTGTTTTCAAAGGCTTTATTACCTTGTCCTTACGCCGCATCAGTCACATTCTAATTGTTGCCTTTTATAAGTCGGGATTGAACAACTCTTGTGTTGCAATCTAGCAACCGGCAGGTTTATCTTTTATTATCCGAACCTAAGAAATAACATGACCATAAAATATTATGGTCATGTTATTTCTTAGGTTCGGATAATTATAAACTGTGGTAGCATTTGTTTAGGAAAAAAACAAGAAATTGAATTATTCTAAGAAATAATGGCACATGACAAAATAAAACAGGTAAAAGTAAAGAAAAACCCGCCAAACAAGGCTATCGTGAAACACCAAAAAGAAAAACTTTTCGAAAATTTTCCCAGGATCGAATTCTGAGATATATTGAGGCAGGAAAATACCCAGGTGGTTTATTTATTTGCCCTTCCAAGACTTCACTTATAGAAATCAGTATACCATAACACATTACCAATACTGTTTATGATATATTGTCGAAGGAAATACGCAAATATAAACTTGAAAATATTATTTTTGTTCTTGTTACGAACCTAATGATTTTCTTGATGGAATATTTGTATCTATATCTTGACCTTGCCCAACGTTTTTTCGAAACTGATCATCAATTCAATCTATGGAACGTTAGATTGAGATGGCATATTCGAGGGCTATTCCCCTAGCTTTAGATATGAAACCTATAGTCCGTTCACGAAAAGTTGAGCCGTCGGTTGGCCATGGAAATTTGGCATATTCCACTGTGTATATTGAAATTTTAGGTTATGTTCTTTATTTTCTTGTCAGATTGATAAGCAATGTTGTCAATATTGCATAGAGTTGTCTGATAACTCGGAAGCTCGTCGGACGAGGCCGGGTACATTCGGCAACGTTGACTTTATTTTACGTTATGTCAGCAAGTACTGCCAACTTCAGATAAATAAACAAACGCTTAATATGCGTTCAAACTTTCGTGAACGGACTTTATATTCATTGAATTGTAAGATTTTAACGAAAAAAACATGCAATATTATTTTCTACTCGTTCATTACAATTTCGTGGCTCGTTTGCGAATTTGAATTCTTGGAAGAATAGCCATGCCCTCTGCATTTGTTTATAAATGAATACCAATACCGAAATACCGAATGCCTTAAATATAAAAAAGGTGTAATTATTATGTTACTACCTCCTATCGTTTGAGCTTTACCTCAGCTTCCATCAGAGCTGTTTTAGCTACTACGCTATAACTCGCTCTCCAGTTCCAGATCTCCAATATCTGAGAGAGGTTCAGGGAGGTTATCTCCTATTGTTCTCCCGTCCGAGATATTATCAACATGGGTATCCTCCTCTTCCTCAGAGAATATGCACTCGTCAGTTTTCATCATATGCTTCCTAAAACGACAATGTCCTTCTAGAAAGACAGTGAGGTCATGTAACTCATTCTTACTTTTTGAAATGATCCATTCTCGGACGATTCCTCCAAAGTGCTCCTCTTTCAGTTTCTTCTTTCTCCAAAAACTCCTTATAGGCGCATTCGTCTGTACTTGTTAGTGCGTTAGCTTCTTTTCCTTTGATTTCTGAGCGACCCCTGACTAAAAAGACCTCGTTATTCTTGCCTACTTTATTGAGTTTTCTTCGGCAATTCCATATTAGCTTTGAGTTGATGACATAGGAGTTCTGCTTTAATAGCAGCTTGACTATGAGAATGGATCACTATGTCATACCTTTGATTTGTTTCGTTCCAAGCTTTTATCTATGCACTTTTCGACTGCTTGTATTCCTGCCTGAAAAACATTCGAATAGGAGCTTAACAATAGTGTTCATTTGGTTCTTGACCCCTATACTATACATATCGTGGTTTTAGAACCATCTGTATATTATAGGGTTTTCCAATAAGAGGTGTTATTTTGACATTCAAAGAAAAATGCCACTGTTTCAATATAAATTATCGGATGTTTCATTATAAAGAAGAAGCTATGCCGTTAATAGTGGAAAATAACTTCAGGCAAATGACCACCACGACCACGACCATATCCTTTTAATGAAATTTTCAATAACCAAATCGCAAGGTGGCTGCCCTATGTCCTCGATAGTCTCAAGGATTCCATCTTTGAGGTCTGGAATAGACGCTGGGCTATTGGCGTAGACCTTCTCTTTTACGTGGCCCCAAATGAAGAAGTCGCAAGGTGTTAAAGCACAAGATCTCGATGGCCAATTGTGATCACCTCTTCGAGAGATAACACGGTCCGGAAACTTTTTCCGCAAAAAATTAATGGTTTCGTTGCTTGTGTGGCACCTATCTTGAGTTCTTGTGTTAACTGAACTTTATGAGCCTTAAGTCCCAAATCTTAATGCAAAATACGGTGTAATGACATTTGTGGAATGCCTTATTCCAAAGAACGACGAGGAATGGACAAACCTGGGTTTTCTTCAACACTTTCGGCAACACCAGCAATATTCTCGAGAGTTCTTGAGCGACGTGCACGGGTTCTATTCTTCACATAACTAACTTGTCCCAGCAGCTCGAATTTATGCACCAATTTTTTTATTGCGGTCCAACAAGGTGCTTCACGACGACCCAAAAATGTTTGAGTTTTACAAACCGTCTCTGCCAAATTTTTTACCATTTTTATAGTGAATTCTAATAAATTCAATGCGTTTTTGAAGCGTGTATCGTTCCATTTTTATTAATGGTGCAGTTTCTACTTCACATGTCAAAAAATGACAGCTTCAAACGTGACATCTACCGAAATAGCGGGCTATTCAAAATAACGCCTCTTATTGAAAACCCTTTATTTGACGGTATTTCCTTTGAAGTTTTGGGTAGTGTATTTCCTTTTTCCATATTAGTTCGCGAGTTAATGTCTTCTAATTTTTTTTTCCGTAACATCACTGGATAGTTTCACTGGAATTACAATTGGAAAATAAAAATGTCTCAAAAGCAAACCACTATGCAAATGGAATTTTTGACCAGTTCGACATTTTTTGCTGAAAACACTGTACATGTGTAGGCAAATTTGACAAATCAATATCGTGCGAAAAAGTAATACTTTGCACACACAAATGAAATTATTATCGTCAATTTCTATACGAAAACTGACAAAAAATATTGATGTTTTTCATAAATTTGAATCATCATAGCAATATGATATTGGATAGATTCTAATGAAGCGTGAAATCTCATAAAGAAAAAACTATGAGTGATATATTTTCTTGGAAAAGTTCACAACATTGTTGATGTTTCCCACACACTCGAAAGCGATCCACACCCAATAATATGAATCATTCAAAGATTTAAACAGTCCAAAATGTCCGAATATAAGATGAAGTGCAAAATATTTTTTCCTGATGACTACTGCAATTCCTCACAAGCTTACTAATCGATTTTCCGGTTAAGGAAAAGGCAAGGGAATATCTCGCTTGTTCACTGAATATTTATAAATTCTGGCAACACCGTTTCTAGACGATGTTTGGCTCGCAACCCAAATCAAACTGCCGCATGCTTGGAGGTTGCCAGATCTTATCTGAGTTAATTTATTATTGTTGTATCTATTATCAGCTCCCCCGATTATTTACAAAAAGATTCCGGAGTTAAGTGTTACCCAAATTTCTTCATACCTCACCTTCTGGTAAACGCTCTGCTGTATCAGCTTGAGAGCAGAATGTGAACTTTTGATGGTATGTTTCCATTACGGAAATAATATGCTAGATCGAAATTTGATTTTTCTGTCGACCTCGAAATGGAAGGTGGGTTTAACTTATACGAAAATAACAATAATGACAATTTCATTCGTCAATTTCTACTAAAGGGTTTTCCAATAAGAGGTGTTTTTTTGAATAGTCCGCTATTTCGTTAGATGTCACGTTTGAAGCTGTTATTTTTTAACATTTGACAACTAAAAACTACGTCATTAATAAAAATGGAACGATACACGCTTCAAGAATGCTTCGAAATCATTAAAATTCACTGTAAAAATGGTGAAAATTTGGCCGAGACGGTTCCTAAAGCTCGAACATTTTTGGGTCGTCGTGAAGCACCTTGTCGGACCGCAATAAAGAAATTGGTGGAAAAATTCGAGCTGCTGGGACAAGTTAGTGATGTGAAGAATGAAACCCGTGCACCTCGCTCAAGAGCAGACGAGAATATTACTGCTGTACCCGAAAGTGTTGAAGAAAACCCAGGTTTGACCATTCCTCGTCGTTCTTTGGAATTAGGCATTCCGCAAACGTTTTTATGGCCGAAATTGGATAGTATTGGTCTGTACAACGTTTACTTTCAACAAGACGGCGCTTCGTGAAACACAAGCAACGAAACCATTGATCTTTTACGGGAAAAGTTTCTGGACCGTGTTTATTCTCGAAGAGGTGATCACAATTGGCCACCGAGATCTTATGATTTAACATCTTGCGACCTCATCCTTGGGGCCACGTGAAAGAGAAGGTCTACGCCAATAGCCCAGCGTCGATTCAAGAACTCAAAGATGGAATTCGTGAGGCTATCGAGGACATAGAGCAGCCACTTTGCGATTTGGTTATGGAAAATTTCATTGAAAGGATATAGTCCTGTAAGCGTGGTCGTGGTGGTCATTTGCCTGATGTTATTTTCCATTATTAACGGCATAGCTTTTTCTTTATTATGGAATAAACATCCCATCATTTATATCGAAAAATGGCATTTTTCTTGAATAACACCTTTTATTCGAAAACCCTTCATTTCTAATTATGTAGCACATCCGTTCGTCCTTCCATATACTAAACAGGATGTATTGTTTTGAAGATACAAGGTGTTAAAGTTCAAATTCAAAACTTACTGAAAAGTGGTACACCACTGAGATTCTTTAAACTTACAATTATTTTTGAATTCTTTGTATAATTTGTGACGAAAAATCCCTTCTGATACCTCAAGTTTCGTATAAGAGTCGAGATTGATACTGATATATGAATGCAAAGTTGAAATTATTCCAAAAATTTAATAAGTAAAAATCAATAACTGAAAATTTCAAATTTCTATGGCTCTGATTTTTGAAAATTTGTATGATCATTGACTTTGTTAATTTACATCCTCAAGCTCAATTTCATTTCAATCGAAAGTTTTTCCATAGGCGATATTAGAATTTTTTCCGAAAAAATTCAAGAAAAGCCCGTTCTTTGGTGGAACAATAAGACTATTACCCCAGAATTTTATATGGGATTTGAGATAAATTCCAAATATATAAATGTAGAATCTCAGCACAATCGGCATTAAATTCTAAAAATTTTCAAAATTGAAATAAGTATATAAAAAATAAATAATTACAAAAATTAATTTTCATGGTTCTGATTACGACGACGCCATCCTCTTGAAATTTTGCATGAACATTCAGTATATCAGTTTTGATTCACAAAACAAATTTCACTCGAATCGGTCATCCTATTAATATGGAAATGTAGGGATTCTTCTTCACAATATTCAATTGAATTTTTCTATGGTTCTGTTAACACTATGGCCACGAAATTTTGCATGAAAATTCAATATAATATAAAGTTTTCGTGTTTACGGATGGACGACCAAACGGACAGAATTTAATTTGAACACGGGTTCGTCAACCTTATTGTTTGAGACCATTTTCCAGTAAAAATTCAAAAATTACAGATGTTTAGGCAAAACGATACAGTACCCGTTTAAGTAGAATGAGCGCTCAAGCATTTTGTTATTATTGAGTACCAGCGACTCGCCCTGGCTTCGCACGGTAATATCTTCGAAAATATTCACTTAAATCATACGTCTGAATAGTCTGAATTTTGGTACCTTCCTACCCTATAAGTTTAAGTAGTGTGATGGAATGTCGCTAAGTTTCGATCTGAGTAAAACTGTTAAATAAAGACAGTTGCATCAAAATTTTATCATAAATTACCTAAATTATGGCGCCTACCGACCCTCTAATTAGAAAAGTGATCAAATACTAACTTGAAGTCTTAAAAAACACTCAGTTAAAAAAAAACATCAAAATCATTTCAGTAGCTATGGCGTCATGCGCTTCTTGACACGATCACGCTAGATTTCCGTGCTAATGAGGTATTTTCCCGCCGTAAAAAGTAGCCTGTGTCCGTGCCTAGGATCCTATCTTTATATTAACCAAGTCTTATAAAAATCCGTTCAGACGTTAAGGCGTGAATGAGGTAAACTTTCAAAACAAACGATTAAAAATCACTAACTTAATTAGTTTTCTGCCTACTGCCTACGCCCATATCCTTTTCTAGGTTACTATCTATCACCTAACTAAATTTCATCAAAATCCGTTCAGCCGTTTAGGCATGATAGAGCAAAACTCCCAGCAAAAACCATAAAAAAATCACTAACTCAATTCAGTTTTCTGCCTACTTCCTACCCCCTAAGTACGATGACGTGATCATTTTGATCTTATGTCCGTTTTTAGGTAACCATCTATTACCTTACTAAATTTCATCAAAATCTGTTCAGCCGTTTAGGCGTGAAAGAGTAACAGACAGACAGACAGACAGACAGACAGACAGACAGACAGAGTTACTTTCGCATTTATAATATTAGTATGGGTGAGATTATTCTACTTCCAAGAAAAGTGATTAGTGAATTCCAATATTAACACAAAGTACTAATTTCCGATTCTATTTCAGTTTCTTTATTTCGATAAAACAAAGTTTTGATATCCAATCTGTTTTCATTCCACTTATAATTTTATAGCATTAAACACAACGTCTGAAATAGTTTGGGGTATTGTTTCAAGTTTAAATGTGATAAACGATAGTTTATTTTTGTGGCGTATCAATGTATATGAAAAACTCAACACTAACAAAATTTCGCCAATCAATCTGAAATTATTTTCTTTACATCGTACATTCTTCTTGTTTTATGTAGATTTGTTTTGGAATTGTTGACATTCGGAGTGGAAACATTTATTTTTGTTGTGAAAGTTTCGATTATTTGGCCAGAAGATGTTTATATTTTTTTTCTTCTGAATTGGATGATATAAAGATGTTAACTGTGATTTTTTGATTTGAATAGCGATATTCTGCACTTTTCTCATACTTTTGTAGTCAATTTTTGATCATTCCATTTTGTACGTACCAAAGATTAAGGACATTTATTTATACAGGGTGTCCAGGAAAATGTGGGAAATCTCTCGGATTCAGATAGAACATAAAAAAATAAGATGACAAGTTTCTATAATTTTTTTCCTAGCGGCCCTCCCTACGAAGATACAACCTCCTAAATGACGCCACTGGAAATTCATTTTAGTGGAATAAATTTCAATTACTTCTTTCATTATTTTTTTTTCGAAGACAGTCAATTTCAGCTTAATGTTCAAGGTATGCATTTGTTTTTTTTAGCACCTTATCGTACAGGGTGTTAAAATGTGAGCATTAAAATGTACAACCCAGTCCGCCCTTGGTTAACTGAACAAGCGAATGGAAATTTGAGTGCGGTGATTTAATAGGTCCTTAATACTATTGATTATATCAAATTTTCATCAAATTATATCGAGTTGTTTGAAACTTATTCCACTAAAATGGATTTCCAGTGGCGTCATTTAGGAGGTCGTATCTTCGTATTGAGGGCCGCTAAGAAAAAAATTATGGGAACTTATCATTTTCATTTTTTATGTTTTATCTGAATCCGAGAGATTTCCCACATTTTGCGGGACACCCTGTATATTTTTAATCTTTGGTACGTACATCTCAATAATGACATACGTTATGAATATGACCTGTTAGTGTAACTACACATTAAATGATTATTATTATTCATTTCTTCATTCAAATCTATTCAATATTTGAATATCATCAACTGTTTTTTTTACAATAGGTTCCTAAAAAGTTTTTTTAGTTACAGATCAATGAAATCTCGCAATGTGCATTGTACGATGACGTATTGCATTTCCGGAAGATTCTTTAAGATTGCTTCTTTTTAGTTTTTATGTCTCCATTAATATTTCCTCATAGGTTAATTTGCCTTTATCACAGAAAGGTTCTGGGCGAGTAAGTGGCGTTTTTATACCTCTCTGGCAAATGTGTTAGTCTTTTCGTTTTCTTTGATTCCTGAGTGACCAGGAATCTAGACTGAAGAGACCTTGTTGTTCTTGCTTCTTCATTCAGTTTTTTTCGGCACTCCCATATTAGCTTTGAATCAATGTTTTAATAGCACCTTGACTATCAGAATGTCACACTTCTTTCCAGGTTTCGATCGATGCATATTTCAATTGGAAATCGAATAGGAACCTAGTGTATACTTGGTTTTTGCCCCGTATATTTCAGAAGTCGCACCTATCATAGTTTTGAACCATCTGTATACCTGTATTTACTTTGAAGTTTAGTACGATGTATTCATTTTCCCATTCTTCCTTTCTCTATAGCATCGAGTTAAAGTTCTTCAAATAGTTCAAATACCTTAGATAAGAACCTTATCGAACGAAAGTGTTAAATAAGAGCTCATAGAAAATACCTCAGATAGTAGAAAGAATTTTAAAACTTCCATATGTCGATAATATCAACCCAAGTAAAAGAGAACAATTAATTACTCAGATGGATAATAATTTAAATTGAAGTTTCTATTTTTGGTTTCGGCCGTGTTTCCAAAACCTTCCTTGTGAACCTAAACAAGAGGTTCAAGTTTATTAAAACATCGATAATATATAGACATAATGGAATTCTTCGAATTAAGTAAACTAATTTTGGAATGGACTAGAATTCATAACAGATTGTTTATTGAACTTGCAATACTTGCATTCTACATGCATTGAAGAATTTGAACGAACTAAGTGAGAAGTGAACGAATATCAGAAGTGCCTCCATTTTCAAAAAGCAAAAAAGAAGTTTTTTGTAAGATTAAATATATACTGATGGACAAAATTAGCGCACCACCTAAAATTTCGTTAAATTTTAATAATTGATATCTTCCCAATCTTTAGTCGGATTTCAACGTTTTTTTCTTTCAATTGTAGCTCTGTTATTGTCGAATTTCCTCCATTAAACAGAAAAAAAAAATCTTCATGTTGTACAGGGCGTTTGAATAATGTCATGTTTTATAGTCAAATTTTAACGTCTTCTGTGGGCAATGTCAGGTTGCTGAGGCATATAAAAACAATGAAGATTTGTAGCCTAGTATCTCTTGAGTATTTTGTTTTTTTAACCAATTTATCTTGGAATCGTCCAGAGATATTCAACATTTTATCAAGTCTTGTATTTTATGCATTAGCCATGAATTTCTTCGCAACCATTTGTCCGATTTGAATGAATGCAAGATGTTATAAAAATGTGAATATCTCTGGAAGGGCAAAATACTCAGAAAACATCTGGATACATCACTGTATAGTTTTTAGAAGCCTCGGGGGTCTGGTATTGCCCACAGAAGGCATTAAACTGTAATGAAAAAAACCCGAAATTTTAAACGCCCTGTACAGCATGATGCATTTCTTTTTTGAACATCTGATTGTAGTATGATATTCACCAATAAAAGAGCTATAACTGAAAAAAACATTCAAATAGGACAAATAATGGTTGCGAAGATATTCATGGCTAATGCATAAAATACAACAGTTGATAAAATGTTGAATATCTCTGGACGATTCCAAGATAAATTGGTTTTTATGAAAACAAAATACTCAAGAGATACTAGGCTATAACTCTTTATTGTTTTTATATGCCTCAGCAACCTGACATTGCCCACAGAAGACGTTAAAATTTGACTATAAAACATGACATTATTTAAACGCCCTGTACAACATGAAGAATTTATTTTTTGGACTTCTGTTTAATGAAGGAAATTTGACAATAACAGAGCTACAATTTAAAGAAAGAAAGATTGAAATCCGACTGAAGATTGGGAAGATACCAATTGTTAAAATTTAACGAAATTTTAGGTGGTGCGCTAATTTTGTCCATCAGTATACATAATTCTAAGAGCGCCAAAGCATCAATAACAAAAAAAACAGTCATTGATTAATTATATTACCTATTTTTGAATTCAGAGTGCATGATTTATACATCTATTCCAATCGAATATCTAAAACAATGGTGATGCAAATATTGTTTATTTATTGATTCATTGGATAAAGTCGCAGTCATATTATTTATTTTTTGATGTGTAGACACGTTCAATGGTACTTTCATGAAGCAGTGCGAGTTGACCATAAACTCGTGAACTAATTAAAAATCAGTTAATTTAATCGATATGAGTTGTGTGAAAAGTGGTATGTTATTTATTTTTTTTACTATTTTTCATGTTTTTTTCCTGTGAATATGAGCATTCTCTCGTTCCTTAAAAAGTTTTATTTGGCATTTCTCTAATTTTAATTGAAAACTAAGTTCAATTTCGGTTGTGAAATAAGTACGATTTGCAATATAATTGTCCATAGGGCAGATCTACAGTCTGATGAAATTCTTTAGTTTAATATATCGCGTTTGGGGGGTTTATTGGGAACGAAGAAATGTTTGTGTATTACTGAAACTTGTCATTCCGAATAATGTGACCTATTCAGTTATTTTGAGAAAAAAACGTACCTTTACTGAACTCAATTATTCAGATCATCATTTTTTCTGAATTCGATAGACGCTCATCATTTACAGAGATGGCTTCAGTATCATATAGGTGTTGTCAGTAATATCGAAAAAGCACTAACAACTTGGAAACATCATATGAGACACACTGTATATTAGAGCATTAGGTACACCTAGCTTCCTGATTTTTTTATATGAAAGTGTGTTTTTTTACATTTATGAATATTTAATTTCCGCAACTTCACAATTTGTGTATACGACCATGATATATTAATTGAAACAAAATTAGTTTTACTTTGAGTTTTTTTTATGCTTTATAGGGCATTTCATTCGAAAAATGGCACCTTTTATGGTTTTTGTATGTCTCCTTAATGCTACGGATTTGGAACGACCCCGCATGATTTGAGACATATTTTAATATGCTTTAATGTTACCTACACAAGACATTAATAATCTGTACTAGAAATTTCAGTTTTTTAAGGATAATGAGTAGGTACCGAAGTTATGAATGTTTAATTGAAGGTATATTTTGTACGAACAATACCTAAGGTTTGCTAGATATAGGTAAAAAAGTATAACAAAAAATATTCAGGAAGCAACTAGTAATTCTGAAATGCTATAATATACAGGGTGTCCCGGAAAATGTCGGAAATGTCTCGGATTCAGATAGAAGAAAAAAATGAAGATGACAAGTTCCCATAATTTTTTTTCCTTGCGGCCCTCCCTACGAAGATACGACCTCCTAAATGACGCCACTGGAAATCCATTTTAGTGGAATAAGTTTCAAACTACTCCATATAATTTGATGAAAATTTGATATGATTAATAGTATTAAGGACCTCTTAAATCACCGCACTCAGATTTCAATATCTTGTTCAGTTTACCAAGGGCGGACTGAGTTGTACATTTTAATGCTTACATTTTTTACACCCTGTATGATGAGGTGCTAAAAAACGAATTTGGATACCTTGAACATTAAGCAAAAGAAAAGGTACTCCTGTTCAGTGTCGGTAAAATGAACCGTTTTCGAAAAAAAAATATGAAAGAAGTAAGTAATTGAAATTATTTCACTAAAATGAATTTCCAGTGGCGTTAATTACAGGGTCGCATCTTCGTAGGGAGGGCCGCTAGGAAAAAAATTTTTGGGAACTTGTCACCTTATTTTTTTTATGTTCTGTCTGAATCCGAGTGATTTCCCACATTTTCCGGGACACCCTGTATACAGGATGTTTCATTTAAAAGTGATCACCCCCAACAAGGAATCAGAATTTGTGAAAAAACACTCAGATCGATTTTTGATGAGATGAGGACATAATCGGGATACAAAGCATGTTTTTACTAGCGACCCCCTGGAGTGGGTTGCAACCCCATCAGGAATTTAAATAGTGAAAGTGGGTAGTTTTGCAGCACAAATGTGTGCATGGATTCAAATTTGTATAAACCCACAGTTCGTGTTCTACCAAGTGAATGTTTCATTTAGATTTATCGTAACCACAATTCCCTTAAAAACACCCTGTTACTTTGTGAAAATTCACTTCATAGAACACAAACTGCAGATTCATACAAATTTGAATCTATGCATACATTTGTGCTACAAAACTGCCCACTTTTCCCATTTAAATTTTTGGTGAGGTTACAACCCTCTCAGGGGGTTGCTATAGTAGAAACAAGCTTTGTATCCCAGTTCATGTACCCCTGTCATCAAAACTAGACCTGTCTGAGTGTTTTCACAAATTCTGATTCTTTGTAGAGTTATTGAGAGGGAACACTTTCAAATGAGACACCCTGTATCATAATTATGACGTAAATTAGTTATCAAGAGATTGACTGTGAATATTAGAGGGGGTATGTATCTAAAGATTCTTTTGAAATGAGAGCTAACAAAATACAATACATGAAACAAAAAAGGCCCTATCTGAGGTTGGTGCAAACGGGGTACCATACAATTCGATGTATGATACCAGAGCACAGGAAAAACCTCAGTAGAAAAAATCCTGTCTCGCCGTTTTTACAAGATTGAAACATAAAACTATTCGAATAAATACCTTCAATATTTAGATACAAAATACTTAATTCATGCTCTTGGGCCAGGAGGGAGTTTCAAACCAGATCTGGCATTTCGAGTGATGATTTTTCGAATCTCCTGTTCTTCTAAGGCCGCTACAAGACCCTACTGAAGGGTAATCATCTCCCATAGATTTAAATAGTGGTATTTCATCCTAAATATCGAATTCAATTTCGGAAAACGTGTTATTATTATTAGAGGGGGTTAAAAATTATTACTAGCTATCGTAAGTATAGTATATTGAGACATCAAAAACTGTTGGATAAATACGAATACATCAGAATTATTTCATCACTGTTAAAAATACATAAATCAAAATAGCCAATCAGTGCATCGAATGATTCGAATTTCCAGTGCTATTATATGTAATACTGCAAGCTGGTGGATCATATTTTTTCAGCAAACTGGTCAGGGTATTCATAAAGTACTTGAATATACAGGACTTCGTTGTTGAATTAAATCCAGGATCGTTTATGCAGATCATTTCTGGAGGAGCAGGACTTCCCAATTCCAAACAAATCACTGCAATATAGAAAAAAAGCAATAGAACGTTAAAAGTCGCCATTGTGTTTGCTATGATCTCCTCTAGCTGTTGAACTTTCACTTTATATGGTGAAGTTCGTGACATTGGAGAAAGTTTCGGCACTTTCATGACCTTTCATGCTTTGGTTTCCATAATATTGTCGTGAACGGGACCGAAAAAACCGACGAATTTGTGAAAAAAACATGAATCTCGAATTCGGTTGAACTGTGAAGGTTGCACGTACTGAACCAAATAGATTTTTTTGTGATTTGGAAATGCACTGAAAATTTCATCAGAAAAATGGTACACACCGGAAAAATGTAGGAAAAGACGAAAATTCAGTGGAGCAGACAAAATTTCAGCAGGGAAAATATCCGTTTGGTTTCATTTAGTTTAGCTGTATCATAATTCCATAAAAAACTTTGTAACTTTGTGAATATCCCTTCAACACAGGGTGTCAATGAATAAAGGACCATGCATAGTGCCACGCGATAGAGGACCATAAAATATTTTAAACTAAGGTCCCATGAATATACAGGTGACCTAAAACTCGACGTCAACCCGGAATCGAGTGAAAAGGCAAGTAATGCTTGTTGTCAGAAAAATATATAAAAATCATTAGTTGCATAATTTTAAAATAATGAGCATTCAAAAAACACGCAAAATTCCAATCTCCTGGCCGGCCCGTTCACCGGACTTGAATCCATTGGACTTTTTTACTGGGAAGCAGTTTAAGAAAAAGTTTATTCAAAGGCAATCGAAAATAAATTTGAACTACGGCAGCTACAATTTAACAAGTATTATACTATTTTGGAATCCTAACTAAATGCACCAACTTTTGACAAAACATGCCAAACTTGCGTAGTACATTTTTTTTCCATACAGTCAGTTGAAACTAGGCAATTGTTTATTTTGAATTTTTTACTGAGAAGCAAGCCCTATTTTTATGAGACCTAGAGCAGCTGGTATCCAAATTTTGATTACAGTTTAGACAAGCATTATTCAAGGTTATACAGGAAAAAAGTTGGAAAAAGTTGATATATGTGGCAACAGGAGCGAAAAGACTGTCACAGGGTGTGGAATTTTGCGTAATTTTTTAAATGCCCAATATTTTAAATCATGCAACTTAGATTTTTTTTATATTTTTATGACAATCAGCATTACTTGCCTTTTCACCCGGTTCCGGGTTGACGTCGAGTAATGGGACACCCTGTATATTCATATACAGTGGAACTTCCCTATAACGAAAGCGCTAAATCCACAAAAAAATCGTTATAAAGAAATTTTGTTATACAGAAAATTTGTTTCTATAGTTGGCAATGTCACGGTTGACTTCACTGATAAATTTAAGTTTATCATTCAAACTTAAGCACTTCCTTTTAGACATTTTCGCACAACTAGCGTAATGGTTAGATTGAAATCAAACAGTCAGGTATGTATTTAAAACTGTTTCAGAAGAATCTCTCTGCCCGACGTAATGATTTAGTTTAAGGTCGGAATTTATTATGTACGTCCGGAAAAATTTCGGAAAAAACCCACTCTTATACCTTCTTATCAATACCCATTCAAAGAGTCCTTTGAATATTTCGTTATAGAGAGAATTCACTTCGTTTTAGAGGGTGTTTTTAACATGGAATTTGGATTCAATGTGCAATGTCTTGTACGAACTTCGTTATACAGAGAAATTCGTTATACAGATGTTCGTTAAAGGGAAGTTCCACTGTATTTTCATATTTTATGGGCCTCTATCGCGTGGCACTATGAATGGTACTTTTTTCCTTGACACCCCAAAGAACACAAACTACAGGTTCATACAAATTTGAATCCATACATACATTTGTGTTACAACTATCCACTATCCCTATTCAAATTTCTGATGGAGTTGCTATCTTCTCCGCAGGGGGTAGAAACAAGCTTTGTTTCTCAGATCATGTTTCAATTTGAACTACCTGTATATTTTTCTGTTTTTGATAGCTTTTCTCTTTATATCTCGAATATATGTTCATATTGGTCCATCTTTCCTATTTTGAGAACTACTTATTTTCAAATTTTGATAAGCACTTGGCAAGATAAAAAAATCAGTTGACAAATGGAAAGCTGCTATGAATCAATAAATTGCATTCATAACTATATGTTTTTGTGAATTGTTCATTGAATTTGTGATTCTTTTACACATTTTTTTTCGAAAATGAAGAATTTTTAAATTATTCTGTAGTTTCCAGTTTAAGACAGATGGACATTGATGTTAAATGGAAAAAATTCAGTTGATTCAGCGTAACAAGCTATGTATACATTTTTTGTATCTCTTTTCATAACAAAGTCAAATTATACTGAAATACTCGATACATACCTTCCTCAATACAAAATTCGTGGAGAATTCTAATGCGTAAAAAATGGCATTATAGGTACTAACGTTTAAAATGTATGAACTGACATTTTTTCTATGATATATGATACTTTTATAGCGATTTCAAATTTCAGCAATCTACGTGAAATTAATTATGTTTTTTGCCTGAATGTTATTATTTTCGTATCTACAATGTTTGCGCAAATATACTATATAATTCCCAGAATCATTCTCATAGTTCTTAAAGAGAATGGACAAAATACTCACATAGCTTTGAATTTGTCATGAAATGCATTCTATTTCTGAGATATTTTGTTGAATTTGAACACAAGAAATCTTCGAAAATATAGACCTTTTGAAGGTTTTATAGTTCACGGTTTTTGAATACTTAGAATTCTCACATTCATGGTCATTCATGTGGAATATATATTTTTTATTCAAGATGATCGCGTTTTACTCCAGTATTCAAACAAAACAAAATGGGAGGTGGAAAGTAGAACCTTTTCGCAAGTCATAAACTTTCCATGGTTCAATTTTCTACGTTTAAGCTTTTCTTCTTATAATATTATAGAAGCTTCATCCCATTTAATCTCATACATGTAATATCAATGAATATCATAAAAATTAATGAGATGAAGCTTCCATAGTATGTAAAGGGAAAAATACAGTGGAACTTCCCTATAACGAACGTTTGTATAACGACTTTCTCTGTATAACGATTTCTTACAAGACATTGCACCTTGAATCAAAATTCCATGTTAAAAACACCCCCTAAAACGAATTTTCTCCATAAGACCCCATTCAAAGAACATCATTCTTTGAATGGGTATTGGTAAGAAGGTATAAGGACGGGTTTGTTTCCGAAATTTTTCCGGACGTACGTAATAAATCCAGACCTTAATTTAAATCATTACGGCGGGCAGAGAGATCCTTCTGAAGCAGTTTTAAATACTCCCCAGGCTGTTTGGTTTCAATCTAACCATTACGCGAAAGTTGTGTGAAAATGTCTAAAAGGAAGTGCTTAAGTTTTATTGATAAAATAAACTAAAATTTATCAGTGAAGTCGACCGCGACATTCCCGATTAAAGAAACAAATGTTCTGTACAATCGTTATAGGGAAGTTCCACTGTAATTACACTCGTATCATAATTCAAAAAAATTATTTCTCTGCTTTTTTTCATTAACCTATATTCTGCGAATCACTCAGAGGTTTTTGATAAAAAAGCCGAATTCCATTTAGTTTACTTAAAATTCTTTGTATATAGAAGTAAGGGTTTTTATTCCCATATTCCATTTCTTCAATTACCAATGAAGCAAAAAGTTTACATTATGAAAGTTTCTGAAGAGGAAAATTCAACAAATAAAACCATCTTTCATAGAAGAAAATTCTGTTTATTCATTTTTCCACTTTGTTTTTATACTTCCAATGTTGAACCACTATTTTGAAAATCGCCTTGTATACCTAGTCTTCACTACGTTTGAGGAATTTATCCAGAATCTACATCAATCATCATATTGCAGAACTTTTTTTTGGTGAGCAACTGTTAATTTGCAAAAATGTAAAAAGAAGCTTTGTTTTTATACTAAACTTTTCGGTCTCTTGTAGTTTTGTCGTATCTACCAACGTATTCGAGAAAAAAAATTTTGAACGATTTTCTCGAAATCCTCGTGAAAATCCGAATTATGATGGGAAGGCCACTTTGTAAGCTGTGGTGAATGAATTCAGCGTCAGTTTTTAAGGAAATTTTCCTGATCTGTAGCGATGATTCATAAAGATTCGATAAACTCGTATAATCAACACATGTTTTTGATTAAAACTTTAACACCCTGTATCTCGAAAACGAAACGTTTGCGACCCCATGTTTATGGGACTTTTTTTTTAAACTCACTTAAGGAATATCCCCTTTTCGTTTGTACGATCAATTTAGGAACACCTGTAGAATTTGGGTCAATTTTCTTATTCTTTTCCCGCAAGTTTTTTTTTGGCAGGAATCATTTCGATATCCATAAAAATACTAAATGAATGAATAAGTAATAGTGAATAAGAAATGTCCGCATATGATAGTTCGATGAGGA
Organism: Propylea japonica; assembly: GCA_013421045.1. Classification (NCBI taxonomy): domain Eukaryota; kingdom Metazoa; phylum Arthropoda; class Insecta; order Coleoptera; family Coccinellidae; genus Propylea; species Propylea japonica. The sequence goes on from CM024246.1 coordinate 36,627,660, forward strand.
AATGCTTTACTTCTAGGTATTTGAATACGAATGCTCAATCAACAAAATTTCATGAAACGAGATATCATAGGAAATAACTATATTATCTTTCAATTCAAACTAATTCAAATTTCATAACACCAATAAGAAAGAATCATCTTTGTTTATAAATTCCATTCGAGCAATACATGTTATTGTTTTATTTAGGCTCATATTCGTTATGATTACGATTCGAATTAACACTCAATGAAAATTCTCGAAGTACCAATCCCCATTGAGTATCAAAGAAGGAAAATAATTCTTAAGTTCAAACGATGCAGATGAGATTCGAAACATCCACTTTCCTCTGGAAAAACCTGCTAATTTTCTCCGTAGCCGGTCCCAATACATTTAGGAAGACATACAATAATTTAAGAATACGTGATTTGAAGTTGAGGTGCAAAAACAAAACACTGGTATATATAAAAACTCATCGTACACTTCACCTTGCATTAGAGGATAAGTTACCATTCTGAAAGTCACGCACACGATTGGAAAATATAATAATTTTCCATTCGAAATATTTCAAATATTAAAATGAAGCTTGTGCAACCGGTTGCACTGGCTTTGTGCTTAGTGATTTTTTTGTTAAAAACTAGTGAAATTAACAGTGCTCCAGCTTGTGAAGATGGTTGGTGGTCCAAGATTAAACCTTCGCAAAAATCCTGCATGCTGGGACATCTCGTGGAAATCCTGTCACATCTTTTAAGCAATAATCAACCCTGTACTTGTAACTCTTCGAACAGATTGAATTCATCACATACACATGGAAAAGATGGCAATTCTGATGATCAAGATTACGATAATGATGCTCTGGCTTTAGGATGGGCAAGAGATGAACCTAGCACATTACCAGATGGGTCAACTACTATAGAGGATGAATTTATGGATCATAAATCAACAGAAAACATAAGAACCTCAACAAGAAATACACAGTCAACATCACACACTAGAAAGGATGGTTTTGATACAACTCAATATGATTCAACTGAAAGTTCTTCTACCAGTGATGATTCAAGTCAGTCAACTTCAGATGAAAGCAATGGAAAAACCTCAACTACCAATAAGATTCCATCACGTAAGCCGAAAACTACTACACCTTTTCATGATGAGCATGATTCATCATCTACAGAATTACCCGACCACACATATGCCGTAGGATCGAATAAGTACACTAAAGGACACCATGTTACCAGAGCAACCACTAGGAAACCCTTACATTTCTCGAGTACTTCAACAGAAAACACCGATATTTCCTCAATATCAGACGACTCTGATGCCAAGGAATCGAGTACAGAACTTAATTCATCTACAACCCAATCAGTCGACGAGACAGAACAAGGTAGGACAACCTCTGACTTATTCACTTCAACCAATACTGATGACATTCTTCATATGTCGAAAAAGAACGATCCATTAAGTGGTGATTCACACAGAATAACAACTCCAGTTTATACTGAAAATTCATCCACCACTGACAAAGGTAGGGAAGAAGATATATCTGATAACCAAGTACCAGTTCATCACAAACTTCTGAATCAAGTGAAACAATCACATCCGACAATGACATGCATATAACAACGAAAAATTACTTGAAACCAATGATCGTTACAACAGTGAGAAATGAATATTCAACTGGTTCGAAAACAGGAAGCGTTGAATTCACTACTGATTGTGAAAATATAGTAACATCTGATGAAAGTGGTGTTTCATCACAAACTTCTGAATCTAATGAGTCAAACACTTCAAAAGATGGAAAAACAGAGAACCCCTTCGGTACGTTCACAATAAAAACAACTGACAGTGGAAGCAGTGATTCATCACAAACTTCTGAATCTAATGAATCAAATTCTTCAAGCGATATAACGACGGAAAACTCCTTTGGTTCTGACGGTACACCCACAATAAGTAGAGAATCAACCACATATATTGATGAAAATAACACGACTAGTAATGAAAGCAGTGATTCATCACAAACTTCTAATGAATCAAACGATATAACTACCGAAAACTCCTTTGGATCTGATAGTACATCTACAATAGGTAGTGAATCTACCTCAAATTATGATGACAACAAAACAACCAGTAGTGAAAGCAGTGATTCATCACAAACCTCTGAATCCAATGAATCGAACCCTTCAAAGGATCTAACTACAGAGAAGTCCTTTGGCTCTGATGGTACGTCTACAATAGATAGTGAATCTACCACATATTGTGATGAAAATAGAACAACTAGCAGTGAGAGCAGTGATTCATCACAAACCTCTGAATCTAATGAGTCGAACCATTCAAAGGATATAACTACAGAGAACTCCTTCGGCTCTGATGGTACGTCTACAATAGGAAGTGATTCTACTTCAAATTACGATGACAATAGAACAACTAGCAGTGAAAGCAGTGATTCGTCACAAACTTCTGAATCTAATGAGTCGAATCCTGCAAAGGATGTAACTACAGAGAACTCCTTTGGTTCTGATGGTACGTCTACAGTAGGCAGTGAATCTACCTCAAATTATGATGACAACAAAACAACCAGTAGTGAAAGCAGTGATTCATCACAGACTTCTGAATCTAATGAATCGAATCCTGCAAAGGATATAACTACAGAGAACTCCTTTGGCTCTGATGGTACGTCTACAATAGGTAGTGAAACTACCTCAAATTATGATGACAATAGAACAACTAGCAGTGAAGCGGTGATTCATCACAAACCTCTGAATCTAACGAGTCGAATCCTGCAAAGGATGTAACTACAGAGAACTCCTTTGGCTCTGATGGTACGTCTACAATAGGTAGTGGATCTACCTCAAATTATGATGACAACAAAACAACCAGTAGTGAAAGCAGTGATTCGTCACAAACCTCTGAATCTAATGAGTCGAATCCTGCAAAGGATATAACAACAGAGAACTCCTTTGGCTCTGATGGTACGTCTACAGTAGGCAGTGAATCTACCTCAAATTATGATGACAATAGAACAACTAGCAGTGAAAGCGGTGATTCATCACAAACTTCTGAATCTAATGAGTCGAATCCTGCAAATGATATAACTACAGAGAACTCCTTCAGCTCTGATGGTACGTCTACAATAGGTAGTGATTCTACCTCAAATTATGATGACAATAGAACAACTAGCAGTGAAAACAGTGATTCATCACAAACCTCTGAATCTAATGAGTCGAATCCTTCAAAGGATATCACTACCGAGAATTACTTTGGATCTGATGGTACTTCAACAATAAGCAGTGACTCTACCACTCATGCTGAGAATAAAACAACTAGCAGTGAAAGCAGTGATTCGTCACAAACCTCTGAATCTAATGAGTCGAATCCTGCAAAGGATATAACTACAGAGAACTCCTTTGGCTCTGATGATACGTCTACAATAGGCAGTGAATCTACTTCAAATTATGATGACAACAAAACCACCAGTAGTGAAAGCAGTGATTCATCACAAACCTCTGAATCCAATGAATCGAACCCTTCAAAGGATATAACTACAGAGAACTCCCTTGACTCTGATGGTACATCCACAATAGGCTGTGATTCTACCACATATCATGATGAGAATAAAACAACTAGCAGTGAAAACAGTGATTCATCACAAACTTCAGAATCTAATGAGTCCAATACTTCAAACGATATAACTACAGAAAACTCATTTGGATCTGATGGTACATCTACAATAGGCAGTGAATATACCACATATGATGAGAACAGAACTACTAGCAGTGAAAGCAGTGATTCTTCACAAACTTCGGAATCTAATAATTCAAACGATATAACTACAGAGAGCTCCTTTGGATCTGATGCCACTTCTACAGTAGGCAGTGAATCTACCATATATGATGAAAATAGAACTACCAGCAGTGAAAGCAGTGATTCATCACAAACTTCTGAATCTAATGAATCAAATATTTGGAACGATATAACTACAGAGAACTCCTTTGGATTTGATGCCACTTCTACAATAGGCTGTGAATCTACCACATATCATGATGAGAATAAAACAACTAGCAGTGAAAACACTGATTCAACACAAACTTCAGAATCTAATGAGTCCAATACTTCAAACGATATAACTACAGAAAATTCATTTGGGTCTGATGGTACGTCTACAATAGGAAGTGAGTCTACCACATATGATGATAACAGAACTACTAGTAGTGAAAGCAGTGATTCATCACAAACTTCGGAATCTAATGAATCCAACACTTCAAATGATTTAACTACAGAGAATTCCTTCGGATCCGATGGTACGTCAACAATAGGCAGTGAAGCTACCACATATGATGAGAATAAAACGACTAGCAGTGAAAACAGTGATTCATCACAAACTTCAGAATCTAATGAGTCCAGTACTTCAAACGATATAACTACCGAAAACTCATTTGGGTCTGATGGTACATCTACAATTAGAAGTGTGTCTACCACATGTGACGAGAATAGAACTACCAGCAGTGAAAGCAGTGATTCCTCACAAACTTCGGAATCTAATGAGTCGAACACTTCGAATGATTACACTACAGAGAATTCCTTCGGATCTGATGGTACGTCTACAATAGGCAGTGAATCTACCACATATGATGAGAATATAGCTACCAGCAGTGAAAACAGTGATTCATCACAAACTTCAGAATCTAATGAGTCCAGTACTTCAAACGATATAACTACAGAAAACTCATTTGGATCTGATGGTACATCTACAATAGGAAGTGAGTCTACCACATGTGATGAGAACAGAACTACTAGCAGTGAAAGCAGTGATTCATCACAAACTTCGGAATCTAATGAGTCGAACACTTCAAATGATTTAACTACAGAGAACTCCTTTGGGTCTGATGCCACGTCTACAATAGGCAGTGAATCTACTACAAATGATGAGAATAGAACTGCCAGCAGTGAAAGCAGTGATTCATCACAAACTTCGGAATCTAATGAATCAAGTACTTCGAATGATTTAACTACAGAGAATCCCTTCGGATCTGATGGTACTTCTACAATAGGCAGTGAATCCACCACATATGATGAGAATAAAACAACTAGCAGTGAAAACAGTGATTCATCACAAACTTCGGAATCTAATGAGTCCAACACTCCAAATGATATAACTACAGAGAACTCCTTTGGGTCTGATGCCACATCTACAATAGGCAGTGAATCTACCACAAATGACGAAAATAGAACAACTAGCAGTGAAAACAGTGATTCATCACAAACCACTGAATCTAATGAGTCCTCCAGTTCAGATGAATCAACTGCTTCAACCACAGATGATCCCACAGTGTCCATCACAAGAAGTACCGTACCTTCAACACACCACACCACAGCAGGTAAATATAATTTATACTTTATAATGAGAATAATTGTAAATTGCAAGAAAAATTCATAGTTGCTTTATGAAGTAGGTAATTCTTTCATATTTTTCATAGTGTAGTTTGAAATTGATCATTTTCTATGCTTCAGAGACCACCACAGATGAATGTGGAAATACTGCAACCTCTACAACTGGACGACCAACAACAGGTAGAAGTTGATTGGATTTTTTCAAGTTTTTTTGTTTTGACTCTATATTTTTCCAGATCCATGTGATATATTGAATACGTCAACAGAGAATACAAATGAGACATCGACAAGTTCCACAGAATGCGATACATCCACAGAATCTAAGGGTAAACATCCCAGGGTCCTGCTTGTTCCTGTGGTAGAATACAAAGGACCCTGTTTGACTGAGAAAGAGTTCAGGAAATATCTGTATAAAATATTCGATTGTCCAAAGCCTAAAGTGAAAATTATTCGCATGTAAAATACCAATTTTTATGAGTAATTATTTATTTATTTATTATTTTATTTATTGAGTATATTTATTCTATTTATTTTATGGTTCAATAAATGAATATGTTTCATAGCCCTTTTTTATATCCAGTCAACTTACCTTTTTGTTATTTCGGAATATTCTCGTTTTAAGTACTTGGAAAAGAATTGAAGAGAAGTACTGACATGAAGTCAAGTTATTTTTTCTAAATTGTTGATAAGATGAAGAATTTTATGAGGAACTGAAGTAGTAGAGTCAGAACTTCGTGTTTCAATAGATAATATACAGGGTGTCCCCAAAAATGATGGAAATCTCTCCGATTCAGATAGAACATAAAAAATGAGGTGACAAGTTCCCATAAGTTTTTTCCTAGTGGCCCTCCCTACGCAGATACGACCTCCTAAATGACGCCACTGGAAATTCATTTTAGTCATGGTGTGTTCTTTTATTCATCAGATGGATTCACCGCTGTCACCACGGTTGCATCAAGTCGTTCGTTTATTCAGCGGTTGAAACTGTCACTCGTTCGTTTACTCACCGATGTTTCCATCGGTGGCTCATCGGATCCATCGACTTTCAGAGCCGGTGAATGTGATGAAATTCTGATGAGTCAAGTGGAGGGGGTAAATTTGTATGGCAGAAACGTCAATGTTATCTGTCACGACTCAACTAAACAGCAGATAACTATCAACTCGTTCTTTTATTCGACATCTGATGAGCCATCTGACATTTCATCTGGTTTCCATCCGGGTGAATCCATCGGTGAATAAAAGAACACACCTATACATTCAATGACTTACTTCTTTCATTATTTTATTTTCGAAAACGGTTCATTTTATCGACACTGAACAAGAGTAACTTTTCTTTAACTCAATGTTCAAGGTATCCTAATTTGTTTTTTTAGCACCTTCATACAGGGTGTAATGTAAGCATTAAAATGTACAACACAGTACGCCCCTGGAAAACTGAAAAAGCTAATTGAAATTTAAGTGTGGTGATTTAAGAAGTCCTTAATACTATTAATCATATCAAATTTTCATCAAATTATATCGAGTAGTTTGAAACTTATTCCACTAAAATGAATTTCCAGTGGCCTCATTTAGGAGGTCGTAACTTCGTAGGGAGGGCACTAGGAAAAAAATATGGGAACTTGTCATCTTCATTTTTTATGTTCTATCTGAATCGAGAGATTTCCCACATTTTCCGGGACACCCTGTATATGATTTAACTCATACAGTTAAAACTATCAACAACTATGAAACAGCAGGTAAGAGAAAAAAATTCTCAAAACTTGTGTCCAACTTTTTCTTCATTCAAGATCATTTTCATTAATTTCCAAAAGTTACCGACATTTTGGCAAGAGAATATCATGTCGTTTCTAAAGGAATAGGTTCTTAAAAAGTTTGTGTATTGCAAACACTAATATACTAAGTTTTTACCTTTTTTCGTGTGGAGCGCCGTTTTCATGTAAAAAATAAAATATAGCGTCTCTTCTACATTATGTGTTAAAGTAACGATACGTGATATATTATTTTCTTACATAAAAACGGCACTCCACACGAAAAAAGGTATAACATATTTTTTGTCACAAATGAACGAATAATTCAAAAATTTATTTCAGTTTTTTAGTCAGTTTTTAGGTAAAACTTCAACACCCTGTATCTTGGAAACAATGCACTGCTAGACCTACATCTATCGAAACTTTTTTCATAACATTATCTGAGAAATCATCCCCTTAAATATTTCGCATCAATTCAGAAACACTACATATATTTAAATTACCCAATATTTCATAACAAACAAATCTGAAACCTTTTCATTGAGCAATTGAGCGTCTAAATATTTTATTAATGAGCCTGAAAAAAGTTCTTGACTCCAAGTCAGAGCATTTCTCGAATTTTCCGCATTTGAATCGCCTGAAGTTAAGAAATTAGCAATGAAATACTCAGAATATGGTTGATATTTTTAACAAATTCACTATGTTAAAAATAAACTGCAGCATTGTATTGGCAGTAGAATACCACGTCAACTCGGTCAGTAGCTTTTATACGCTGTGATTAATCGAATAATTTCAGAAGTTCTGTCTCACGGTCATACAATTCGACGAAATCTGATTTATACGATTGATTTTTGTAGATAGGATTAGATAGAATGATTGAGAAATTATGAGAAGATTTTAGAAGCCCATTTTGAGCTCTTCGAAGCTCCTTTTCTTCAATATCTATCGATGTTATACACAGGGTGTCCCGGAAAATGTGGGAAATCTCTCGGATGCAGATATAACATAAAAAATGAAGTTGACAAGTTCTCATAATTTTTCTTAGCGGCCCTCCTTACGAAGATACGATCTCCTAAATGAAGCCACTGGAAATTCATTTTAGTGGAATAAATTTCAACTACTCATTTCTTTCTTATTTTTTTTTTTTTTGAAAGCGGTTCATTTTATCGACACTGAACAAGAGTACCTTTTCTTTAGCCTAAATTTCAAGGTATCCAAATTTGTTTTTTTAGCACCTTATCATACAGGGTGTTAAAAATGTAAGTATTGAAATGTACAATCCAGTCCGCCCCTAGTAAAGTGAACAAGCTAATTGAAATTTGAGTGCGGTGATTTAAGAGGTCCTTAATATCAAATCATATCAAATTTTCGTCAAATTATATCGAGTATTATGAAACTTATTCCACTTAAATGGATTTCCAGTGGCGTCATTTAAGAGGGCCGCTAGTAAAAAAAAATTATGGGAACTTGTCACCTTCAATTTTTATGTTCTATCTGAATCCGAGAAATTTCCCACATTTTCCGGGACATACTGTACATAGTAGGAAGGGTTCATTAATAACAGTTTTCTTCAATTTCTAGGTTTACATTGTTGTTTATAATAATTATTGCAATGGTCAATTTCGCCGAATTCGTTGAAAATTGCCACAGAGAGTTTGAATTGACCCAACTGTCACCTAAATCAATGTTCATCGACTTATAATTAGATTTCTGTTATGATATACAGAGTGAAACATTTGAAGAGGTGGTTCCTTAAATCATATTATGAAAAAAAGTTCTCATAAATGTAAGTCCGGAAATGCATTATTTCCAAGATGAAGGGTGTTACATTTTCACTCGAAAATTCATTAAAAAAGTGGTACAACACTGTGATATTTTAAAATAATAATTTTATCCAATTCTTCGTTCAATTTGCGACAAAATCTGACATAAAAACGGCGCTACACACGAAATGAAGGCAGGATTGATTTTTCGTCACAAATGAAAGAAGAATTCAAAAATAATTGTAAGTTTAAACTACTTACTCTGTAAAGTACCACTTTTTCAGTTTGTTTTTAAGTGAAATTTTAACACCCTGTATCTTGAAAACAATGCATTTCTCCAACTACATTTACATTTTTTATAAAATGACCTAAGAAATCCCTCCTTCTCATCAATTCATTCTCGGGAACAATTGAGAATTTTAGTGGTGAAGAAAACTAATCAACACACAATTTCTCAAAAAAAATCATCAATTCATGATAAAAGCACTTTCATCAAATATAATCTGAATTGAATTATTTCGCCAAAACTACGAACAAACCGAACGATTTGGCAACATCTGAGTTATCAGAATACATAATATATCACTCGAATAGCTTGGAGAAGAAATGGAATCTTATGCGATTCACTGTTGGGCACTCTGAGAGAATTAGCACGGCTCTTCCAGTATCATAGTTGATAGTTTAAAAGGGGTTACAGTTCACTGCGACCTCAATGTCTACTGTGCCCCCTTAAAGAGTTATTCTGTAAGCTTTTACAGCTCGCTTTCAAGTTCCTGAGATCTGATGAAATCCAGTATCTGTCAAGGCTTCAACGAGTCTAGTTCCTCACTTTTACAAGTTTCTCGCCCAAGAAACTCTCTTCTTAAGCTCGCTATGCCAAAGCATTCCGTGACTAGGTGAATGGGGGTTTCTTCCTCCTCCCCACAGAACCTACACTAGTCAGTGTCCGACAATCCCATCCTCAACAGGTGCTTCCTAAGGCGACAGTGTCCTGTAAGAAAGCCAGTGAGGAGGTATAATTGTTTCTTACCAAGATCCAGATATCTTTTGGATCTTGCTTTTTCAAAGTTCCAAAGGAACTGGGGTATTCCCTTTCAGCTTTCTCCTTCTCCAGAAACACCGACATTTACCTATAACAAAGAAGGGTTCTGGGCCAATGAATCTCTGGGAACCCAGATTAAAAAGACTTTATTTTCCTTGCCTACCTCATTGAGTTTGTTCCGGCATTCCCAGATCACCTTTGAGTAGATGGCGTAGGAGCTCAGTGCTTTAATAGCAGCTTGAATATCTTGGTTGTATGGCTATATCGCACTTCTGATAGTTTCTTTCTAGATTTATATCTAGACATCTTTCAATAGCTATAATTTCCGCTTGAAAGACGCTCATACAGGAGCCTAGCGACAGTGCACACTTGGTACTTGGTCCGTATATCCCAGCACCTGCTCCTGTAGAGGTTTTGGAACCATCTGTATACCATTTTACGGTATTTTCTTTGAGGTTATAGTCGGTGTATTCCTGTTCCCATTCCTCTTTCAGTTCCATGCATATCAGTACTTCCAACCGAATATAATTCAAAGGTGCAAACTAAACACGAAGAAACATAGCAAATATGATCTGTATATGGCTTGACATAAGTCCTCATTTTCCTATTTTTTTCAGTGGGAGTTGTTTCGAAGGACAATGGCAGAACGGCAAAAGACACGGACTGGGTGTTGAAACAAGAGGACGATGGATATACAGGGGAGAATGGACACAGGGATTCAAAGGCAGATATGGCGTAAGGCAATCAAACACATCAACTGCTAAATACGAAGGGACATGGGCGAACGGTTTACAGGATGGTTATGGATCAGAAACATACGCAGACGACGGTGAGTTCTTTACAGTTAATAACTTTTTGATATTTCAGCATTTTGCCGAATAGTGGACAGAAGAGAACTTTTAACGAATAACATCAAGGGTTTTTCAATAAGAGGTGTTATTTTGATATTCAAAGAAAAATGCCATTTTTCAATATAAATGATCGGATGTTTATTTCATTATGAAAAAGAAGCTATGCCGTTAATAGTGAAAAAGGCAAATGACCACCACGACCACGCTTACAGGACCATATCCTTTTAATGAAATTTTCCATAACCAAATCGCAAAGTAGCTGCCCTATGTCCTCGATAGCCTCACGAAATCCATCTTTGAGGTCTTGAATCGACGCTGGCCTATTGGCGTAGACCTTCTCTTTCACGTGGCTTCAAAGGAAGAAGTCGCAAGGTGGCCAATTGTGATAACCTCTTCGAGAGATAACACGGTCCGGAAACTTTTTCCCACAAAAGACCAATGGTTTCGTTACTTGTGTGGCAATAGCGCCGTCTTGTTGAAAGTAAACGTTGTCCAGATCAATACTATCCAATTTCGGCCATAAAATCATTGATCATCTTTCGATAGCGCAATCCATTCACCGTAACTGTTGCTCCAGCCTCATTTTCGAAAGAGTAAGGTCCAATGACTTCGCCGGAACATAAACCGTACCAAAAAGTCACACGTTGAGGATAGAGAGGCTTTTCAATAATAACTCTTAGGATTTCCGAGTCCCCGATGCGACAATTTTGCTTGTTGCGAAGCCACCGAGGTGGAAATGGGCCTCATCACTCAGGATGATTTTACGATGGAATTCCGGATCATTTTCATTCATTTCAACGACCCAATCAGCAAAGACATGACGTGGTTGATGATCGGCTGGCTTGAGTTCTTGTGTAAACTGATCTTTATAAGCCTTAAGACCCAAATCTTTATACAAAATAGGGTGTAATGACGTTTGTGGAGTGCCCGAAGAACGACGAGGAATGGACAAACCTGGTTTCTCTTCGACACTTTCGGCTACAGCAGCAATATTCTCCGCTGTTCTTGAGCGACGTGCGCGGGTTTTATTGTTCACATCACTAACTTGTCCCAACAGGTCGAATTTTTCCACCAATTTCTTTATTGCGGTCCGACAAGGTGCTTCACAACGACCCAAAAATGTTCGAGATTTACGAACCGTCTCTGCCAAATTTTCATTATTTTCATAGTAAATTTTAACAATTTCAATGCGTTCTTGAAGCGTGTATCATTCCATTTTTATTAATGGCGTAGTTTCTACATACCGAAATAGCGGGCTATTCAAAATAACACCTCTTATTGGAAAACCCTTTAGCATAAGATGAGAGTTTGCTGAGAAGAAACTAACGAGTGTAGGTTCTGTGGGTTCTGAGAAGAAAACTTATGATCATTTAATTAAAGGATGCATTCCGAGCAGGCCCGCCGCTAGCTGCCTGAGCGCCAGCGTGCAAATACTGTTATGCCGCCCCCAATAGGGCGCTACATTAAGGGCTCGTCCAGAGAGTAACTAACTTATCTATTTTGCACTAATTAAGGTAAAATGAATTATTATTAAACTGAACAAGTTCGAATATCAATAATTATTTATTGATCTAACTCAGAAGAACTATTAACAAAATAATTGGAATTTTATTTTTGATCGTTACTGTTCATAAACCACAGAACTGTTCGAATCGAATCATAGACAAGAGACAATATTCAATTTCGATACAAAATGCAACTGATCCTTGGGGGTGTATATTCCGACAAAGACCCTCATACTGTTTTTATCTTTATTTTCGTAATTCTCTCTTCAAAATCACGTACCCTAAACTCGGCTAGTAGAAAGGGCGCAATTTGGTAACAGATGGTTTTTAATGACATGCAATAATTGGCATAAACGATACGGCGAGACTGAAAATATCAACTACTACTACCTGGTTGTAATATTGGGAAAAAGAGCATCTGCAAATTTTTCTCGTAGAATTTTCAACAAAATCAGAGATGCCTTTCTGAATCGATGTTTTTTTCAGAAAATTCTTCCCGAGGGCGCAGTTCGAAGTTCCGGGTGGGCAATTTATCGAATTATGTGAATTTTTCAATCTTGAAGTTTTACGCCATAACTGGATCTAGGCACTCTCAGTATTTCGCCGGGGGGGGGGCACCTGGGGAACTTCGGGAGGCGGCAGTGCCTATCCCGGAAAAATACCTGAAAGAAACACTGCAGTGAATTCACTGAATTCCGCGGATATACGGAAATTATCGATGTTGGCCGCCTGTCGTCCCGATCCTTCAGAGAAAAAGTCTCTCTAAGGGGGATAGGGAGACCTTGCCTCCCCAATGTTGAACGGAGTTGGAGAAATTTCAAAGCAGTTGGCAAAGTTTCGATCGCATATGGCAAAATTTCTATGTTTCTATGACAGTTGGCAAAATTTTAAAGCAGCTGGAGTTGGACAACCGCCCCCCTTGTTTTTCCTTCCTCCCCCCGCTTACCACGTTGTTTGTCGCCTCCAAAAAAATTTTAATTTCACTGGATTTGCCGCCCCCCTGGACGTGCCGCCCTTGTGCCAGGCACGCCTTGCACACCCGCTTACGGCGGGCCTGATTCCGAGCTTGCGACAAGAATGTTGTGGAAGGAGAATCAAAGGGGGAAAGCATCCTTGAAGCTCTCTCAGTTCATTGAAGCTCTAGAACTGAAGGGCGATCTGTAGAGCAGTTTCGAAAACAGCTATGATAGGCAGTACAATATACCATGAGATCGCAGTGAAATGTAGTACCCGTCACAATCTACCAATGTGTTCGTGTACTTCCGGACAGAAAAGAACCTATTAAAACTAATTGCTGATAGAAAAACAAGCCAGAAATGCTTCAAAATCTACTAATGAACAATAAGATCGGTTGTTGGCTTCAGTTTATTAGTTGGCAAGGAGTTATACACACATGTCCTATAATTTCCAACCAAAGTGTTCAAGTAAATGTTGAAAAAATAATCGATTACAAATGATAATAATAATTAAGCTTTGCATCATTATCATCAGATTATATTTTCCAAATAATAAGTTCTTGATTTAGACCCAAATCAGTCATTGATTTTTAAGCGCTCGTTTCACTTAAACGAGTGCTATATCGTTTTGCCCAAATGTCTGTAATTTTCTAATTTTGAGCCGAAAATACATAGTCTCAAACGATAGGGTTCTATTCCATGATGACGAATCCATGGTCAAATCCTAGAGACTTGAAATTTTCAGGGTGAGTTCCATTTTCAAATGCCCCGGTTAAGTTCGTTAACCAGCCATATCATACAGGGTGTTGCATAAAATATAGACATTCAAAATTTTTGTTCCCCAATATCTCAAACAAACAGAACCAATCGGAATGATATTATGCGACCACATGCAAGATACTTACAGTGAGCCTTATGCAAAATTTTTTGACCATAGTGTTGACAGAACCATAGAAAATTCAATTGGAATATTGAAAAGAAGAAAATTCATATTTCTATAACGAGACATCCGATTGTGAAAATTATTTTGTGAATGAAGATCGATATACTGATTGTTCATGCAAAATTTCAAAAGATCGCATTATCTGAACCATAGAAAATTCAATTTGAATATTGAAAAGAAGAATATTTATATTTCCAAAACATGATATCCGATTCGAGTGAAATTCATTTTGCCTATGAAGATTGATATACTGAATGTTCATGCAAGATTTCGTAGAATTTAGTTACATTATTCCGTGCTGAGATTTTGCATTTATATAGTGTGTTTGGTTATGAGTTAACGATAATTTAAGGTCATCAAATATACCTAATATTATCGACGAAAAACACCCAAACTTGGAAGTTTACCCCCTTAGTTAGCGAAAAAAATGTTTTTTGAAAGATAATACCACCACCTTTCATTGAAGTATAACAATATAAAAACATTCAACTTGAAAACGACATAAAAAAATTCTTTAAAAAAGTTCATTGTGAAAATATGTACTGATTTTCTCAGTGAATTCGCAATAGTACAAGAACTAGCACATAAAGTATTTTTTTTCAATGATTCAACACGCAAGGACACAAGCTACAAAACAACACTCACATCATTTCTGTAAGTTACATGATTTGAGAGTTATTGCTGTTCGAATATGACCCTTATGAAAATTGATAAAATAAAAAAAACCTCACAACTGTACTTTCGATAATTTTCAATAATAAACCAAACAAATTAATCAAAAAAATTGCTCAAAATGGCCGCCTCTGCTCTGTAGACAGGCAGTGGCCTTCATGACGACCTGTCTTGTGTCTTTTGCTCGCGTAGTGATCATGTTCGAGCAGCAATAACTCTCAAATTATGTAACTTACAGATATGAGGTGAGTGTTGTTTTGTAGCTTATATCCTTGCGTGTTAAATCATTGAAGAAAATCATACTTAAATGTGCTAGTTCTTGTACTATTGCGGATTTACTAAGAAAATCAGTACATATTTTTGCAATGAACTTCTTTGAAGAATTTTTTTATGGCGTTTTCAAGTTGAATGTTCTTATATTGTTATGCTTCAATGAAAGGTGGTAGTATCATCTTTCAAAAAACATTTTTTTCACATCTGTAGGACCTTTATGTCCAAAGAAATCGATATTATTTGGAAGGGCCAACGAAAATAAAAAAGTAAATTTAAAATGGGGGCTACTCCAAAACTAAGGGGGTAAACTTCCAAGTTTGGGTGTTTTTGTCGATAATATTAGGTATATTTGATGCCCTTAAATTATCGCTAAGTCATGACCAAACACACTGTATATTTAGTATAAAACTCAAGTCCTATACGAAATTTTGAGATAATAGCTTCAATGCCTTATAAATGAACGAGCGCTCAAAAGCACCTGCTCAGAGTTTTTCTTAAATTTTTTGAGAAAATATTCTGCTCAAATTAAGAAAATGTTTCGGTCAACAGTTCAACATTATCCAGATTGACCATGCCAAAACCCACAATAATCCTTCCATCAAACCATAAACCAACAGACATAGCCTTCTCGAAAACGTCTTATGAAACACTTAAAAAAATCACCCTGTAGAAGTTCCACTGTATTTGGTATCAATCTCAAGTCCTATACAAAATTCTGAGGTAATAGCTTCATTGCTTCACCAATGAACGAGTGCTCAAAAGCACCTGCTTAGGGCTTTCTTAATTTTTTTTTAATAGTGTCTCCTGTAAAACTCACACAGAGTTGCATATAATCGACCACACTGTAAAAATGAACGTCAAACATAAACCTTTGTAACGATATTCTGCTCGAACTCAGAAAATGATTCGTCCAATATTCCAACATTTTCCAGATTGACCATGCCAAAACCCATAATAATCCTTTCATCAAACCATAAACCGGAGGAAACGAAAGTAACAAATCCCCGAATCGATTTTCTGTGACCGATCGGGCTTTGTTTCCACACGCGAATACACGATGAATGAAATGACGTAAGTCCATGGAGGTTTCGTCGAATGTTGTGACATAAAAATAACTCAGGCTTGTATTATGTACGTAAACTTATAAGTGAACCAACTTTTCCCGATATGTATACCATCGGATTTTCGACTGCTGCTGCAGTCCATCCAATTTGCCCGATGCTCATGCGTGGGCGTTTTCAATGTTACCGGACATACCAAGCTCTGATTGTTTGCCGAAGGAAATGAAATATGGTCTCGTTATTTCGGAGTTTGTCAACAAGTTATCAATTTTTTGTATGTTTGTAGAAGGGTAGCTTTAGAGTGTTGAGAAGCAAAGAAAGTGTAATTTGCCAGTTTAGAGTTAGTTCCTAAAATGCACTTTTCGCTTTTGTGTACAGATTGTTGAATAATTTTTGCGGTTCTATAGATAAAGGGTTTTCCAATAAGAGGTGTTAGGTATTTTGATGTTCAAAGAAAAATGCCCTTTTTCAATATAAATGATCGGATGTTTATTTCATTCTAAAGAAGAATCTTTGCCGTGAATAGTGGAAAATAACATCTGGCAAATGACCACCACGACCACGCTTACAGGACCATATCCTATGAATGAAATTTTCCATAATCAAATCGCAAAGTGGCTGTCCTCGATAGCCTCACGAATTCCGTCTTTGAGGTCTTGAATAGACGCTGGGCTATTGGCGTAGACCTTCTCTTTCACGTGGCCCCAAAGGAAGAAGTCGCAAGGTGTTAAATCACAAGATCTAGGTGGCCAATTGTGATCACCTCTTCGAGAGATAAGACGGTCCGGAAACTTTTCCTGCAAAAGATCAATGGTTTCGTTGCTTGATGATCAGCCGGCTTGAGTTCTTGTGTTAACTGAACTTTATAAGCCTTAAGACCCAAACCTTTATGCAAAATACGGAGTACCTAATGACGTTTGTAGAATGCCTTATTCCAAAGAACGACGAGGAGTGGACAAACCTGGGTTTCTTCAACACTTTCGGCTACAGCAGCAATATTCTCGGCTGTTCTCGACCGACGTGCACGGGTTTTATTCTTTATATCATCAACTTGTCCCAACAGCTCGAATTTTTCCACCAATTTCTTTATTTCGGTCCGACAAGGTGCTTCACGACGACCCAAAAATGTTCGAGTATTACGAACCGTTTTTGCCAAATTTTCACCATTTTCATAGCGAATTTTAATAATTTCATAGCGTAATGTTTCCTGCATGGTCCCGTAAGCAGGAGAAAAAACGAGGACAGTTTTTTGAAGTGTGAGAAATTGAACAAAATTTAACGAAAAGTCAGAAGCTGTGTTCATATTGAAAAACTAGGTAATTCACTGTAATTTTGTTATTGTGCTGATTGCTGAATTAAACTTTTCCGTTCAAAGGTTGGAAAATCAACCAAATAGACGGAAAAACTTCATCATCTGTTTTCTAGAGTTGGCGTAATTGTTCCGAATGACATATTATATTAGTCTATCATATATGTTTTATTATCAACAATATCTTCTGGAACCGGTCCAACCATGGGTACCTCGGTTTTCCTAGGTATTCTATCAAGAGATGAGAATTCACAGACAATATAATAATAATGTTATATCATAAATGTAGAGAATATATCTGCATCTTATTCCTTATTCTATAAATTGAAAAGCGTGCTATTCCAACCACGTTGTGTTTCAAAGGTTGCTAAGTGAAATTTGAAGATTTCGTAGTGAAAAAATGAGGAACTTTCAAATAATAACCTTGTGAATCATAAAAATAGTGAAAGCAGAGAATAATATTAATCGATTGAAATCAACTAATATTGAACTCATACATCGGAGCTAATCTCGTCCTCTTTCAAGACAAAATGCAAGGAAGTGGTATCAAACAGAGCACCTATGGATGACCATTTCCTCCTTATTAGGACTCATCAGCACAGGATAGCTCTGAATGATACAAGGTATTTCTTCGAACTTAGGTACAGCGAATTGGCATCTTCTCTAAGGAATAAATAAACCGAAGACGCCATCTCTCATATCTTTCATATTTTTTACTACGGTGTCAACTGACGTTACCCTGAGCGCACCGCGTCGTGAACTGAAGACGTAAAATTTGAGGCAAATGCAAGAACACTTCAGTAAATGCGACAAATGGTAAACATCTCGCTACTTTCGTTCAAGGTTCTTGCTATTTAATAAGGTTTTCGTATGGAACTAGAGATGGCGTTTCGGTATATTTATTCTTTGAAGAAGATGCCATTTCGCTGTAAGTTCCAAGAAATAGCTTCTTTCATTCAGAGCTATCCTGTGCTGTTGAGTCCTAATAAGGACGAAATAGCCATCCATAGGTACTCTGATTGATACCGCTTCCTTGCATTTTGTCTTGAACGAGGCGAGATTAGCTCTGAAGTATGAAAGCGTTAAAATATCTTGACCATTAGTCACTGTCTTTAATAACCTAGTTGATTAACTAACTATTGCATAAGTTTTTGTTGAATTGAATCTCTAAATCTGTAAGTTCCTCTGTCTCACTATGTACAGGGTGTCCGTAATTAGACCGACAAACTTCTAGTGGACATTATAGATCGTATTTTAGACAGATTCGACCCAAATCATATAATGCAAAATTGCTTCGTTGAGGAGCTAGTGCCCTTTGAAGATGACGTCCTATCCACACTTTTTGCCACATATTCTCAAAACGGAGTCACATAAAGTGCTGAAAGTTCACACATTGGCTAATATCAAAAATAGGCATTGATTAGATTGAGTGCATTTCTTTCATGTCAAGCACAATCGTATCATTTGGGAGGGGGGTGAAGGGTATTTTTAGTTGAAATTTTTTTAACTTTCATTATTTCGCGAGATTTACATCATATTAATAATCTCTGATGTTTTTTCTTGAAAAAAGATACTCTTGTATAATAACGCCCAGATGCAGCATTTCTGAGAAAAAACTTATTTTTATCATTTAACTCTAAAGACTTAGTGAAAAGAGACAAAATATCAAATCTATTTTTTTCGGAAATGGTGCATATGGGCGTTATTATACAAAAGCATCTTTTATCAAGAAAAAATATCAGAGTTTATGAATATGGTGTAAATCTCGCAAAATAATGAAAGTTAAAAAGTTAGACAGGACGTCATCTTCAAAGGACACTAGGTCCTTAACGAAGCAATTTTGCATTATATGATTTGGGTCGAATCTGTCTAAAATACCATCTATAATGTCCACTAGAAGTTTGTCGGTCTAATTACGGGACACCCTGTATATGTATTAGGAGAAATATCAAGAGTACCTTCTTTTCATTGAGACATCCTGTATACGGTTCATTTTGAGTTATATTCCCAGTAAAAATAATAATATTCCCCTCTCGATTACAGGTACATATCAGGGTCAATGGATGAGAGGAATGAGACACGGTTGCGGCATAAGAACGAGTGCACCTTTCGGCAAAGCTTCCAAATACAGGGCGAACAAAAACATCAGAGCATCGTTGACTTCACTCAGGAGTTCAGATATAGGAAATGCAGCACCACCGGAAGCGGTTGAAAAGAGAGACAGGCGAGCGGAAGATGCCAGAGGAGGTTTCGTGCTGAAGAAGAGCAGTGCTGAGCCTCAGGTGCGGAGAAGATCACTTGGATCGGCGAATATAAAGAAGGGGTTTTCTTGGGGTAAGTATTTAGCACCTTTTTGGCCTATACCTGAGTCATCAAGATTTCACCCTGTGAGCCATTTCGAAATCCTCAACTCACAACATTGAATCTTTGGAGCTATAGTTGCACTTATATTTTTTTCCTTTAGAATATATATTTCCATTAGAGATGATATTGTAGCTCTCCCATTTATACTAATCCATAAAAAAGAGTGGTTACAAAAACAGACCAGCCCATCCCCTACGCGGAAATATCATACAGGGTCTCTATAAATGATTGTAACAGCGCAGTCGGCTTTGGATTATTTTTATTTTGCCGCTTCCTATGCAAACCACAGAATTCTGTGATCATGCTATGCTCTGATTGGTTAGAGATTGGTATTCTGCAATCTAAAGCCAACTTCGCTGTTACAATCATTTATAAAAACTCTGTACAACCGATAGTTCGGAAACTGGTACTGAAACAGATGCAGGGGTTTGCATCTGTTGATTTGTATCATCAGGTTTTTATCCAGGGTATTCAAAGAACTTTAACTATGCTATGGGAGAAAGAAGAAAGGGAAAGAAGTACATTACCAGAAGCTACAAAGCAAATTCCGTCAAATGGCAAACAGATGGTTCTAAAGACACGATAGGTGCTAGCGCTGGAGCATATGTGTCAATAACCATACATACACTATGATTAGGCTTCTATTCTTGTGTTTCAGGAAAAATACTATAATCGGAAGATGCATAGATATAAACTTTGAGAGAAATCATAGAAAACATAGTGACATAGTGATCCATTGTGGTAGTCAAGCTACTATTAAAGCACTGAACTTCTATGTCATTAATCAAAGCCAATATGAGGGTACCGAAGAAGACTCAATAAAGATGGCAAGAATTACAAGGTCTCTTTAGTATGGGTTTTTGGTCACTAGAGAATCAATGGAAATGAGGAAGTTAACACACTAGCTAGAAAGGAAGCACAAACGTTACCAACTGGCCCAGAACCATTCTGTTGTATAAGCAAATGCGCCTATAGGAAAGAGTGTTCGGAGAAATGAGAAACAGGAAGAGAAGCACCTTGCAGGAATTTTCTTGGAATGGATCATTTCAAAAAGTTACTTCGAAACTTAAAAACTGCAAGATCCAGAAAAAATTGGATTTCAGTGAGAATAGGTTGTACCTCCCCACTGTCGCCATAGCAAGAATATGAAAAAAATTGGCTCAACAGAAACTAAGGAGTGTAAATTCTGTGAAAAAAAGAAGAAAATTCTTGTTCTCAGTTACAGAATGCCTCACCATTATAGTAGAAGGTAACCCGTCAACAATATAAAAAACTCAGAAGAAGAAGTAAACTTCTTCCTCTGAGATACGAAGAGATTAGTAGCGAATGTACTGTAGCAGTCTTCCACTCCCCCTGGCATTGAACACTCCAAAAATTACTCAAGAAGTGAATTTCTTTTGTAATTGATTCATTTTTTGAATAATTTCCAAAATATAATTCCGATTGTGCTCAAATTCTGCATTTGGTATCAATATCAAGTCCCATATAAATTTTGAGGTTATAGTCTTATTGCTCGACCAAAGAACGAGCCTTTATCTTTCTTTGAGTTTG
The DNA here is from genome assembly GCA_013421045.1 of Propylea japonica. Classification (NCBI taxonomy): domain Eukaryota; kingdom Metazoa; phylum Arthropoda; class Insecta; order Coleoptera; family Coccinellidae; genus Propylea; species Propylea japonica. Next base: position 36,649,062 of record CM024246.1, read on the forward strand.
TTAAGTAATATTTTATGGAAAATTGCTCATTTGAATTGAATCAATAATGTGATATATTCATAAAATAATAGATTTTCGTCGTTTCTCCAACGTTTGGAAAAGATGAATAAATGATATAGGTCTGACGATGATATTTTTTTTGCAGGGACTAAAGTTGAAGAAACAGCGGAGCACGGGCGACTTAGAGGGCAAAAGATCCGTACAACGGGAAGCATAAGATCAGCAGGATCAAGTGCTTCTTGGATGAGCACAGATTCCATGCAATCAGGCTTCACGAACACATCCATTCCTTCAGATTCTAACGCTAGTTTTGTAGTAGAGGTATGTTATCATCATTATTATCATCATCGATTCTCATAATTTTATCATATTCAATCGATATTTCCATCATTATCAAATGATTGTGAATAAATGAGAAGATTATACATCTTTTGATGAATTAATAATGTACATATTCCAACCATCATCACACAGCAAATTGTCATCAATATCAAAATGTTTAATCGATGGAATGATATACAGGGTCATAAATACATGCACCTGTTTTCCTCATGATATTTTAAGCAGATAATTGAGAATTACCCGGAAGAAGTTCCTTGTTTCATTGGCTTTTCCAAAAGGTACAGACTTACATAAGTCCTTCATGCAATCAAAAACTATGGCCGGAAAACATTAGGGTTAGACTCCCTGATGACGAATCCGTACGTGGTGAAATTCAATTCTGTCCGGTCAACCGTCAGCACAATAACTTTCGAAGGGATTGTAATGAAGACTTGAAATTTTCAGGTTGCCAAATGGCTATTTATGAGAAAAACAGGTTCAGACATTTATGACCCTGTACATCTCGGGTTATCTGAATTTTGAGTGGATGACGACCATCTTCTCAGCTTTGAACAAACATATTCAATGTATATTTATATTAATAGTCAAGTATTTTTCATAAAATTAATTATTTTCGATAACAAAGCAGCAAATCCCAAAAAAAGTTGAAAAAGAGCCCCATCTTCATAGATTTTCAGACCATGCTTCCCTCGACGCAGTTCGCTACAAATTACGTCCAGTAGATCCCTTCGAAGGATCAAGTCTAGTTACTAAACACCCTGTATACAATTCTGGAAATGCATTTTCACCTATTTTCGTTTGTGATCAACTCAAGTGTTTCAATAGGCGTTTTCGGAAACTTACTCAGGGTTACTAACTCGATGCATTGGGTCACGTGACGGATCTACTCGGATCACGGACCCGGGTTCTAAATTTACGAACACATCAGGTTTAGTATTTGAAGTAACAGTCTTATCAATAACATAACTAAATATTTTATGGATTTATTTTTTCAGTCCCAGTGCATTTTTGGATAGTCTCTAGCTCTGCTTAGATTTATCGGCTTTTGTAAAATTTTTTTTATAATTTCTGGTGTGCCCTCCCATGTTCAATGTTATCTTTGAGTACCTATGTTAAAGAAGTAAAGAAGGCTTTAGCTTTCTGCATACAAAGTTATGAAGAAGTTGTTTCACATTATTTTTTCGGCTTATGGAACGAAACATTTTACACTGAGCCAAATTCTCTTCTCTTTCCATAATTTTTAGGAATAAATAAATGAAATTACTAAGATAAGAGTAGAAGAATTATTCTTGCCTTTTACAATACAAAATTGAACTGGAGTGCGCATGCGGTGACACTACTACCCTGCTCTCGTGTAGGGTTACGATAGATCAACATGAGTCAGTGATCGAGTTAATAGCACCGTACTTTCCGAACACGGGTTGCATGTTCGGGTTAGGTAAACGAATGCGAAGGTTAGGGATCTAGTTAACCCGAGTAAGTATCCTTCTTCTTCTTCTTCTTACACTCATTTTAGGGCTTGCCTTGTATTTTCCAATTTTATCAGTCTCGGTTTAGCATGCTGATGTCCATGAATCAGCCCATCTCTTTGGAGATCTGCCTGCTGGTCTTCTGGTAGTTGGTTTCTCATTGAATGCCTTCCTTGCTAGCTGATCTTCCCCATTCTATCGACATGTGCCTTCCACTCACGTCTTTTTCCCCGTACCCAGCTGACCACATCTGTTATCCTGTCACAGGTTTGTCTAATATCCGAGCTCCTCTTTCTGTCCGAAAGGGTTACTCCAGCTTTTGATCTGAGAGTTTTCATCTCAGTTGTTCGGAGAAGTTTTTTGTCCTGCTTGTATCCGCTCTTGTTTCAGCTGAATACGTTAATATGGGGCGTACTGCTGTTTGGTATACGAGTACACGCACTCTAGTCGGAATGGACATGAATTTGTTGCGCCATATAACATCGCGTAAACACCCCGAGATTCTAGCTGCCTTATTAGCTTGTATACGCGTGTTTCCTGTTAGATTCTTCTATCATTGTATAAACAATGCTTCTATTACCGGATGCTATAATTCCCAAATAGTTGAAGTTCATAACTTGCTCTATCAGTTTATCGTGTATGTACATATAAGTATCCGAAAACGCCTAATGTTGTTTGTTTTTTCAGGACGAGCAGATGGACCCCAACGTGACCGAAACCTACATGGGGGAATGGAAAAACGACAAAAGATCCGGCTACGGAGTAAGCGAACGATCCGACGGTCTCAAATACGAAGGCGAATGGTTCGCGAACAAAAAATACGGTTACGGCGTCACGACTTTCAGTAACGGCGACAAAGAAGAGGGCAAATACAAGAACAACGTGCTCGTAACCTCCTCCAAACGAAAACTATTCCTTATGCGATCCGCGAAATTTCGAGAACGGATAGAGGGCGCCGTAAACGCGGCGCAACGGGCGTCCAAAATAGCCCTCCAAAAGGCCGATATCGCGATAACCAGGACGGCCACGGCGAGGGGAAAGGGGGAACAAGCCGACGCGGCCGCCTCGCAGGCCAGAAAAGACTCCGATGAAGCGCTGGCGGTCGCCAAAGAATACGCGCCTGATTTTAAACAACCCGGCTTAGAAAGGCTCAAACAAAGACAGTTGGCTAACAGGAACAGGATAAATAGTGAAATGGAACCCACGACCACACCAAATGAAATACCCAAACAAACGAGTACAATCAAATGAATTCGAATCCGGGCCCGAAGCTAGACAACCCGGTCGGTAACTCCATAAACGTACCAAATAATTATAGTCAAAATTATCAGGATAATAGGATACAGGTCGATCAGTACCAGCAGCAAGGTCAGTATCAGCAGCAGGGTCAGTATCAGCAGCAGAACCAGTACCAGCAGCAGTACCAGTACCAGCATCAGAACAGGATGAATTCCGTCAGTATGACAGATGGAAATCCGTACAATAAACCGAATTTAAAGAACCATCATACGCATGAGTTTGGACCGCAAATACCTAATAATGTCGGTAATATGACGAATGATGGGTATCACAATAAACCTAGGAATTCGATTTCGATGGATAACCATAACAGTAATCCTGAAAATCAAGGGAGTATGTTGAGGAGGATGTCGCGGAGGGTGTCTGGAGAAAGACCGTATTTAGGTAAGAAAATCGAAGTTATCCATGAATTTTCAAAAATAAATCGGTGTATTAATCCACAGATTTTTCTGTAGTACCTTCACAAATTAACCTTTCGGCCACTGAATACATTACGATATTAATAATTCATTCCAGACACACCATGCCATGAAGAATTAAACAAAGATTACATGCTTTCAAATAGTCATCAAAATCAAGAAGTTAAAAGAATAAATAAATATAGATATTGACACAACTAAAAGGTTTTCCAATAAGAGGTGTTATTTTGATAGTCAAAGAAAATGCCATTTTTAAATAAAATGATCGGATGTTTAATTCATTATCAAGTAGAAGCCATGCCGTTAATAGTGGAAAATAACATCAGGCAAATGACCACCACGATCACGCTTACAGGACCATATCCTTTTAATGACATTTTTCATAGCCAAAGTGGCAAAGTGGCTGCTCTATGTCCTCGATAGCCTCACGATTTAAATCTTTGAGGTCTTGAATCGACTCTGGGCTATTGGCGTAGACCTTCCCTTTCACGGGGCCCCAAAGGAAGAAATCGCAAGCTGTTAATTCACAAAATCTCGGTGGCCAATTGTGATCGCCTCTTCGAGAGATAACACGGTCCGTGAACTTTTCCCACAAGAGGATCGGTCGGCTTGAGTTTTGTGTTAACTGAACTTTATAACCTTTATGCAAATGATGTTTGTGGAATGCCTAAGTCCAAAGAACGACGAGGAATGGACAAGCCTGGGTTTTCTTTTATTTATTTATTTATTGCATCAGGAATACAAATAGGATTTACCCATAAATAGTATTCATAATTCAACCTAATTATTAATAAGCGAAAATAACCAGTTACAAAGTATTTAACAAAATATTGAATCAACACAATGAGCAGAAAACAACAAGAAAAAAATTTTTGGTTTAAATAGAAAGAAAATGTCTTTTGAGGAGCAATTTGGCATTCAGAACATCACTTTGAAAAATGTCTTCTCGAAGCTCATTGCAGGCGCGGAGCATTCGTATTAATGGTTGATTTTTCGATGCATTGGTTGCACATTGAGGCCAGTAACATGCAAAAAACTCGCCACCTGCAGCTCGCCATTTTCTCAACATAAGTAAATCGTTTATTCTTCAACACTTTCGGCTACAGCAGCAATATTCTCGGCTGCAGTTGAGCGACGTGCACCGGTGTTATTCTTCACATCACATCACTAACTTGCCCCAACAGCTCGAAATTTTTCACCAATTTCTTTATTGCGGTCCGACTAGGTGCTTCACGACGGCCCGAAAATGTTAACGAACCGTCTCTGTCAAATTTTCACACATTTTTATAGTGAATTTCAATCATTCAATGCGTTCTTGAAGCATGTATCGTTCGATTTTTATTATTGGCGTAGTTTCTACTTGTCAAATGTCAAAAAATAACAGCTTAAAACGTGACATCTATCGAAATAGCGGGCTATTCAAAATAACACCTTATTGGAAAACCTTCCATGAATTTTCAAATACAGGGTGTTACATAATAGTATGTCACAACTTGAGGGGGTGAATCTACATGTAATTTTAAGAAAAAAGTTTATATAAACATGGGTCCGTAAAAGCTTCGTTACGGAGCTACAGGGTGTTGAAATTTTCAAAAAAAATCGGTTTTTTCTTCATAACTCCTGCAGTTTTGAGATATTCAGTCCAAATTTGGAATGCGAGCTATTTTCAACAGTCTCCATCATTGCACGTCCTGAATCTTAACTAGAATATACAGGGTGTTTACGCTACTGGTCAGCGTAAAATAAATTTTTTATTCTTTGTTTAATTTAAAAACTTTTTTGACTCCTGTAATTTCGTATCTCTAACCGTTTTCGAGTAAATAATTATTGAACGATTGTATGTTATTCGCTAAATAAAAAAAATAATAGAAATACTCGATAGGTTGGCCTAAAATTTACTCTTATTTTGATAGCTCGTCATCTGAGACTCACTTAAGCTTATTCAATATCAAATACAATCGTTCAATAATTTTTTACTCGAAAACGGTTAGAGATACAAAAAAATTACAAGAGTCGAAAACATTTTTAAATTGAACGAAGATATCAAAAATTGATTTTACGATGACCAGTGGCGCACCGATAAAAGTTTCAGGGGGAAAAAGGAGACATGGCTCCGGAAAAGAAAACACTCTGTAGATTCTAGTTAAGATTCATGACGTGCAATGATGGGGGCTGTTGAAAATAGATCGCATTCCGAACTTGGACTAAATATCTCGAAAACTGCAAGAGTAATGAAGAAAAAACATTTTTTTTAATTTCCGTAACGAAGCTTTTGCGGAGTTATGTTTGTAAGGTCTTGAAATTATACGTAGATTCATCCCCTTAAGTTGTGGCATTCTATTATGTAACACCGATCTGTTCTTAGACCAGCCAGCTCTAGACACTTGCAATTTTTATGGCATGTGTGTAGCTGTCTCTAATTCTGATTCATAAAGCTTGCAAATTACACCTCTGATTTCTCATTTACTCGGTGGCCCCTCGTTCTTAAATTTGAAAACGTATTTGACATTTAGCTTAGATTCTTGACAACAATACACACATAAACCTCACGTGGATTGCTAAATTGTTGGCTACTCAGCGAGTAGACAGTTTTTTGTAATTTTCACAATCTCACAAGCTATTTCACTCGCTTCTAAATTCACTCAGTAGCAGCTTGTAAAGTATCTCAAGGAATCGACATCGACCCATAAGGATCGAACTCTATTGCCCGTACTCATAGTAGATTGACCGTCAGATCTCGTACTCAAGAAAATCTTAGGCTCGTATTCATAGTTCGCCCTTGAGGGTGTGTGAGAGTTTGTATCGCCTTTGGCTTGAGTTGAGGTCACCTTTATGACTAGTATTCATAAGGGCGATACAAACTCTCACTAACCCTCAAGGGCGAACTATGAATACGAGCCTTGAGATCTTCTTTAGTACGGGCATTATGCCTGTAATCACTTGATGGATCATACAACAAGTATGATCAAATTCATACCCCAACCCTATGACCCTGCAAAGGACACAACCAACCAAATTCACACTCTCCTCATCTCAATTCCAGGTAATATCAGCCAGCAATCCTCAATAGACCACTTCGACCACTACAAGAGGCCGCCAAGTCGAGACTCCAGCGTCGACAGATATTCCAGGGCGACAGGCAGACTTTCCGCCACAGGTTCCAGACAAGCCAGCATAGACAGGACCATGAAACCCAGCGAAACTCCAGACAGGACCATAAGGGCCCCATCGATAGCTCGAAGTACCACTCCGGTCACTCCTCAACCTACCCCTCAAAATTTCCAAAGGAGCAATGGCGGCATCATGAACTCTTCCAGTACTTCCGTGGCGAGCAATGGCGTACAGAACATGCCTCCTTTCGAGGACATCATAATGCGAAAAAGGGGTTTGGGCCAGGATATCATCCCTTCGCTCAACCAGCCGAAACGAACTGAAAGTCTCTTCATTCCTGGTGGTGGTGGTGGCGCTGGTGTCACATCTCCGCCCAATCCAATAGTAAGTGGAGTTTTTGCTTTGTATTGATAAGATATCGTAGTATCGATTATGAATGTGCTGATTATTCTATGGCTTCAATTGAGCTTCTTAAAAGGTTTTGGATTTGTGCGAGATTGAGCTTCAAGATTCAATCCACCTATGTACTGCACCCTATCAAAGGGTTTACCAATAAGAGGTGTTATTTTGAAAAGCTCGCTATTTCGGTGGATGTCACGTTTGATATTTGACAAGTAGAAACGAACGCTCAAAAACACCTGCTTAGGGATTCTCTTATAGATTTTTATAATGATGAAATCGCGCATTATCCAGTACTCTAATCATGGACCTACAATACTAACTGGACGTCGAACTTCCTTACTGTCACGTAAAAAAAAGTGAGGCAAATGGCCGCCATTTGCAGTTTGGGGTGAACCACAAATATTTTGATGTTTTATGCCATCTGTGCTCGAATTCACAGATTTATAATAGGTCCATGCTGCGCCACTCACTGGTGCGGTGGTACGAGGTCGAGCTTCAAGATTCAATCCAAAAGGTATTCACCAATGTACTGCGTCTCCTAGTAAAGGGTTTTCCAATAAGAGGTGTTATTTCGAATATCCCGCTATTCCGGTAGATGTCACGTTTAAAGCTGTTATTTTTTGACATTTGACAAGTAGAAACTACGCCATTGATAAAAATGGAACGATACACGCTTCAAGAACAAATTGAAATTGTCGAAATTCACTATAAAAATGGTAAACATTGGCACAGACGGTTCGTAAAACTCGAACATTTTTGGGTCGTCGTGAAGCACCTTGTCGGACGCACTAAAGAAATGCGTGGAAAAATTCGAGCTGTTGGGACAAGTTAGTGATTTGAAGAATAAAACCTGTGCACGTCGCTCAAAAACAGCCGAGAATATTGCTGCTGTTGCCGAAAGTGTTGAAGAAAACCCAGGTTTGTCCATTCCTCGTCGTTCTTTGGAATTAGGCATTCCACAAACGTCATTACACCGTATTTTGCATAAAGATTTGGGTCTTAAGACTTATAAAGTTCAGTTAACACAAGAACTCAAGCAACGAAACCATTGATTTTTTGCGGGAAAAGTTTCCGGACCGTGTTATCTCTCGAAGAGGTGATCACAATTGGCCACCGAGATCTTGTGTTTTAACACCTTGCGACTTCTTCCTTTGGGGCCACGTGAAAGAGAAGGTCTACGCCAATAGTCCAGCGTCGATTCAAGACCTCAAAGATAGAATCCCTGAGGCTACCGAGGACATAGGGCAGCCACTTTGCGATTTGGTCATGGAAATTTTCATTAAAAGGATATGGTCTTGTAAGCGTAGTATGTTATTTTCCACTATTAACGACATAGCTTCTTCTTTATAAGGAATAAACATCCGATCACTTATATTGAAAAATGAGACTTTTCTTTGAATATCAAAATAACACCTCTCATTGGAAAACCTTTTACTGAGAGGTTTTTGAGTTTTTGGAGGTCGAGCTTCAAGATTCAATCCAGAAGGTATTCACCCATGTACTGCGTCCTAGTATTCATAGTTCAGTGTCTCAAATCCATTATGAATACCCGAAGCTAGCGTGGTTTCAGGGATAAATTATTCATACCTGATATATCAGATATCTAGATATACCGTTGCGAGATGTGCCCTCTTACAGAGCTGTTCTGACCACATCTTTCACAGCTCGCATTCCAGTTCCAGAGACCTGGGGCATATTGCACCAAATACTTCGCAACTTTTCACTTTGCACTTTTCACTTTTCACATGAATTACGTTGCCCCAAATCCATTCATAATTGAAAAGTACAATGTGGAAAGTCAAGTGCAAAGTGAAAAACACTTCACAGAAAGTAAACGTTTTGATATTTGTCAGAATGCAAAGTGCAAAGTGAAAAGTTGCAAAGTCTGTGGTGCAATAGGCCCTGATGAAATCCAGTATATCTGAAGGCTTCAACGAGGCTAGTTCCTCACTCTTACAATTTCTCGCCTAAGGCATTTTTTTATGGGGATATCTAAATCACATGTTTATAACGATCATTCCAAAACTCCGATCCACTTGAAGAATATTATTCGTTTAGCTATCGCCAACATACCCAACGAAATGCTGGACAGAGATGTCCAACATTTTCAAAATCGATTGAAGCAGTGTATCGACAAAAATGGACACCATTTGGATGATATCTTAGACAAAGGAGTCCAAGCATGATATCATCTGAAAACTGTCTAAACGTAATAGTATGTTATGCAATGACCGTATAATGATAGCTATTATCCGCGAGGTGAAGTTTAGGCCACGAGCCGTAGGCGAGTATCCCAAATCACCGAGTGAATAATAGCCGTTATACGCGAGTATCATACTATACTTTACCCACTACTACTGAATATATTTCTTGAAGATTTCAACATTTCGCGACCGCGACGAGACTTTTCTATGACAAGCGTGAAAAAATTCAAGTTGACACATGAGAAATTTTTGGAGAACTAGTCATTGTATATTTTGTAATATAAAAAAAGCTCTTAATGAAAGTAGATTTGGCCCTCAATTGACAAGGTATGTCCATAGTTGTTCGTTGAATACTTTATAATATTGAAGAACTACCAAATTAAAGAATATTATATCGAAGCTAAATCTATGAAGCATCTGACAGCAGTGATTTATAATCTCATTATTCCTTGTGATTAATGGATATGATTAAGGCCGAGCATAGAGACGTACAATGGACGGATTTTACAATAGTCGTGGATAAACTAATTTTTTGTCGTTATTCCCGAAATAATATTTTTGGCTTTTCGCACAATGGCCCAGACCACGGGTGAATCCCGATTCCTGACCAAAACGAACTCATTTAAAAATAAATCCTATAATGCTCTTTTACCTCCGCAATTTCTATCGCTTCGAAACATTTCGCATATTTTTTCATATCTCCCGACGTCTGTTTGAATTGCCAGCTGGAACATGACTCACTCAACCTCAGTATAAGAAAAAACAATAATTATTTCAAACCTGAGTTGTTTTCTGCCAGTGCGGTTTTAAATTCATTTCGCCTGGGAGATAACGAACGACGCGCGGCGTCACGACGCTTCGTGGTGGGGCGCTGGGAGGATCTAAAAGCGTCGTTCAGCTATTACAAGACTGGTACGTTGTTGTCGATATCGTAAAATTGGCTTGAAAACTTCTGGCGATGAGATATGGTGGAATTTAAAATTTTTCATTGCCGTGTCATATGCCAATTATCCATTAGAACCGTTTAATTTCGAATTGGTGTTGTTCGAACAAAAACGAGAATATAAATTTCCATTCGAATATGTAAAAGGTTTCACAAAAAATTTAAATTCGAAGTGAGCATCAAGAAGAACTTAACTCGATGATGTGAAAGATGAAAAAAAGGGTAAAAAAATTACCTACCCAAAACTTCAGAGTAAATATCGTCAAATGGTATACAGATGGTTTAAAACCACAATAGAGACCGACGCTGGAGAGGTATACAGATTTGGAAGTTCACATCGAAAACATACGATATACAATGCATCAGACAGAAAATTCTTCCGTCCAGTTGCACAGATGAATAGTCGCGCTGATCACGTACTGAAACTGAATGAATTACGTTGTCTTATTGCAATAATCTAGTCTTGTCTCTCTCTTATCGCAGTATGGTAGGAAACCTGCAGTACAAGTATAGAATTATTTAATTTGTCAGGCTGCCTGTAATACTCGATTCCAGTATTTACTGTTGCCTACCATACTGAATGAATTACGCTCCTCTCAACGATAAGAGAGAGAGACAAGACTAAAATATTGCAATAAGACACGGAATTCAGTGTGTTACAGCACGTAATTGTCTCGACTATTCATCTGTGCAACTTGACTGAAGATTTCTCTGTCTGATGCATTGTATATCGTATGTTTCAGATGTGCATTTCCAAACCTGTAGAACAAGAACCAAGCATACATATTCTTAGTCTCCTATTAGAGTGTTTTCGAGCAGAAATGCTTGCAATCGGGAGATGTATAGATGTCAACCTGGAAAAAAATTAACAAGGGTGTGACATAGTGATTCGTCATGATAGTCAAGATGCTATTAAAGCATTGAACTCCTTTGTCACCAACTTGAAGCTTATATGGGAGTACCTAAGAAAGATCAGTGAAATAGGCAAGAACAACAAGGACACTTTAGCCTGAGTTCCTGGTTGATCCAGGTGAATGGGGCTTTCTTCCTCCCCCCCACAGATCCTACACTCGTCAGTGTCCGATAATCTCATCCTCAACAGGTGCTTCCTAAGGCGACAGTGTCCTGTAAGAAAGCCAGTGAGGAGGTGTAATTGTTTCTTGCCAAGATCCAGATATCTTTTGGATCTTGATGTTCAAAGTTCCGAAAGAATTTAGTGGAATGATCCATCCCTGGGAGATTCCGCCAGAGTTTTTCCCTCACGACTTTCTCCTTCTCTAGAAACTTCTTTTTATAGGTACATTTACCTATACCACAGAAGGGTTCTGAGCCAATGAGTGAGGTTCGTACGCCCTCTTTGGCAAGTGTATTGGCCTCTTCGTTTCCTTTGATTCCCGAATGACCGGGAACCCAGATTAAAAAGTCCTTATTTTTTTCTCTACCTCATTGAGTTTGTTCCTGCACTCCCAGATCATTTTGAGTAGATGACGTAGGTAGGAGCTCAGTGCTTTAATAGCAGCTTGACTATCTGAGTGTATGCCTATATCGCACTTCTGATAGTTTCTTTCTAGATTTATATCTGGACATCTTTTAATAGCTAAGATTTCCGCTTAAAAGACGCTCATACAGGAGCCTAGCTACAGTGCACACTAGGTTCTTGGCTCGAATATCCCAGCGCCAGCTCCTGTAGATGTTTTGGAAACCATCTGTATACCATTTTACGGTATTTTCTTCGAGTGTATTCCCGTTCCCATTCCTCTCTTTTACTTAGCAGTGTCCTGAAGTTTTTCTCAGTGCTTACTTTTTTGATCATTTCATCACTAGGGAGGTTCGCAGATGAGATGTCGTTGTTCAGAGAGGACCAGACTCTCTGATTCTTTATTCCCTCATTACCTGTACCTTCCTTAGATATTCTGAGGATAGCTTCATGGGCTACCCTATCAATCACTAGATGTAGAGGTGTGAGATCTGTAATGACCTCAAGTGCCCTAGTTGGGCACGTTCTCATAGCTCCAGTGATGCACACACAGGCAAGCCTCTGTACTTCATCGAGCCTTCTCCTCGTACTTACCTGACTTGCCTTGGCAGACCATCAGGCTAATGCCCGATATGTGATTATAAGTCTCACAATCATGACGTACATCCATCGCAGTATTTTTGGGTTACAACCCAAATTTTTGCCGCATAGACGTCTGCATGCCATTTGAGCCCTTTCAGCTCTGCCAGTAGCAGTAGCAATATGCTTATTCCACAGAAGTTTACTATCCAGTGTTATAGCAAGGTATTAAACTTCCGACTTCCACTCCAAGATATTTACGTTTAAAGATTTCAGCGAGTATAGAGTCTGAAATAGAGGGAGCGGCATATATGGGGAAAACGCTGAACGCTAACCTTCCCCCAAGTTAAGTCCTACTCGAACTTTTCCATGGCTATCGAGATACGAGGGCAGTTCAAATATAGACGAGATTTTTCGATTTTCAGGCACAATAGTGGGGGGAGAACATTCCTGATTTTTTGTTGTTGGGTAGGTTTGTCAGGAGTAAGGGAGGAACGTCGGATTGCCACATCGACCCTCTCGGCGTCCACTGTGACGATGTTTGAGCAAGAGGTTCCACTCCTTACTCGCTTGTTTAGACTCTGGGGTGTAGTGGTGCACACATGTTTCATCACAGGTGATAATGCGAGTGAGAAATTGGTCTCCTTGTTCCAGAGATCGTGAAAGAAGACGCCCACACATCTGAAAACGATGCAATTTCTGGTCAGTTTGTGAATAGACGAGGAAACCTCCTGGTGTAACCCTTACGGTACCCTTGCTCGTCTGTGAGCATGGAGTAGGTGCTTCCATAAATTATCCCGTTCTAACTTGCAATTTCAGAAGTGGTACGGCATTTGTCGTCTTCAATAAGCTGTCGAACACTACTGATGTTGTTCGCTGCGGTCATGGCTCTCATTTTCAACACAATCACGACCCTCCACGAACTGTTTATGTCATGTAAACACTTGGCTCGCGACAGTGTCTCTTCTCCGAACATCAGCAGTCAATCTCCTCAAGATTTGGCCAGTTTTATGCCTTCTGCGGCGAAAAACTTGATTACAACACTTTACGCAATTGACAGAGGAACCTCTTGCTCAAACATCGTCACAGTGGACACCGAGAGGGTCGATGAGGCAATCCTGACAAACCTAACCAACAATAAAATATTCAGGAATGTTCTCCCCCCACTATTGAGCCTGAAAATTGAAAAGTCTCGTTTATATTTGAACTCTCCACGTAGGTGCACCCGAAAACAGTCCTGATGTGTAACAATATATGTAGGTTTGGTTTTTTATGCTAGAAATGTATCGTCGTTCCCACGTTTTCATCACATATGCTTCTCTTTCATTCACCGATTTTTACACCATCTCCAAACTTCAGCTCTGGCGGTCCCTCTACCAAAAAACAATAAAAAATTTTTATCCTAATTATCTCAGATGCAGACATGCAGATCTGTTGAGTTTAGAACTGAAAACAACTCGAAAGATCAACACATTACTCGCCTCAGACCGGAACCAGTCCTGACATTACAGACAAATCGGTTCGACGATTTTTTTGGGCGAAAATCAAAGTTTAAATCCTGCGAAACTTGGCAACGCCGTCAGACGCATCCTTCATTCCCATACCGTTCAGAAGCCTCACGGTCAAATTCAGTGCGGTGTTTATTCCCAGTGCCGTATAATTGTGTTCGTCCGGTCCTGCAGTTTTCCGAGGAGATGAACTGGTACCAAGAAGAGGACGATGAAGAAGAGCTCATGTTCTCGCCTGCTCTGATGGCCAGGAGGGCCAGCGAGAGTTGGATCGACACTCCGCCGATAGAGGTCATTGTTAGTTTATCAACCCCACTACCTGCTTCTCGTTATCATCATAAGTGTACAACTTGCAGATATAGTTCCGATCAATCAAAGTTGTAAAAAAAGTTCTGTAAACCATAATTGTGGAGTTACTGGTTAAAATATGATCGCCAAAGTTTCTCGAGTCACTGACCTTGTGGTCTTATCTGAGAAAAGATGTTATGGATTGAGATACTCATTGAAGCTCGTTCTCTAAATAGATTATTACTTTCGGTTTGGAACTTGTTTACCCAAATCAGGGAAAATTGTTGTTCAACCAATTCAAATATGCCAACCAAATTCATATTATTTTCGATTTTTTTCTGGAAAGATACTTTGAATGTCGGTTTTGATTTTTCTTCCTCAAAAGTTTCCTTATTATTTATGGATCTAATCATTTTATCTGATAGTTGCTTGCCTTTCTTTACTTCCTTTGATATTAGTCTCATTCTCTGCCTTATACTCATTTCTACTTCTTCAAATGAAACTCTTATATCTGCTCATGGTTGAGCAATCTTGTCGCATAACTTCTTTTTTTATTTCTTTTTACCTCTTGTTACTCGTCTGTATTTTCATCTCTCCTTCTTCACTATCATTGCTATGGGGTTACATATTGTGTATGTTTCCTATCATGCTCTTGCAATTTTTGATATTTTCATAATTTCAATTTATTACTACGGTCTGTGTAAAGCGTCCAATGAGAGGTGTTATTTTGATATTCAAAGAAAAATGCCATTTAATATGAATGATGAGATGTTTATTTCATTATGAAGAAGAAGTAATGCTTTAATATTGGAAAATAACATCAGGCAAATTACCACCACGACCACGCTTACAGGACCATATCCTTTTTGTGATATTTTCCATAACCAAATCGATAGCCTCACGAATTCCATCTTTGAGGTCTTGAATCGACGCTGGGTTATTGGTGTAGACCTTCTCTTCCACGTGGCCCCAAAGGAAGAAGTTGTAAGGTGTTAAATCACAAGATCTCGGTGGCCAATTGTGATCACCTCTTCGAGAGATAACACGGTCCGCAAACTTTTCCCGCAAAAGATCAATTGGTCGTTGCTTGTGTGGCACGCAGCGCCGTCTTGTTGAAAGTAAACGTTGTCCAGATCAATACTATACTATTTCGGCCATAAAAAATCATTAATCATCTTTCGATAGCGCAATCCATTCACCGTTACTATTGCTCCAGCCTCATTTTCGAAAAAGTAAGCTCCATAATGACTCCGCCCGACCATAAACCGCACCAAACAGTCACACATTGAGGATTAGAGGCTTTTCAACAATAACTCTTGGGTTTTCCGAGCCCCAGATGCGATAATTCTGCTTGTTGACGAAGCCACCGAGGTGGAAATGGGCCACATCATTCAAGATGATTTTTCGATGGAATTCCGGATCATTTTCATGCATTTCAACGACCCAATCAGCAAAGACACGACGTTGTTGATGATCGCCCGACTTGAGTTCTTGTGTTAACTGAACTTTATGAGCGTTAAGACCCAAATCTTTATGCATAATACAGTGTAATGACGTTTGTGGAATGCCTTATTCCAAAGAACGACGAGGAATGGACAAACCTGGGTTTTCTTCAACTCATTCGGCTACAGCAGCAATATTCTCGGCTGTTCTTGAGCGACGTGCACGGGTTTTATAGTGAATTTTAATAATTTCAATGCGTTCTTGAAGCGTACCTATATCGTTTCATTTTTATTAATGGCGTAGTTTCTACTTGTCAAATGTCAAAAAGTTACAGCTTCAAACGTAAAATCTACTAGCGGGCTATTCAAAATTAACACCACTTATTTTCATTTTTTCACTATAAGTACTCATCTTGGGATCATATTGTATTTCTGTTTCCTATCTTGCTCTTGTAATTTATAATTTTGGTCCCTTTAGATTTTGTACATTTAAAATGTTTCTACGTATACCTATTTCATTTATGCGTTATATCACATATTCTCCATTTTCGATCCTTCTTGTTTAATAATTCATCGTTAAGATATGTTATACATTTTCTTGAATTTTTATCTAGTTGTTCAGTAAGTAATATAGCTATGTCAGCTTTGTAGCCTTCAGTATCTATTTTACATGTTCCTCAGAGTTCTTGCAGATCTATTGATAGTGGATAATTCTCAACATTTCTTATTTCGTACAGATATACTGCAAGTTGACTTCATCATAATGCTTCAATTCATAGATACTTCGATAAGAAATCACCTGCCCATCATGAGTATTTTTGAATTATTTGAACTAACCAGAACCAGATAGAGGTTTATTTGAAGGCATGCAGGACATTTAAATTCAGTTTTTCCTTTGGTATTGTAAACCACACAGTTGGTCAGAAATTGAGGATTCTCATCTTGATAATGATGGCTATTCCTATTTTAATCCACATTAATATGTCAATGACTGTTGATCCTGCTGTTGTAAATGTTACCAAATTTTTTTCACAGAATTTGGTGACGCAAACATCACTAGCACGCAAGAAATCACTGCCAGACGTTCAAGAACTTCCAAGAGCTACGTACCAGATGAGCAGAGAGGAAGTTTCAGCCTTAGGGTCGGCAAGAAGAGAAGAAGTACGGAGGCAGATAGATGAGAAGGAGCGATTAAGAGCAAATCCACTTTTATGGTTGGT
This sequence comes from Propylea japonica, assembly GCA_013421045.1. Taxonomy (NCBI): domain Eukaryota; kingdom Metazoa; phylum Arthropoda; class Insecta; order Coleoptera; family Coccinellidae; genus Propylea; species Propylea japonica. Next base: position 36,665,765 of record CM024246.1, read on the forward strand.
CAGCCCTCAAGTTAAGGTAAGGCCAATTGATATGAATTTGGTAGTAATATTTGAATTTTGGGGTCGAGTGGATATCGACCAGATTTTGGCCTTTTGAACGACATTGGTGAAACCAACAGGTGGCGGTCTATCTTAGTTGAGAAGATATGGAAGGACGGAGAGTAGTAGTTCCAAACTTGCCACCACTTATTGGAAAACCCTTTATATTCTATGTAATAGCATTGAGTTTAAATATAGATGTATACTCAATGGTAATAGATATTTTTTGTAGGAATTCAATACAAGCTTATTAGTCCTCAGAATTATTTCAATATTTTCCGAGAAAGAATATGTTATACAGGGCCTGGCCGGACGATTGACGTCCAAAATAAAAAACTAAACTAAACTAAACAGGTCCCTCGTCTCATGGGGTATTCGAATCACCCCCATGTATGTTATGCGATTTTTCACGGTTTCACAGTTATGAATGTTTTATGAACTTTTGAGAATTTTCAACTTGACCATATTAAAAAAGATATTTAAAAAAAAGTACAAGAGTTTTCTGATATATTTTTTTGTGAATAAATCGCCATGAAATGTACTTTTATGCATAAAATAAACAGCATCGTAAATTTGATAAAAATTATAGAAATGTTGGTCTCAAGTGAAGAAGTTACGTATTTTGGATCATGATCTAAATTTTCAAATTTAAATTGAAAATGTAAACAGGCTACTTCATGGTTTCTCAGTAGGCTTAAAAACTGCGCTCAACACTCAGCTTTCAGAATCATTAATAATAAATGGTACTCAACGGTCTACTTCTGCTAGAATTAGCCCTCAAAGTCAGCGAGGTGGAAAAAATCAAAGAACTAGACGTTTACTGAAACATTATTTTTTCCATCTTAAAATTTGTCTGATCAAGTTATGATAGAAAATGCTGAAAATTTGCTTTAGGAGAAAAGTTTTGGATAAGAAAAAGAAAAAGGTATGCCAATAAATCACACATCATGTAGATGAAAAAAATTATTTATAAAAATAACAAAAAAAATAAATGAATAAATAAATTTTGCGAAGGTGTAGAATGTGTATTAAGGCTGGAGTCTTTTTGAAAACCTGTTGTAAATTTTATAAATAAATTTCTTTTTATCTACATGATGTGTGATTTATTGCCACACTTTTTTCTTTTTCTTATCTAAAACGTTTTTTCTAATGCTAATTTTCATTAATTTTCAGCATTTTATTTCATAACTTGATCAGGAAAATCTTAAAATGGCAAAAAATAATTCTTGAGTAAAGGTCTAGTTCTTTGATTTTTTCCACCTCGCTTACTTTGAAGGCTAAAAAAAATTTTATAAATAAATTTCTTTTTATCTACATGATGTGTGATTTATTGCCACACCTTTTTCTTTTTCTTATCTAAAACGTTTTTTCTAATGCCAATTTTCATTAATTTTCAGCATTTTATATCATAACTTGATCAGGAAAATCTTAAAATGGCAAAAAATAATTCTTGAGTAAAGGTCTAGTTCTTTGATTTTTTCCACCTCGCTTACTAGCAAAAGTAGACTGTGTTGAGTACCATTTTTATTAATGATTCTGAAGGCTGAGTGTTGAGCGCAGTTTTTAAGCCTACTGAGAAACCATAAAGTAGCGTGTTTATATTTTCAATTTAAATTTGAAAATTAAGATCATGATCCAAAATACGTAACTTTTTCACTTGAGACCAACATTTCCATAATTTCTATGAAATTTACGATGCTGGTTATTTTATACATAAAAGTACATTTCATGGCGATTTATTAACAAAAAAAAATATATCAGAAAACTCTTGTACTTTTTTTTGATATCTTTTTCAATATGGTCAAGTTGAAAATTCTTAAAAGTTCATAAAAAATTCATAACTCGGAAACCGTGAAAAATCGCATAACATACATGGGGGTGATTCGAATACCCCATGAGACGAGGGACCTGTTTTTTTCTTTTGGACGTCAATCGTCCGGCCACCCTGTATATGTTGTTTCGCGTACTGATAACATGTTTCTCCATGTTTTAGGATTGGATTTATCGACAACAGCTAATAATAGTGGTCCTCTTCGTCAACGTATGTCTCGCCATCATGTTCATCAAAATGTTGACATAGTACAGGTTGTGCGTCGAAATTGGACGCTGTTTCTATGAAATATTGTAACTAGAAAAATTGGGATTTATTATTATCATGAAAAATTTAAACGGTAGATAATTCAGAAATAACGCTCGATACTCTACGCTGTTTTCGAATACGCCTTACCTAGTTCTCGTCCAATTTACGGAATTGTATAATGACTATTGTTAAAATATCTTGTTAAGACTTTTCGATGCCCAGTTTTGTGTGGAAGGCTCAAAATTTCCCTGCTATAAGTGCTATATCGACCAACAAAATTAAAATTAGAATTAAACTGAAATGGTCTCTCGTGAGTTATTTTAATGTGGCTCGGACATATTGAAACCACATTTTTCTTAAGATTCTATAAGGATGTCAACAATGACATATCATCTAAGTGCTTTTCGAATTTTGTTGGCAATTAGTTCCACGAATATTAAATATAGTTATGTATAGTCCGTTCACGAAAGGTTGAGCCGTCGGTTGGCCATGGAAATTTGGCATATTCCACTGTGTATATTAAAATTTAGGTTATGTTCTTGTCAGATTGATACGCAATGTTTTCAATATTGCATAGAGTTGTCTGATAACTCGCAATCTCGTCGAACGAGGCCGGTTACATTCGGCAACGTTGACTTTATTTTACGTTATGACAGCAAATACTGCCAATTTCAGATGAATAAAAAAAACGCCTACTATGTGCTCAACCTTCCGTGAACGGACTATATACAAGTTTTCTATAATTCCGATTATAAATTTAATAGTTAAATTCGATCATATTTTTGAGAATGACATAAGAGAAATGTCATTATTTTGGTCGTTCGAAAACGAAACGAAGTGCCTTTGTTAACATTAGATTCTTTGTTGAAAATTTAAAAGTTTAGAGTTCAGCAGTTTATTATAAATATAATCTAAACAAGATCAAACTCTTTTTATCAAGTTGAAAATTTTTGAAGGAGATACTTTATACATATGTATATTTCTAGTTTTCGTAAGTGGCGTTCCTATGGAATATATTGTCACGATAATATTTATCTAGAATCTCTTTGGAAACCTTTTTCCATGTTTCTACAACATTTTTTTATTTCTGAATTATCTAGCTCTCTTTTGCCTACTTGTAATATATATTTAAGACATATTTTTACACTTTACATACAACGCAGGTCCTGCGTCATCTTTTGAAGTTATTGTGTATATTTACTACTATTTCTACGGAAAAATTTCTATTCGGCATGACCTGATGTTGTTCTTACTTTAACTAAACTTTATAAGAAATATGTTAAAGTAGTTTTTGCTGTTGGAGTTTTTTTAGATTTTATCTATGCTGTTCTGTAGCATAATTTTGCTCAGAAAAAGAGAATACGATAGAACTTTTAATATGCCGTGACAAATTTCTATTCCCGAATGATTTATTGGTGAAAACGTTTTCTCGTATTTCCTCTTATTCTCTGAATTATAGATATTTATGTAAGTTTTAGATTGTTTGTTATTTATTCTATTGATAAATATATATTCATTGTTTTGAGCGATCAACCTTTTGAGATTTACCTATTCATCCATTTGTTTGATACATCAATTTGCGAATTACAAATTTCATTTTGTTTTGATAATATCTTGAATCATATACAGGGCGGTCCAGATCTCAAGCAGGAAATTTTAACTACGTATTCTTCGTCAAAAATGAGCCATAGTTTGTCATATGAAAATATGTCGGGAAACGCTTCCTCTTCGAGTTCGAGATACAGAGTGATCAAATTTAAGACGTCAAAGTGAATTTATTTGTTCAACAAAATGGTTCATCTGTTTTGAATTCGTATTTGAGCTTGAAAGTTGACGCTATTTTTCAGAAATCACACGTTAATTAAATAAGAATTTCCCAAGTAATTTTTATAGTTCGAAAAACCAGTGGCGTATCTTTTTTGTCAGAAAATGATCAGGCTCGATGCAGTGCGGACGCCACTGATAAAATAAAACAAATTGCTTCAGAAAGTGCTTCCTGATGGTTGAAACCTATATCGAAAATTTCATGAAAATATGTCAAGCAGTGTAAAAGTTATTAATAAAACAATTTTTTTCTAAGATTTCAACACCCTGTATCTCGGATAGAAAGCATTTCTCGACATATGTTTATACGACAAACTAGGGCTCATTTTTTACTAAGAATGCGTGGTTGAAATTTTGTGGTTTAGATCCCGGCCACCCTGTATATTGAATCATGGATTCTATTGTTGAATACTTAGCTTCGAATTTTCAAATTCCATAATTAACGACTCATCAAATTTCCTTGACATTAAATTTAGGTTGCTTTACCAAGATTTTCAATTTCTATTTTCCGAACGAATGGATTATATTGTTAAATATTTAGTGAAGCGATTGCTTCATCGAACTTTTTGAATCGATGATAAATAAATATCCTCTTCACTTCATAATTCAGATTTGTATTTGATAGTGAGATTGATTGAAATGAAAACTCTGGTTCAAATTATTATTCTGTGTTTTAGCACAGAACACAGAATAACAGAGCACAGTCAGTGTAATCAGCACTCTATGGTTTATCAGCAGATTAGTGAGTAAGCAATCGAATAGAAATGTACTATGAAAGTAAATTTCTATGGTTGCTGGCCACTTTTAGGCTGATTCAATTCGGTGTTCTGACTGTGTTCTTTTTTGAAATTGTATTGGTAATTGGTCCACATTGCTTATAAAAAGAAGCATTCGAAGAGACCAATTTTTTGTTGTTGTTTTCATGAAATTTCGATGTTCAGGAAATGGATTGTCTGGAGTTATTGAGTCAATTTGTTTGTTGAACAGAATGTTCGCGATTGAATTTGATATTATCGATAATGATAGATTATGTCGAAAACATTTTTATTAAACTCTGAATAAATTTATACTATTGACATGGAGTGTTTTAATTTTGCCCATCATATTTTTTCCGTTCTCTGCTGAATTAGGTAAGGTAAAAATCTCAATGAATTACCGAAAATAAACTCAAATATTTGTATTTTTAACGTTTTAAGGATTACATTCTGTGATTTTAAAATATTTGGAACCCCCTGAAATAAACACAGAATCTATGATCAATTGGCATATTTCTATTGTTGTTACACAGAATCAGATTTGGTATTTTTGTGCCTTCGCAATATCAACGGTTATCTTCGTGAGGAAGAAAAAGGATACATATTTACATATTTTTATTTTCTATTGCCTTTGAATACACTTTTTCTTAAACTGCTTCCCAGTAAAAAGTCCAATGGATTCAAGTCCGGTAAACGGGCCGTCCCAAGATTGGACCAGAACGTCCGATCCATCTTCCGGGAAAAAATGTTACCAGAAAAAAAATTTCCAGAGATGTTTCTCAGGAAAAAACTTTTTCTGGAAAAATTATTTTATCTGGAATTTTTTTTTCTGGTAACATTTTTCCCGGAAGATGGATCGGACGTTCTGGTCCAATCTCGTGGAGCCCGTTCACTGGACTTGAATCCATTGGACTTTTTTACTGGGAAGCAGTTTAAGAAAAAGTGTATTCAAAGGCAATCGAAAATAAATTTGAACTACGGCAGCTACAGTTTAACAAGTATTATACCGTTTTGGAATCCTTACTAAATGCGCCAACTTTTGACAAAACATGCCAAACTTACGTAGTACATTTTTTTTTCAATACAGTCAGTTGAAACAAGGCCATTGTTTATTTTGGATTTTTTTCTAAGAAGCAAGCCCTATTTTTATGAAACCTAGAGCAGCTGGTATCAAAATTTTGATTACAGTTTAGACAAGCATTATTCAAGGTTACACAGCAAAAAAAAAGTTGTAAAAAGTTGATATTTGTGGCAACAGGAGCGATAAGACTGTCACAGGGTGTGGAATTTTTCGTGTTTTTTTAAATGCCCATTATTTTAAAATCATGCAACTTAGATTTTTTTTTACATTTTTCTGACAACCAGCATTACATGCCTTTTCACCCGGTTCCTGGTTGACGTCGAGTTTTGGGACACCCTATATTTACTTTCAATGAGAGCTTTCATAAACTCGACATCTGTTGACAGATTCATGAAGATACCTGACGTGAATTCACAGGAATCTGTAATAATTCGAAATATTCAGAAAGGTAGGCATACTAAAATTCACTTCGAAGCAATTCCAAATACTCATTATTTCAAGGATATGAAAACATAGAATCGGCATTCACCAAACACACATTTATTTCAAAGATATCTTTTATTTATTTGGTGCATTTTTATATCAATATGTATTTTGTGTTGCCTACTCCGCCCAACACCGCTGTCGCATTGTCGCTGGTTCTCGTTTCCACCGTAGCTGTCATGTCATTCTGTAGTCAGCAACGTTTCGGTGTCATGGCGGATGTTTTTACTTGAACAGTGCGTGTTTTTTAAGTTTTTTCAATATTCCATTCACATATCGGAAAAATCGACAGTGTATATTTAGTATGAATGTAAGTGTTTCAATAAAAATGCAAATTCAACGGCATGCCCAGTTGTAAATATGTTATATTCAGCAAAATAAAAGATCAATGACCATATCCATGGGTGGGTTGACTTATAAATTCTAAACAATTAATTTTTTCTACTCTAATTACGTTTAAGGTTATGCATATTTAACTGTTGAACTATGGTAGGTACATGACTAAATTTTATACTAGTGGCAATGAAAGGTTAACGATTTAGAATAACTAAATCGTATATGTTTCTGCAGAATATTTAGGAGGGGTCATTTATTTTCAATTTTGGTTTTCGTATGTAAATAAACTAGATTAGGAAGTGAACGTAAATCTCACACAGAATTAAATCATGTTTATGTAAATGCTTCCGTTTGTTTGGATAAGATTCTGCAAAGGAATGATCATATCTTGATTTCATTATGAATGGATATCATTTATACCGTAAAGTTCATCGTTAACATTTTCAATTAGCTTGAGAAATTCAACAAGCCTTGGTAGGTATTTTCTGAAATTGTAGCCCTTTCTTTTCTCTTAAATATTTGTTCATGCAGGTTTATCATTAAGTGATCATTTCCACTGAATCTGCCAATTGCAAGCCTAGTTTCCTTTCTACATTATCTTTTTATCAATTTTTATAGATAAATTTCTGATAAGATTTTGAATTCTTTGCAGTTTCTTTCAATTCGTCACTAATAGTTTGGTTACGAAATGTAATTTCCGTTTTGACATATTTTACATGTAATTGTTTAGATTATCTGAAAATTTACGCAACTTATAATTAAATTAGTAGTAATTAGCTAGACTCTGTATTAGTAATTGATTCTTCATTATAATTAGGTATAGGTACCTGCTTAGTCCAATGTCAAGTCCAAGATTCAGTGGATACTTATGTTGCTGCATAATAAATTTGTTCTCCATTTAATTTATTCATTTGATAGCACCACTGAAGGCTTGAGGCGACCTATTTTATCTTAGAGAGGTGTATTTCAAGGCAGGTACTGCAGGGATTAACCCACTTGGATTACAAGATGTAATTTAGTATTCTACAAGGTGTCCACAAAAGATTAGACGTTATTAGAATTGGCGGTTGGTCAAGTAATTTCAGAAAACAGTTAATTTCAAATACGGTTCTAAGAGAGTTGAAAATTCTCCAAAAAATGATTTAATCATGGCCGATCGTGAACGCGATAACTTCCGGAAGTTCAAAGCTTGAAATTTTCAAGGAAGTTCTAGGATTTGAGCAGAAAGTAAAACTCGTAAATGAAAGAAATCAAAACAAACAAAAGAAATCAAAATAAATATTCCAATGTGAGTGATCGTTTTCTAATAAGAACAAGCGTAATCTACTGACTTGTAAGGATATTTAAAATATGAATCGAGTTGGTTAATGCCACAAATATTTTGTCACATAATGTAGAACTTCTAATGGGAACAACTTAAAACCTTGAAATTTTCAAGGTACGTTCTAGATTTGATGACGAAAGTTGGACTCACAAATTTGTGGAAAGAGAGAAAAAGTTCAAAAGATATTAGAAATAAAATTTACGGTTTTTTAAGTATGACCAGGCATAGAGAAGCTAATGACCTAATAAACGATATACAGGCTATTCGTGAATGATATGATGGTATTTAAGGTGAGATTCATTTCAAGAAAAAAGCTTTATATGAACATATCTATACGTGGTGAATTTTCCAAGAAAAGAAATTGATTGATTCAATTGAAGATATTTCTATGGATTTTGATATAGGTTTTCACTGCATAAAAGACATTTCTAGGTGTATAGTCCGTTCACGAAATTTGGCATATTCCACTGTGTATATTAAAATTTTAGCTTATGTTCTTTATTTTCTTGTCAGATTGATACGTAATGTTGTCAATAATGCATAGAGTTCTCTAATAACTCGCAAGCTCGTCGGACGAGACCGGGTACATTCGGCAACGTTGACATCATTTTACTTTATGGCAGTAAATACTGCCAACTTCAGATAAATAAAGAAACGCCTACTATGTGCTCAACCTTTCGTGAACGGACTATACAAACAATTCATTTTTTTACCAGTGGCGGCCGTATGGGTTTTTATTTAAAAATTTTCTGAATTGGCTAGCTTATTTCGGTGAATTCAATAATTTTTTTTTCGAAAACCTGACTCTTAAACAAACAATATAAGAAAAGCCATGAGCAGGAGCTTTTGAGCGCTCGTTCTTTGTAGGAGCAATAAGACTTACCTACCTCAAATTTTTATATTGGACTTGAGATTGATACCAAATATATAAATGCAGAGTCTCAACACAATTGGAATTATATTCTGGAAATTATTCTAAAAATGAAATCTGTAGCAAATAAATAATTAAAAAAAATAAATTCTCTGGTTCTGATTATGCGATTCTCTGAAAATTTTGCATGAACATTCAGTATAGCAGTTTTGATTCACGAAATAAATTTCACTTGAATCGGTTATTGTGTTATGAAATATAGATATTTTTCTTTCCAATATTCCAATTGAATTTTCTATGGTTCTGTTACCACTATGGTCAAAAAATTTCGCATGAAGATTCAGTATAACAGTCTTCATTCACAAGAAAAACTTCACTTGATTCGGATATCCTATTATGGAAATATAAACATTCTTCTTTTCAATATTCCAATTGAATTTTGTATGGTTCTGTTACTACTATGGCCACAAAATCTTCCATGAAGATTCAGTATAACAGTCTTCAATAAAAAGACAAATTTCACTCGAATCGGATATCCTAAGAGTCGATGAGGGGAAAAATAGAATCCACAGCCTACTTTACCACGAATTTTTTTGAACGCACGTTATAAAGATTCTTCTTCTGTTACCACCATGTCCACAAAATTCTGCATGAACATTCAGTGTATCAATCTTCATTTATTAAATAAATTTCATCCGAATCGGGTATTTTTTTATGGAAATGTGAAGTTTTTTCTTTTCAATTTTCCAATTCAATTTTCTATGATTCTGTTCACACTGTGGCCACCAATTTTGCTGAAGCTTATTATGAGCATCTTGCATATGGCCGCAACATTTCATTTCGATGGGTTTCGTTTTGTCTGAGATATTGAGGAACAAAAATTTTGAATGGCCATATTTTATGGAACACTCTGTACGATTTGGCTGGTTAACGAACTTAACCGAGCCATTTAGGAACCGAACTCACCCTGAAAATTTCAAGTCTTTAGGACAATCCCTTCGAAAGTTATTGTGCTAACGGCCGGACGGACCCACGGACAGAATTAAATTTGACCACGAGTTCGTCATTTTCTGAGGCACCATCATTTTTAAAATGATTTTGTCTGGAAATTGTCCGTTAATTAGTGAAAAAAATGTACCGGGTGTCCTAAATTTGTTGTCTAATGAGGGGATCTCAAAAACCCGATGAGCTAGAACAAAATGAGTGGCACATTTTCGGGCTCGATTTTTGAGAGAATTCATTTGGTGAAAACCGCAACCTTCTAAGTCAAACCGTTCTCGAGCTATTAGAGAAAATTGGAAAATGGCGTCAAATGAAAAGTTCTCATAACTTCTTTATTACTGAAGTTATAAACAGGAAACTAAAACATTATACAGGCACTTTTTTCAGTAGAATTCATTGAAGTAATCAATTTTTCTTCATTACATTTTGTTCCTGCTCATCTGGTCTCTGAGATCCCCTCATTAGACAACGAATTTAGGACACCCGGTACAATACTCGTAGGTACAAAAGCCTCATTCTTCAACTCATTCATTCGATAACTCGTAAAAAAATACATGCACATTCATTATAAATAATATTATCAAAACGTTGTGTAATTTTGAAGGAATAGGAAAAATTAATTTTAAAATGCTCACTCTCATATTTCTTTGAAGAGGAACCACTGGCGCAGCCAGGGCGGGGGCTTTGGGCTGCAGCCCCCCCCCCCCCAAAGATTAATTTCTTCGCTATTTCTTTCTTCTTTATTTTTTTGCAACTTTCGTTATTCACTGTATCATCAGAAATTTTTCAGTTCAGCCCCCCCAAAATAAAATCCAGGCTGCGCCACTGAGAGGAACGATATTCAATTTCCGTAAAGCGTACCTCGAAACCCAGGGGCATGTTTATTTTAGACTATTTCTGGCGAAATAAATAACCGGCACATCACACAAGCAGCAGTCGTTGAAGAAAAAGTTGTTCCTTCGCAATCGTAAAAATTTTATGATTGACTTCACACTCCTCTTTTTGCTTTGCGCTCTCAGCAGATGTTCGAATAGCGTTTTGCAGCTGTTGCAGCGTCCTCATTCGATGTGCACGCCAATGATCCACATTGGCGTGCTTACTTTAATGAATATTACGGAAATGTTGAATTATGTATGCCGCCATTCATGTATTTACGTTTTGTTTATGTCGTTATCCAAATACTTAAAAGGGGAAATTTGTTAGTTGGCATTCTAGGTTAAGTGTGCAATAAGATGTCAAAATTGTAAATAAGTGTCATCATGAATTTCTTTGATATTTATCTGGCTTCCTTTCCTTCAATAAAGTCGAATTTTGGCGATGTAACTACAGCTTACCATAGTTACATAGTTGACAGTTAATACACGTATTTTCTGTCAAATGATCACGTGATAGTTAGATAGTTACATGTAACCACAGGCTGGATGACACGCGCTTTCATCAGTATAAAAATTTTTAGAAAAGCCCTGAGCAGGTGCTTTTGAGCTCTCATTCACTAGTGAAGCAATAAGGCTATAACATCAACATTCTGTATAGGACTTGAGAGTGATATTGAATACAGTGGAACTTCCCTATAACGAAAGAGCTAAATCAGAAAAAAATTTGTTATGAAGAAATTTCGTTATACAGAAAATTTGTTTCTATAGTCAGCAATGTCGCGGTCGACTTCACTGATGAATATAAGTTTATCATTCAACCTAAAACATTTCCTTTTCGAAATTTTCGCACAACTTTCACATTAGCGTAATGGTTAGATTGAAACCAAACAGCCAGGGGTGTATTTGAAACTGAGGATCTATCTGCCTACCGTAATGGTTTAGTTTAAGGTAGGGATTTAGTACGTACGTCCGGAAAAACCCACCCTTATACCTTCTTACCAATACCCATTCAAAGAGTGATGTTCTTTGAATATTTCGTTATAGAGAGAATTTACCTCGTTTTAGAGGGTGTTTTTAACATGAAATTTGGATTCAAGGTGCAATGTCTTGTACGAAATTCGTTATACAGACGTTCGTTATAGGGAAGTTCCACTGTATGCAGAAAATCTACAACTAGAAATATCTAAATTATCTGATGTTGATTTCACAATCTTTTGAAAATTTACATGATCGTTCACTTCAACAATTCACATTCTCAAACTCGATTTAATTTCATGGGAATTTTAGAATTTCTTCTCGATAAGACCATAGGCTTTTATATGGTGGTGTTAATACCAATTTTCGTGAAATTTTGCGTACTGCTTTGAATTGGTAGTGAACCTCTTGCTGCAAAATTTCAGGTTGATCGAATAGACAAATTCTGAATCATTTGTAAAAATGGAAAATATAGAAAAAATTAAATTATATGGTTCCTCTTGAAGTTTTGCATTAATATTCAGTATAAAAATATTCACCAAAATAAATTTCAATCGAATCGGATATTTTGTTGTGTAAATATAAGAGAATCAAATCCATAGTGATTAATCCGGTATAATTCAACGACTCATCTTGTATACAGGCTGTCCGGTAAACCTTGTACAATATTGAAACTGGTGATAGACCACGACATGACTGTTCAGAATTTCATCTCAGTAAAAATATCACAATTTTCCAGATAATGGGCATTTTCTAAATATCTAGAAATCACTACCTCACCTCCGTTTTTTGAGTGCTATGTCTACAATGTATCAATTTCTGAAAAACTGTTTTGTACGTCTGAAAACATCATTCATTATTAATCTTCAGCAACAACGATATTTAAAATAGTCTTAATTTGAAGACATAGCACTCAAAAAACGAAGGTGAGGTTGCGATTTTCAAGATGTTTAGAAAATGCTCATTATCTCGAAAAATGGTGATATTTTTACTTAGTTGAAATTATGATATTCTGAACAGTCATGACCTGGTCTATCACCAGTTTCAATACTGTACAAGGTTTACCGGACACCCTGTATTTATGCTAACATATTTTTCGAATGTTCTAAAAAATGTTCTTTTGATGACTATCAATAACTAGACCCACCCTGTGAATGGCATTTGGCTGAAATGTAGAAGTGAAATGTAAAAAATATACAAGCCAATTGTTTATTGTTTCAGGATATAATTTTTTTCCACAATATCATGTTCAACAAGTTCTTGAAAATTTCATTGTCACGTTGATGAAATATAAGTAGCGTCTTGCTTCAGCTACTCTCCATGTAGGAAATATAAAATTTTGTTCATTTTAAGTATTATACGTAATTAATTGCAATAGTCATTCCGGTTACATTGCGTTTTATCATTATACTGACTTAACTTAGGTACACGAGATTAGCTTGGTATTTCTTTTGTGTATTCTGGTTGATAAAGGAAAAATGTCAGGTTTAAAAGATATTTATGGTCTTCTGTTGTAACGCATTATATTATTGAAAAGTTACTTTTGTTTTACCTCGGGAGGAAGCATGCCATAGTTTTATTGTAATGTCTGTTAGTTTCGAATTTTAAGCCGGATGAAGTATCACAACTATACAATGACTCGTATAAAAATTCGCGAAGATTCTTCGAACAGTATGTTTTTATAATATTTTCGATATTTTAAAACTTGTTCAACATATTTCGTTGAAATTTCAAGTATAGTCCGTTCACGACAGGTTGAGCCGTCGGTTGGCCATGGCAATTTGACATATTCCACTCTGTTTACTCGCAAGCTCGTCGAACGAAGCAACGTTGACTTTATTTTACGTTATGACAGCAAATACTGCCAATTTTAGATAAATGAACAAACGCCTACTATGCGCTCAAACTTTCGTGAATAGACTAGTGTCATAATGAATTTCTTTGATATTTATCTGGCTTCAAACAAACAAACGTCTACTATAATTCGTTCACGAAAGTTTGAGTGCTATGAAACCCGGCTCACATCAGGAAAATATAGTCCATTCACCAAAGTTTGAGAGCATACTAAGCGTTTGTTTTTTTTATCTGAAGTTGGCAGTATTTGCTGTCATAACGTGAAATGAAGTCAACGTTGCCGAATGTACCCGGCCTCGTCCGACGATCTTGCGAGTTATCAGAGAAGTTTATGCAATATTGACAACACTGCGTTTCAATCTGACTAGAAAATAAACAAAATAACTTAAAATTTTAATATACGCAGTGGAATATGCCAAATTTTCATGGCCAACCGACGCCTCAACCTTTCGTGAACGGATTATAGTTTGTTCCCCAGAAAGTGAACTCTAGTTTTTGCGCACTTTTTCTATAGGGACCAAGCGTCTTATAGTTTTGCCTTAATGTCTGTATTCTTTTTATTTTGCACCGGATGTGATCTCAGTCGACTCTGTTGTGGTTGGATCTCTGATGAAGAATCCAGGATCAAAAACAATTTTGTCTGGCCGTCCGTACGCAGAATAACTATCGAACAAAAGGAGCTATCCGATTCTAGTTGTATTTATTTTGAAGGGGGAAGATCCTCGTACTGAATGTTCATGCAAAATTAAAAAAAAAACATAATAATAAACATAGAATTCAATTAATTTCTAAATTATCCATTTTTTCGAATAATTCAGAATTTGTCAATTCGATCGAGCTAAAATTTTGCAGCAGAATGTTCAATACCAATTCAAAGCAGTGCGCCAATTTTTGTAGGAATAACTTAATACAACCTCAGAAAATCAGATATCGATTGAAATATATTCCGGGAGGATTTTGCATTTCTTAAAATCCGTATAGGTTTTCACTCCCAGTCTCTGAAACAGAAATAATTTTAAAAAATTTAATTAAGATGAAAAACACACAATTCTGAAGATTTACAAGTTTGTTTGAAGAATGTGTCTGATATAGACACCGAAACGTTACATTATCCCTTTTATTTATTTCCTTTTTCAGTTTTACTGTTACGCTACAATTTTTCCAAGACCAATTTGCTCCTGACAAATAAGTGCAAAGATTCTGGCAAGAGCACTTCATCTTAATAAATTTTTTCAATTATTTCTGTTTCAGAGACTGGGAGTGAAAACCTATGAAGTTTTTAAGAAACCTCAGAAAAGTCTACCAAATTTTTTTAATATTTTTGAAGCGGTTTCTTCCGGCTCGTTAAGGTGTTTACGGACGGCCGGTCCATGAGTAACTAGTAATCAGTTTAAGTATTCCAATTTGAATGGTCGTTTTCCCAATATCATAAAGTGCCGAAAATCCTTGACTCAGTACTTTCCTAGAATTCTCATTCTATGTAACTGCTTGAAAAAAGTCTAATCCTGTATTTTTTCCTCCAATTGCAGATAGCAGGCTTGTGACGAGCACACTGGCCCACATAAAGGAATCAGTACGATGGACGCGCACAGTAACCATGGATCAACAGGTCAACTGTCCACCGGCAGTGGGATAGGGGGAGGGGGAATGCATCACTCCCTCTCCACTCCCGCTGGGGTTGACGGAGGGGGTAGCAGGACACCGCCGCCAACCCCTAAGAAGGGAGGAAAAATGCTGGCAATAAGGATACAAATGTTAGACGACACTGTGACAATCTTCCAAATTCAAGTGAGTTAAAAATTTCAGAAAAGCAAAATGAAACGTATAGTCTGTTCACGAAAGGTTGAGCCGTGGATTGGCCATGACAATGTGGCATATTCCACTGTGAAGATTAAAATTTAAAATTTTCGTTGTTTGATTTTCTTGTGCTTTTTAATTTATAAATTGTTGATAAAGGTTTCTTGGGTTTTTTAGCACTGAGTTCTTGATCAGTAAACAGTTATTTACTTTTCCATAAAATATATTATATTAACTCTGACATATGTTTAGGCCGTATATGGCCTTTTGCTCAGTTGCAGGAACGTCCATTAAAATTTAAAGGTCCATTAAACCCTTAATCCTCCATTAGTTCCTTGTAATAATGGAGGATTAAGAGTTTAATGGACCTTTAAATTTAATGGACGTTCCTGCAACTGACACTTTGTCAAGGAGAATACAATAATCAAATAGTTTTATCATTGTCAAAATTACATTTAATCAGTTAAAAATATAAAATACAAGACATATTTGCACGGATAAGACACAAACAATGACATTGATACGATTATAATCCCCAAGAAACCTTAATCAAGAATTTAAAATTTTAGGTTATGTTGTTTATTTTCTTGTCAGATTGATACGCAATGTTGTCAATATTGCATAGAGTTCTCTGATAACTCGCAAGCTCGTCGGACGAGGCCGGGTATATTCAGCAACGTTGACTTTATTTTACATTATGATAGCCAACTTTAGATAAATAAACAAACGCCTACTATGCGCTCAAACTTTCGTGAACGGCTATTGTTGTCAAAATTTCTTGTAGCATTGCAGTAATTTTTTCGCGATGTTCTTCTCTTAAGAACCCTGTGTTAGTTAATTTTGCTGTAATTGGAAATTTCCTCGTTTCAGGCAAAAGCAATAGGAAAAGTACTTTTCGATCAAGTATGTAAGCAACTGCATTTATTAGAAGCCGATTATTTTGGATTGGAATATGCTGATACACAGGGCACTAGGGTGAGTATTGGTTTCGATATACATATGGTTCATATATTTTTGCTTCCTCAATTTAATTTTCTTGTTTTAATATTTTGATCTATGCTACATTGAAGAAACATCCCCATTCACACTTATGGAATCGGATGTCAAAGTCGCGCACCCTGTAGAGTAAGTCTGCCTGGCGCCAATATATTATAGCATTGGCATTATACAGGCTGTATATTTGATCTTTGTGATGGAATAACCAAAAAACACTCGGACAGGTCTAATTTTGTTGAAAGGGATACAAATAAGGGTGTTCAAATGAGTTTGATATCACTACCCCTCTAACAGCTCTCATTTTTCAATAGGGAGAAAAAGTTGAGCAGCACATTGTTCGAAAGGCCATTCAATTTCCTCCATGAGGGTATTTTTTTTCATCGCTTTATTTACCGAGTGTCTCAGTATTTCATCAATAATTTTTTTAAATTTTTATTGATTTTTCCAAAGGTAGTGATTCTCTGTATTCGACGCCATTTATGTTTATGTCTGCTCCTTGCTCTCTTAGGGACCCATCTGTATACCGGTAGGTCCAATCTTACGTTTTGGTTGAAGAAAACTCGACAAATCCATTCCAAGGCTTTCCGAGTGATTTCATAAGGGTGAATGAAGTTTATTAACAGCAAAAACAATGCTATTTTCGTCTTCTTCTCAATATTAATACCAAATTGTTCTCTAAAAATTATAATAAACACTTAAACAACAAATATAAACTAACTCCTCCCATTTCAGTACTGGCTGGACTTACAAAAACCTTTATCCCGTCAACTCGGTCTCTCCCTAGTGGACCCGTTGCTATATTTTTGTGTCAAATTTTACACCCCCGACCCCGGACAACTTGAAGAAGAGTTCACCCGTTACCTGTTCTGTCTTCAAGTGAAAAGGGACCTCGCTCAGGGCGTGATGCAGTGCAACGAGAACACTGCTGCCTTAATGGCCAGCTACATCGTACAGGCTGAGTGTGGGGATTTTGTAATGGAGGATTATCCGGATCACACCTATTTGTCTACGTTTAAGTTTATACCATCTCAGGATCACGATATGGAAAGGAGGATTATGGAAAATCATAAAAAACATGCGTGAGTTCTGATTTTTTAATGAAATTATACAGGTTTGGAAATTCACATCTGAAACATACGATATACAATGCATCAGACAGTGAATTCTTCCGTCCAGTTGCACAGATGAATAGTCGAGACTATGACGTGCTGTAACACACTGAATTCCGTTGTCTTATTGCAATATTCTAGTCTTGTCTCTATCTTATCGTTGGGAGGAGCATAATTCATTTAGTATGGTAGGCAACAGTAAATACTTGAATCGAGTATTACAGGCAGACTGACAAATTAAATAATTCTATACGTGTACTTCAGGTTCCCTACCATACTGCGATAAGAGAGAGACAAGATTAGATTATTGCAATAAGACAACGGAATTCATTCAGTTACAGCACTTGATTATCTCGACTATTCATCTGTACAACTGGAGGGAAGAATTCTCTGTCTGATGCATTCATATGTTTTCGATGTGAATTTACAAATCTGTATAATTGAGCTTTGATAAATCGAGTTTCCGATTACTCAAATCAAATGGGCATTTCCAGAATGTTGAAATATAGGGTTTTTTTTTGTGTGACAACATTAAGAATAGTGTTCATTATACAGGATGTCCCAGAAATGTGGGAAATCTCTCGGATTCAGATAGAACATAAAGAATGAAGATGACAAGTTCCCATAATTTTTTTTCCTAGCGGCCTTCCCAGCGAAGATACGACCTCCTAAATGACGCCACTGGAAATCCATTTTAGTGGAATAAGTTTCATACTACTCAATATAATTTGATGAAATTTGATATGATTTATAGAATTAAGGACCTCTTAAATCACCGCTCTCAAATTTCAATTAGCTTGATCAGTTTACCAGGGGCGAACTGGGTTGTTCATTTTTAACACCCTGTATTAAAGATGCTAAAAAAAACAAATTTGGATACCTTGAACATAAAGCTAAAGAAAAGGTACTCTTGTTCAGTGTCGATAAAATGAACCGTTTTCGAGAAAAAAATTATGAAAGAAGTAAGTAATTGAAATTTATTCCACTAAAATGAATTTCCAGTGGCGTCATTTAGGTGGTCGTATCTTCGTAGGGAGGGCCGCTAGGAAAAAAAATTATGGGAACTTGTCATCTTATTTTTTATGTTCTATCTGAAATCGAGAGATTTCTCACATTTGCCAGGACATCTGTAGGAATTCAATTTCTTCGTTGAGAAATGTTTTTCCTACGCTGTGTATATAGCTCTGTAATACGACATATGGGTATTGTGAGGGTTATCTTGAAAAATTAGAACTTAAAGTTGGGTGTTTGTAAGAGTACTTGGCTCTGAGAAAGTGAATTTTACCAGATCTTATCATTCTTAGTACATATTCACCCCGTGTCTGGTATTGAAGACGTTTTTTCACACGGAGGTTCCCATTGCTACAAGTTCCTACCACTGAACTTAAATCATTGTAAGAGTGGACCAATGAAATCAGGTTAGATAGGGATTTAAGGGTAGTAGTACGCCCTCGACTTGAGTAAGGAAGGGGGTAGAATCGTCAAGGCGCAAAAACTTCGGTAATGGATGAATAAGGAAACGGCAAAGTTTGGAGTAGTTTCGGGAGATATGAGTAAGAAAACGCGAGAGAGAGTAAACTCGAAAGAGCTATAGTCCGTTCACGAAAGTTTGAGCGCATAGTAAGCGTTTTTTTATTTATCTGAAGTTGGCAGTATTTGCTGTCATAACGTAAAACAAAGTCAACGTTGCCGAATGTACCCGGCCTCGTCCGACGAGCTTGCGAGTTATCAAAGAACTCTATGCAATATTGACAACATTGCGTATAAATTTGACAAGAAAATAAACAACATAACCTAAAATTTTAATATACACAGTGGAATATGCCAAATTTCCATGGCCAACCGATAGCTCAAACTTTCCTGAACGGACTATAGATGAGATAGACGTTGAGAAGAGTTGATCGAGGGGTAGAAATTGGTCGAAGTTCAGAGTCGAGATATTTGATCTAAATCTAAAGTATAGAAATCCTCTGAAAGAGACGTCAGGCATTTTTTAAATGGTAATTTTTCTTGCAGAGGCCAGTCACCGGCGGAAGCAGACTTGAATCTTTTGGAAACAGCAAGAAGATGTGAACTTTACGGAATCAAAATGCACCCGGCAAAAGATCACGAAAACATACCTCTCAATTTGGCTGTAGCCCATATGGGCATTTTAGTCTTTCAAAATTATACCAAAATAAACACGTTTTCTTGGGCGAAAATTAGGAAAATATCTTTCAAGAGGAAAAGATTCTTGATTAAGTTGCATCCGGAAGGCTATGTAAGTAGACCATGATAATAAAGGGTTTTCCAATAAGGGGTGTTATTTTGATATTCAAAGAAAAATGCCATTTTTCAATATAAATGATCGGATGTTTATTTCATTATAAAGAAAAAGCTATGCCGTTAATAGTGCAAAATAACATCAGTCAAATGTCCACCACGACCACGCTTACAGGACCATATCCTTTTAGTGAAATTTTCCATAACCAAATCGCAAAGTGGCTGCCCTATGTCCTCGATAGCCTCACGAATTTCATCTTTGAGGTCTTGAATCGACACTGGGCTATTGGCGTAGACTTCTCTTTCACGTGGCCCCAAAGGAAGAAGTCGCAAGGTGTTAAATAACAAGATCTCGGTGGCCAATTGTGATCACCTCTTCGAGAGATAACACGGTCCGGAAACTTTTCCCGCAAAAGATCAATGGTTTCGTTGCTTGTGTGACACGTAGCGCCGTCTATTCAGTAATGTAATGACGTTTGTGGAATGCCTACTTCCAAAGAACGACGAGAAATGGACAAACATGGGTTTTCTTTAACACTTTCGGCTACAGCAGTAATATGATCGGCTGTTCTTGAGCGACGTGCACGGGTTTTATTCTTCACATCACTAACTTGTATATTACGGTCCGACAAGGTGTTTCACGATGACCCAAAAATGTTCGAGTTTTATGAACCGTCTCTGCCAAATGTTCACCATTTTTATAGTGAATTTTAATAATTTCAATGCGTTCATGAAGCGTGTATCGTTCCATTTTTATTATTGGCGTAGTTTCTACTTGTCAAATGTCAAAAAATGACAGCTTCAAACGTGACATCTACCGAAATAGCGGGCTATTCAAAATAACACCTCTTATTGGAAAACCCTTTACATAGTTTATTAATGACATCGGTTAATGGTTAAGATATTTTAACGCGTGATTGGAGCGAGTATTTTTCACTTAACATAATTTGCTTTATCAATTGATAATTTTCAGGGTTTTTACAAAGACACAGTAGAATTTCTCTTCGAAGGAAGAAACGAATGTAAAAACTTCTGGAAAAAGTGTGTCGAGAACCATGGTTTCTTTAGATGTTCAACAGTTAAAAATGTGACCCGACATAAAACAAGAGTACTGTCAAGAGGAAGTTCATTTAGGTATGAGAAAAATTAAAATAATTAAAATATATATCAGTCACAAAAGTAAAAGGTGCTATAATCTTTTTAATATTTGTCCACAGGTATAGCGGTAAAACCCAGAAGCAAATAATAGAATTCGTCAGAGACAACTATGTGAAACGGCAGGCATTCCAAAGGTGAGTCTTACATTTCCACATTTTCTTGAACAACCTTATTTTGTGAAAACAGATGAAGAAGAAAGCTGGTGATTCTTTTTACTTGTAGAATGTTTTTGGCTTTCGAAGCTTTCTCTCACTTACGCTTTCTCTTTGATAAAAATTTTATGTTGGGCTTCCGACTGATTATTTCATGAATTAGGCTGTTTAGGTTTAAGTTCATGCCAAGTTGAAAATGTAGCATTATACATTATTTTCTTTAAATTCGATTGAAGAAAATATTAACATCAAAAATAGGAAAATGCTATGGTAGACTAACTTCTGAAATATTGGTCTTCAATATTGCAATTTGTATGCAAGAACTACGTATTTTTGTCAGCTCGAAATCAGAAAGTTTCAGCTTGAAGATATCTTTTGCTGAATATACAAAAAAATATTCCTGGCAGTGCATGATACACTAAAAGCACCAAATAGAACATGGCACTTTATTTTTTCTATTTCTGAAGGGTTTTCCAATAAGAGGTGTTATTTTGAATAGCCCGCTATTTCGGTAGATGTCACGTTTGAAGCTGTCATTTTTTGACATTTGACAAGTAGAAACTACGCCATTAATAAAAATGGAACGATACACGCTTCAAGAACGCATTGAAATTATTAAAATCCACTATAAAAATGGTGGAAATTTGGAGACGGTTTTTAAAACTCGAACAATTTTGGGTGGTCGTGAAGCACCTTGTCGGACCGCAATAAAAATATTGGTGGAAAAATTCGAGCTGTTACTGATGTGAAGAATAAAACCCGTGCACGTCGCTCAAGAACAGCCGAGAATGTTACTGCTGTAATCGATAGGCATTCCACAAACGTCATTACACCGTATTTTGCATGAAGATTTGGGTCTTTAGTCTTATAAAGTTCAGTTAACACAAGAACTCAAGCCGGCCGATCATCAACAACGTCGTGTCTTTGCTGATTGGGTCGTTGAAATGCATGAAAATGATCCGGAATTCCATCGAAAAATCATCTTGAGTGATGAGGCCCATTTCCACATCGGTGGTTTCGTCAACAAGCAAAATTGTCGCATCTGGGGCTCGGAAAACCCAAGAGTTATTGTTGAAAAGCCTCTCTATCCTCAACGTGTGATTGTTTGGTGCGGTTTATGGTCCGGCGGAGTCATTGGACCTTACTTTTTCGAAAATGAGGCTGAAGCAACAGTTACGGTGAATGGATTACGCTATCGAAAGATGATAAATGATTTTTTATGGCCGAAATCGGATAGTATTGATCTGGACAGCATTTACTTTCAACAACACGGCGCTAAATGCCACACAAGCAACGAAAGCATTGTTCTTTTGCGGAAAAAGTTTCTGGACCGTGTTATCTCTCGAAGAGGTGATCATAATTGGCCACCGAGATCTTGTGATTTAACACTTGTGACTTCTTCCTTTGGGTTCACGTGAAAGAGAAGGTCTACGCCAATAGCCCAGCATCGATTCAAGACCTCAAAGATGGAATTCGTGAGGCTATCGAGGACATAGGGCAGCCACTTTGCGATTAAGTTATAGAAAATTTCATTAAAAGGATATGGTCCTGTAAGCGTGGTCGTGGTGGTCATTCGCCTGACGTTATTTTCCACTATTAACGGCACAGCTTCATCTTTATAATGAAATAAACATCCGATCATTTATATTGAGAAAAAGCATTTTTCTTTGAATATCAAAATAACACCTCTTATTGGAAAACCCTTTATTAGCTCATAGTCTGAATAGATATGTGCCATATTGATAATGATTCATTTGAGAACATTTTTTATAGGGGGGGCCAAAATTTAAATGGGAAAGGGGTTGAGTGATACTTCATATGAAAGGTCTTGAAATTGAAACCCTTCTTACTACGCTGTGTGAAAAACGCAATTTCGAATAACCGTTTTCGCCAAAAAATAATTTTAAAGCACATAGGTTATTTTGCTTATCTTAGTAAGATTTAATTGCCGTTTTTTCTCAAGTAATAAGAATAATTGGGGGGTTGAGGCGCCTCCTGGTAGGGGGTTGTTCTTTCAAGCCTCAAATATACGTCCAAAGATGTCCTCCAAACAAAATCTTTCACTGTTTTGTGGAAAAATTTTCGAATCACTATCGGATAGGAAATATACGGGATAGCTGGTCTAAGACGGAACAGCCTGTATATATTGAGAGGAATCAGATATGGAAGCATCTCTTGTTATGTGAATAACACGCGGTCTTTGTGCGAATATGATGAATAATTTATTCATTGATCTGTTTTCCTTCATGCTCTGCTAGACAAGTACAAAATGGTATGATTATAAAAGCAGACAGGACAACGGATATATGGTTCATAATACGTACATTTGTTGTTTTATTTTATTTTGGTACAAGTGAATATGGCTCCTATTTGGTATACACCTGCTTTGTAAGTTTTGGTGATTTCTTATTTTTTTAATTGAAAATTGTCAGGTCAGTTTTATACTGAAGTATGTTGAAAAAAAATCACAAAGATTCAAGTTTGAAATTGATCGCTTTTATGTCGAAAATTACGTCAAAATTGCATTACATTTATCAACAAATTTTAGGAAATATTCCAGGTATTTCGATAAATATTCATTGAGTTAGAGAAAATAACGTATAATATACAGTGTGTTTGGTCATGACTTAGCGATAATTTAAGGTCATCAAATATACCTAATATTATCGACAAAAACACCCAAACTTGGAAGTTTTCCCCCTTAGTTTTGGAGTAGCCCCCATTTTAAATTTACTCTTTTATTTTCGTTGACCCTTCCAAATAATATCGATTTCTTTGGACATAAAGGTCCAACAGATGTTAAAAAAATGTTTTTGAAAGATGATACTACCACTTTTCATTGAAGTATAACAACTTGAAAACGGCATAAAAAAATTCTTTGAAAAAGTTTATAGTGAAAATATGTACTGATTTTCTCAGTAAATCCGCAATAGTAAAAGAACTAGCACAGTGAAGTATAATTATACAACAACACTCACATCATTTCTGTAAGTTACATAGTTTGAGAGTTATTGCTGTTCGAACATGACCCTTATGAAAATAGATAAAATAAAAAAAACTCAGTACTGTACTTTCGATAATTTTCAATGATCGAACAAACAAATTAATCATAAAAATTGCTCAAAATGGCCGCCCCTGCTCTGTAGATAGGCAGTGGCCTTCATGACGACCTGTCTTGTGTCTTTTGCTCGCGTAGTGATGATATTCGAACATCAATAACTCTCAAATTATGTAACTTACAGATTTGATGAGAGTGTTGTTTTGTAGCTAATATCCTTGCGTGTTGAATCATTGAAAAAAAAATTATACTTCAATGTGCTAGTTCTTGTACTATTGCGGATTTACTAGGAAAATCAGTACATATTTTTGCTATGAACTTTTTAAAGGATTTTTTATGGCGTTTTCAAGTTGAATGTTTTTATATTGTTATACTTCAATGAAAGGTGGTAGTGTCATTTTTCAAAAAACATTTTCTTCACATCTGTAGGACCTTTATGTCCAAAGAAATCAATATTATTTGGAAGGGTCAACGAAAATAAAAAGTAAACTTAAAATGGGGGCTACTCCAAAACTAAGGGGGTAAACTTCCAAGTTTGGGTGTTTTTGTCGATAATATTAGGTATATTTGATGATCTTAAATTATCGCTAAGTCATGACCAAACACACTGTATACTTGTATCGGGTGTCCCTAATTCGTTGTCTAGTGAGGGGATCTCAGAAACCCTTGGAGCTAGAAGGAAATGAATGGCACATTTCGGGCTCGATTTTTGAGAGATTTAATTTGGTGAAAACCGTAACCTTGTAAGTTCAACCGTTTTCGAGATATTAGCGAAAATTGGAAAATGGCGTGAAATGAAAAGTTCTCATAACTTCTTTATTACTGGCGCTATGAACATGAAACGAAAACATTATACAGGCACTTTTTTTCGTAGAATTCTTTGATGCAATCAAATTTTTTTTATTGCGTTTTTTTTCGAAGTTATAATACAAACTTGTGTTTTTTTAAATGTGAACCATAAGCATTTGAATAACAGATGGAACCGTCTTTTTTTTCCCTTTTCAAAAAGATATAACTCAATATATAAATTTCTTATTAAACTGTAAAAAACATCAAAAGTTTTATTTTCACAAGAAAAATCAAATGGTTGTCTAAATATGATAATCTGTGAACATCAAATGATTAATAGATAAGAACAGATAACAAATTTTTCATAAATATTGTGCGAAGTGCTCACACCTCACAATGTCAGAAGAAGGTGTGAGCTCTGCATTGATCAGAATGGACTTCACTTCGCACAATATTTATGAAAAATTTGTTATCTGTTCTTATCTATTAATCATTTGATGTTCACAGATTATCATATTTAGACAACCATTTGATTTTTCGTGTGAAAATAAAACTTTTGATGTTTTTTACAGTTTAATAAGAAATTTATATATTAAGTTATATATTTTTGAAAAGGGAAAAAAAAGACGGTTCCATCTGTTATTCAAATGCTTATGGTTCACATTTAAAAAAACACAAGTTTGTATTATAACTTCGAAAAAAAACGCAATAAAAAAAATTTGATTGCATCAAAGAATTCTACGAAAAAAAGTGCCTGTATAATGTTTTCGTTTCATGTTCATAGCGCCAGTAATAAAGAAGTTATGAGAACTTTTCATTTCACGCCATTTTCCAATTTTCGCTAATATCTCGAAAACGGTTGAACTTACAAGGTTACGGTTTTCACCAAATTAAATCTCTCAAAAATCGAGCCCGAAAATGTGCCATTCATTTCCTTCTAGCTCCAAAGGTTTCTGAGATCCCCTCACTAGACAACGAATTCGGGACACCCGATACATAAGACATACACTTATAACACTTCCTTGGTAGAAAACTTTCCATTTGCGGTTTGTTTTTTTTTAATTTTCAACTCGTGAATGAATATCAATGTCTTCTGCATTATAATGACAGAGGAGTACCATAAGAGTAGCCAACTGCTTAAAAACGCCGAAAATCGCTTCATTTTTATGCGAAAAAACAACTTTTACTATATAGCTTAAGAGTCGATAAGCACATTCTGAAAATATATAAATTTTTTATTCTAATCTTTTCACCATTGGCATTGAACTCACTTCAAGAGGTCAAGTTTACCAGATTCTAACCTAAATTTCTTTGTTTGACAACATTGGTGAAAATATAAGAATAAAATATTTATTGAACTCTTAACATCTAATATTTTCAGGATGGTTTATGCTATCTAATGAGAGTTGATTTATTGAAAAAAGTTATTTTAGATGTTATTCAAGCCGCTATTCTTCAATTTTAATTCTGTATATATAATTTTATGGAATCACTTATCATACAACTTTCATCATAAACCTTATACAGGTAAATCATGAAATAATCAGTCCGCAGAGTTTAAGCATGCTGTATGTTGTATCTTTTGTCGAAAAGGCTGGGCCCTAAGGTTGTATCGTTGGAAAAACAATGGAAGGAGGAAGGGATAAAACAAACTGAGGTTCGGGATTGTCGTTTCTGTATTTAAAAAAAATCATTCTCCTCTTTTATATGTGACAATGCACTGCATGACTAAATGTGCAAACATTAATGTTGATACTTTTTCATTAACTCTCACTATGTTCTTAACTCGTTAGTCGATTAATACTATGTTATGTGTTATCTGGGGATATAACTACGAGATGTTAAACTGAATATTTTTATAATATTAGTTCAGTTTCAATTTATAACTGTAGATCGAATAGATTTGCGCTTAGCGCAGAAGTTATTAGAAAATTTCATAATGGAGATTCATATAGAAAAATCACTCGATAGTTTTCATATCTTGAAGTAAGTGTTATGTCATCTTGGCTGCCTAAGAGATCTGGAACAACAGATAAACAGTTGAACTGCTATCAGTTCAGCTGTCAGTGGTAGTCTAGGCTAGTGACCAAGTATGTTTTCAAGAAGAAGTACCTGTGTTAATACTTTTTATTTCATTGTTGTTCACTGACAGACCAAATTCAATATCTAGCATAAGATTGATTTTACTAAAAGATTCATTATTATTCATTATCGTATGCCATGAAAATAATTTCAAAGTTTCTTCATTTTCATCTTTTTCGATAGTGTATGTTGCATCTTGAGCAGAAATTACATTAATTACAATTTTCACTTCATGAAAAAAACAGTTGAAACAGATAATATCAAAGTAAGTTATAGAAAATAAATGTTTTCTTATTATATGCGCAAATGCAACTTTATTGCGAATGTTTTTCCATCTTTCTGGTAGAGCTAGAATACCGTACGGTGAAGTAAGTACAAGGAAGAGGTCAATACACTTGGCAAAGAGGGCGCACGAATGTCACTCATTGACCCAGAACCCCTCTGTGGTATAGGTAAATGTACCAATAAGAAGGAGTTTCTGGTGAAGGAGAAAGCCGAGAGGGAAAAACTCTGGCGGAATCTCCCAGGGATGGATCATTCAACTAAAGTTCCTTCGGAACTTTGAGACAGCGGGATCCAAAAGATATCTCGATCTTGGTAAGAAGCAATAACACCTCCTCACTGGCTTTCTTACAGGACACTGTCACCTCAGGAAGCACCTGTTGAGGATGGGATTATCGGATACTGACGAGTGTAGGTTCTGTGGGGAGGAGGAAGAAACCCCCATTCACCTAGTCACGGAATGCCTTGGCATTGCGAGTCTAAGGATCGAATGCCTTGGGCGAGAAACTTGTAAGAGTGAGAAACTAGCCTCGTTGAAGCCTTCACAGATATTAGATTTCATTACACCTCTGGAACTGGAATTCGAGCTGTGAAGGGTTTGGCCAGAACAGCTCTGTAAGGGGGCACAATAGACGTTAAGGTCGCAGTGAACTGTAATCCCTTTTTAAAACTTTTTAAAACAATTGCACCTTCAAAAGATAATGCTCAACAAGCTCTAGCTTTATGAAAAAAACTAGTTAAGTCTGCTTACTTCTCATAGGTCTTTGGTTCGCAAGATATGACCTGCACAAGATTCGTAGGGAAAGTTCCGATATCTGTAGGTTATGTGGATCGGCCACAGGAACCACCAAGCACATATTATGCCAATACACTGTATTGGCGCAAATCAGACTCACTCTACTAGGTGCCGAGACCTTGACGCTAGCCGACATAAGAGCGAAGTCTCCAAGGAAAATAATCAACTTTCGCAAGAGGATATATGACGTGACGTTTTGGATATGTCAACATCGACCAGCACTTACTGGAGACTAGAGACATCTATTGACAAACAGCGGGAACTTTGCACACCCTGTAAATATTTTGTTTACAACTGCAATGTACAAGAAAGGTCAAGATTTAATAGAGCACGTTCTTATCAAGAATGAAAGTCTGTCAAAAACTCGAAAGAAAGAATTATCAGAATCCTAACAAACTTACGTAAACAAACGAATCATTTGTTTTATCGCTATTTATCGCTAACGTTGATACGTCATCTGTTGTGCTCTCTTCCACTATAGTCTAAGAGCCCGTGAAGCCCAGACCTTCGTTATTTTATAAAAGCTGAAAACTTGTCTACGCATGCTCCCAACACAGGTAAGAACGATGGACCATTATGATTATTCGGCTACCCTGGCTTTGGCAGGTAAATGGTATTAAAGGGGTGTAATATACTGATCTAATTAATTAATATTACCTTCAGAATATCATTAAAAATCACGTCATTAATTGCCATACACTTACTATAGTGGCAACCCCTTGCCAGACACCTTTAATGTTCATTAAATTATATGTAATTCTACTCAAGTTGTAGTATAAAAGCTGATTTTTATATATAATACTTGGGTAATAATTAGATAATGTTTTCTCATTAGCCAGACATTTTTGCCAGACAAGCTTGTAGTTTAGCTGCAGGTGCTAAATTTCATTTAGTTGTAGCATCGAATGTCTTTTCTTCAGATGTTTTTGAGATTCATTTAAATGATTAGTTTTATAAATTAGTACCAACAAATTTATTTGGATAATTCATCATAATCATGAGGTCTCACTCGCACCCACTCATATATACTGTCTGGCAAAGGGTTGGCGCTATCAAAAATGTCTGTGGCTAATGAGAAAACATCATCTAATTATTACATATAAAAATCAGCTTTTATACTATAACGTAAGTAGAATTACATATAATTTAATGAACATTAAGGGTGTCTGGCAAGGGGTTGCCACTATAGTAAGTGTCTGACAATTAATGACGTGATTTTTAATGATATTCTGAAGTTAATATCAAAAAATCACACTTTATAATTTGACGAAATTAGATCAGTATTTTACACCCCTTTAATACCGTTTACCTGCCAAAGCCAGGGTAACCCAAACTTCATAATGGTCCATCGTTCTTACCTGTGTTGGGAGCATGCGTAGACAAGTTTTCAGCTTTCATAAAATAACGAAGGTCTGGGGTTCACGGGCTCTTGCTCTACTACTTCAGTTTATTGTAAGAGTAAGGGATATGACTTCGGAAAGGCAAATTTTGCGCACATGTCTCATAACCAGATGTTGCCACATGTATAAAAATTATATGGACATGAAAAGCTTAATATTTTCCGGGAAAAATCTACGTTTGTAATAAGCTGACATTTCCATTCGTACATCGTACATATTGAACCTCGAACGGCCAGTGAAAATCTATAATTTTGTTTTACCTCCATACTCCTTCCTTGCGACATTCCATCGATCATTCGGCGAAGCCAGAGAAGAGAATATAGAAACGACGTTTAAAATAAATTAGAGATAAGAGAAAAGTTGAGATTAAGTTGAAAAGGAAAATATGTCCGAAAGGTTTGTCTCACTCCTCTTTCCTTTGTTTAGGTCGGCTTCGTTCCGGCATTCAAGCGCTCATTCAAGTGCTACCAATATGCACTCCAACACTGTGGGCAACAGCATTTCAGCCCATCCACTGTTGCCACTTGGTGATACCAACTTGAGTGGTAGGTATTTTTCCTGCATGCTCTATTATTATTTTTGGGTGATATATTGACTTAAGGCATTGAAATTCTTATTATTATTTGTTCAAAATCAATGTTAACCCCCACGCGGAAATACATATAATCACATTCTTATAGAATAGGTTAGGTTAGGAGATAATCACGTCAACGCTTAAGAACATGCTAGGTGATAATATCAATCATGATTGATGCGATATCAGTAGGGATTCCTTAGAGTTCTAAAGAGAGGCAGGGTTTCATATTTGTTCCTTGCACCTTTTTTTCTTGTTCTTCCATCAGCATTTTTAATCAGCGCTTGAAATAACAAAAACCGAAGAGAAGCAAAAACCAACAAATGTATTGTGTATAAGTGTATACAGTGTGTTTGGTCACGAGTTAGCGATAATTTAAGGTCATCAAATATACCTAATATTATCGACAAAAACACCCAAACTTGGAAGTTTACCCCCTTAGTTTTGGAGTAGCCCCCATTTTAAATTTACTTTTTTATTTTCGTTGACCCTTCCGAATAATATCGATTTCTTTGGACATAAAGGTCCTACAGATGTGAAAAAAATGTTTTTTGAAAGATGATACTACAACCTTTCATTGAAGTATAACAATATAAAAACATTCAAATTGATAACGCCATAAAAAAATTCTTTGAAAAAGTTCATAGTGAAAATATGTACTGATTTTCTCAGTAAATCCGCAATAGTACAAGAACTAGCACATTGAAGTATAATTTTTTTTCAATTATTTAACACGCAAGGACACAAGCTACAAAACAACACTCACGTCATTTCTGTAAGTTACATAATTTGAGAGTTATTGGTGTTCTAACATGACCCTTATGAAAATTGGTAAAATAAAAAAAACCTCAGTACTGTACTTTCGATAATTTTCAATGATCAAACAAACAAATTAATCATGAAAATTGCTCAAAATGCTCTGTAGACAGGCAGTGGCCTTCATGACGACCTGTTTTGTGTCTTTTGCTCGCGTAGTGATCATGTTCGAACAGCAATAACTCTCAAATTAATTATGTAACTTACAGATATGATGTGAGTGTTGTTTTGTAGCTAATACCCTTGCGTGTTAAATCATTGAAAAAAAATTATACTTCA
This sequence comes from Propylea japonica, assembly GCA_013421045.1. Lineage (NCBI taxonomy): Eukaryota > Metazoa > Arthropoda > Insecta > Coleoptera > Coccinellidae > Propylea > Propylea japonica. The sequence continues at coordinate 36,696,814 of CM024246.1, forward strand.
ATGTGCTAGTTCTTGTACTATTGCGGATTTACTAAGAAAATCAGTACATATTTTTACTATGAACTTTTTTAAAGAATTTTTTATGGCGTTTTCAAGTTGAATGTTTTTATATTGTTCCACTTTAATAAAAAGTGGTAGTATCATCTTTCAAAAAACATTTTTTTCACATCTGTAGGACCTTTATATCCATAGAAATCGATATCATTTGGAAGGGTCAACGAAATAAAAAAGGTAAATTAAAATGGGGGTACTCCAAAACTAAGGGGGTAAACTTCCAAGTTTGGGTGTTTTTGTCGATAATATTAGGTATATTTGATGCCCTCAAATTATCGCTAACTCGTGACCAAACACACTGTATATTATTGTCCAATTGCAAGTCCTGATTCAGACATCAAATTCATATATAAAAATTATACAACCTGATGCAATGTTAAAGTAGAGCTGATATATGCTTGCATTTCCCTACTAAACCAGCCATACCAGAACAGGTAAAAGCTGATATTCTTGCAGATCTTTCATCAGTGATTATTTTCGCAGACACTTCTTTCCATCGCTGTCTTTTCCCCAAAGTCCCACACATAATGATGTGACCGGCATTCAATGAATTCACCTTCTATTACATTGCTATTACTTGGAGTTGCTTTCAAATATCAGAAATACACGCTCTTCACTTTCCGTCGTATTTTTATTTTCAATAAATATCGCAAACAACCAGAGACAACTCTGAAATGACCGTTTGTTCACAAATCTTACCCATAGTCCGTTCACGAAAGTTTGAGCGCATAGTAGGCGTTTGTTTATTTATCTGAAAGTGGCAGTATTTTGCTTTCACAACGTATAATAAAGTCAACGTTGCCGAATGTACCCGGCCTCGCCCGACGAGCTTGCGAGTTATCAGAGAACTTTATCCATTATTGACAACATTGCGTATCAATCTGACAAGAAAATAAACAACATAACCTTAAATTTTAATATACACAGCGGAGAATATGCCAAATTTCCAAGGCCAACCGACGGCTCAACCTTTCGTGAACGGACTATATGTAATTTCGACCAAATTTGTGTCTCTTCGAATATTCAATCGATATTTATTGAAAATTTTAGGGTGATACTAAAATAGCAACATTCAACTATAGTTCCGTAAAAAAAAAAAACCGAATTCACCTACTAAAACGTATCCATGCCCTTAAGGTGTCAATCACTACAGCTTTTACCCTATACAATTATTGCACGTTGTTGAATGATAAAATTTTGATATTTATCTCACAAAAAACCAACGAATTCCAAACTGAAAAAAGCTATAGTTATCCAATGAGAACCAACAACATCATGTACCCAATCATAGACTTAAACTAGAAAAAGGAACACTCTACAGAAGTATCAAGATTTCAATAATCTACCAAACAGGCTACAAACCCTAAGATCACATAAAACCTTCAAACGAGAGATCAGGAAGTACCTTGCTGATTTAGAACAATATACAGTACATGAATTTCTGGATTCGAAGTAAATTAAAGATCTATGTCTTTTTTCTGACAATTTCATGTAGTTTCAAGCTCTTTGAGAATGTAACTTATAAAAATAAAGAAGCTTATTTATTTTTTGTTTCCTAGTGGAAGCAGCCAAACTCTCAGCATCTCTGGGCTCGACGGTATGGTCAGCAGCGGGAGCGGACCACCCGGTTTCTCCGACGACGAGGTCAGCCTATCGCCATCGAGGCACACCTACGACCTGGAGCTCGGACCGCACCTCCAGCAACGGACCGCAGCCACCAGGAGGACACACAGAAACTCGGCTACCTGCACCTCCGAAGACGACGAGCTCGCCGTCACCTCCTCAGACGACGCGATCGCCATCTCCGGACAGTTCGCCGATCACCAGCCCTATACGGCATATGGATGCCCAGCCGGCAGACTACAAGAAAACAGGTCAGATTCTCATATTTCATTAAATAGGCTTTTGCTATATCAGTTTCATTGCTCGAATATGATGAATGACACAATAATAATAGGAATGATATAATACAGATCATTGTGGACTTCTCTCTGGTCGATGATTACAAACTAACATCTATATTCCGGTCCCTGCTCCCCACCAGTGGACTCCGCCGCCTAGAACCCACCCATGATCCCACCAAACCCCCCAGAACCCACCCATTACTCCACCAACCAGAACCCGCCCATGACCCCACCAAACCCTCCACGCCTCTGACCCAGCACCTCCACGTCGTGTGACGTCACATCCGGTCCAGTTCTCTCTTTGCTCCTCTACTGTTTCACTGAAATTTTTAGTTAGTCGGCAGTTGTGATTCACAATGTTATGGGGCCCACTCACTAAGAAGGAAGCGCGAAGGCTTTAATGCGCGTGGTGCGGGGTCATTACAGTGAAAATAGTTTGTGTATGGCGTTCCGCCGTTCGAAATTTGGAATGCGCAATTCCCTTATTCGGAATCAGGATAGTTTTGATTTTTAGCGTGTGCATTGCTCATCATACGTAGAAGAATGACCAGCACGAACCTGTATGGGCAACAAGTCTGTGCACGTTTCATATTTTTCGCAATACATTGTCGATTTCGCTATTTATCCATTATTGCATTGGACATTTCTCCTTAATAACAACACACGCCACTGCCATTAACATCAGATCTTTTTTCGACGTCATCTCACGCTTGTCACACATCATCACTAAACAAGCAAAAGTGTCTGTGTGTGGGAAATATGAATGCACACATTTACTTTACAGCCAACGTGCAGATACTTACCTGCGCATTCTTCCTTCCTAGTGAGTGAGCCCCTTTAGTTAAGTTTAGTTTAAAAAGTGGTTACAGTTCACTGCGGCTTCAAGGTCTATTGTGCCCCCTCACAGAGCTGTTCGGACCATACCCTCACAGCTCGCCTTTCAGTTCCAGAGATCTGATAAAATCCAATGTCCGGGAAGGCTTCAACGAAGCTAGCTATTCACTCTTACAAGTTTCTCGCCCGTCATTCTCTCCTTAGGCTCGCAATGCCAAAGCATTCCGTGACTAGGTGAATGGGGGTTTCTTCTTCCTCCCCACAGAACTTACACTCGTCAGTGTCCGATAATTCCATCCTCAACAGGTGCTTCCTTAGGCGACAGTGTCCTGTAAGAAAGCCAGTGAGGAGGTGTAATTGTTTCTTACCAAGATCCAGCTATCTTTTGGACCTTGCTGTTTCAAAGTTCCGAGGGAACTAAGTGGTATGATCCAGATTCCGCCAGAGTTTTTCCCTTCCGGCTTTCTCCTTCTCAAGATACTCCTTTTTATAGGTACATTCACCTATACCACAGAATGGTTCTGGGCCAATGAGTTACATTTGTGCGCCCTCTTTGGCAAGTGTATTGGCCTCTTCGTTTCCTTTGATTCCCGAACGGCCGAGAACCCAGACTAAAGACCTTATTTTTCTTCTTTATCTCATTGTGTTTGTTCAGGCACTCCCAGATCATTTTGAGTCGATGACGTATGAGCTCAGTGCTTTAATAGCAGCTTGACTATCTGAGTGTATGGCTATATCGCACTTCTGATAGGATCTTTCTAGATTTATATCTAGACATCTTTCAATAGCTAAAATTCCGCATGAAAGACGCTCATACAGGAGCCTAGCGACAGTGCACACTTGGTACTTGGCCTGTATATCCCAGCGGCAGGTCCTGTAGAGGTTTTGGAACCACATCTGTATACCATTTTAAGTATTTTCTTTGAGGTTACAGTCGGTGTATTCCCGTTCCCATTCCTCTCTTTTACTAAGCAATGTCCTGAAGTTTTTCTGAGTGCTTATTTTCTTGATCATTACATCATCAGGGAGGTTCGCAGATGAGATGTAGTTGTTCAGAGAAGACCAGGTTCTCTGACTATGATTCACAATGTGCTCTATATTTCAATTCCTTTTAAAAGTTGGCGAATAGCGGTTATGGTGGATTTGGTTAACAAGTCGAAATCGTATGGGCGCTGCTTCAGTGAAATGCGGCCCATACACAAGCTACTTTCTCGGCGTTTTGGCAGCTAGCGTTTTGCGAGCGTCCTAGACGCTCGTGCAATTTTCACCACACACAAGCGTCTCAGTAGCTCACCGATCGCTGACGAGAGATCGAGTTATACGATCAGTCTCTCCCAAATTTTCACCATTTTTATAGTGAATTTTAATAATTTCAATGCGTTCTTGAAGCATGTATCGTTCCATTTTTATTGATGGCGTAGTCCCTTTATAAGTTATGTTAATGTTTAGAAACAGCAACGTATGTAGAGCTAGAGGAAGCCATTTGGCATTATTTTTCGTACATAAATGTCACAACTGATATTTCAATTAACAATAAAAAGTTTTTGAAAATGAATGCAAATTAGGTGTTTTATATATTCTCAAAAAAGACACGTAATTTCAAACATTCTTTATGTTATTCATCGATCTTAGCAGAGTGTTCGCTTACAGGTCGATTTTAGGAAATGAAACCTCCCGGTTGGCCAAACGATTGAACTCTTTTTGCACCCGACTTTTCCGTAGCTCGTTACTTTTTGTATTCTTTACGGAATGAGTCTCGGAGCCTTTTTAGTTTTTCTTTACGAAACCAATATCGCATTCATCGTTATATTGTTTACTTAAAGCTTACAATTCTTCGTAGGCTTTATTCTTTAGTGTTCTGTTCGAATATTCTTTGCTCTTAATCATCCTCAAACACTTATTCTTTTTAAATAGTTCTATAAAATTTGTAAGGAATTCTTCTGAATGTGGAAATCTTGCATGATTCTCTGCCATTCTAGACGCTCTCACACACACACAAGCGTTTTTCATGCGTTTCGCCGGCTATCTTGACGCTAAAATCAAAACACGTTTGATCTTGGCGTCCGGCGTTGCGTTCTGCTCGGCGACTCGCCACCATTGCAGCAGATAGACATACACAGGCGTTTTTCGGGCTACTTTTAGGCGTTTTGGTCGCTTGCGGTGACTCTAGCTGCCAAAACGCCGAGAAAGTAGCTTGTGTATGGGCCGCATAAGAAGTTAACGTAGAGATGCCGCGCAAATAGTACTACATACATTATAATCAACCAATAAACCCAATCAGATTTCATCAATTTGCCACCCAAGTGTTATGAAATTACATATGTGTTACACAAAAGACATGTGAATGGAACTACATACAACAAAAGATAATGTCGAAGGTCAAAAGAGTCCGAAATACCGACTATCAAAAAGAATTGAAATATAGGCTCATTCAAAAGCGTCTACCCTCAATAACCCAACAACGAATCAGAATTTGTGAAAACACTCAGACAGGTCGGTTTTTGATGACGGGGGGACATGATCTGGGATACAATGCTTGTATCTACTAGCAACCCCTGCAGAGGGTTGCAACCCCATCAGGAATATTCAACTGAAGCTTCTGACTTCAAGTCAGGGCTTTCTCCATTTTTGAAAATCAATTTTACTTAGAACAATGTGAACATCATAAAACAATGAAAAGGTAAACCAAATATCCAACTCTGCATTTGTCCGAGATTAAAATATGTTTTTTCTATTTTCAGAAGTCACGGATGCCCGGAAACCCCTTTACAGCAGCCCAGACGTTCACGAAGCAGCAGTTCACAAGACAGATACAGGTATCACTCACATTCCCATCACTGCTATCAAGATGCCCTGTAATAATCTCGTCAAATCGGAGGGTTCTCTTGATCAAACCCACGCATTCCCTCACCATTGTCCGTCGCAAACTCAATCGCAAAACGACGTCGATTTGCGCAAAAGCTCAATCCAATCTTACACGCAAACGAATTCAGAACACACTTGTGCTTCTGTTAGTAAACCCAAGCGTCTCACACAACGAAGTGCCAGCTGTAAGGATTTATACGATTATAGTTTCGAAGAAACCGGACAGGCTAAACGTAGAATAAGAAATAAAACGCCTGAACGCGATACGGATTCTTTCGATCATAATAAGTTAGAGTCTCCGATCACTCGTTACGACGATCACAAGTTGATTTATTCGACTATATCACGCGAAAATAACTTAGATATTCATCAAGATATAATAATGACCGATGAAAAAGTTTATTCTAGCAGTTATCCGGGTACTACAACGTATTCTCAAGAGTCTATGGAAGATCCTGGTAATTACGACTTAAAAGATTCTCAAGAAGACATTTCTCATGACAGCTACGAACTTTTAGAGAGATCAGACGATGACTACAGCAATCCAGATGAATCGAAAGCCAAACGGATGAAAATTAACACCAGAAGCTGTTCTTTGGACTCCGGAAACTATCTTCCTTCAGATACTGACTCTGACGGTATGAGACATATCAAGTGTAAGAGCAGTTCCGATGTCCACCAAGACATTTTCACGATGGAGAATCCCATGGATTTGCCCAGGGAAAAGATTCCAAGGAAGTCGGATGGAAGCTTTTACAAAACTTTCAAGCAAAGCTCAAGACAATCCAGTTTAGAATCAAAGAGCGACTATTACGAATCCAGGACATCGAAATCGAGCAAGGAAAGTCTGAAAAGGTACGGTAGAGAAAGAAGTCTCGGTTCTAGAACTTCAAGTCAAGAATCGAAGAACGAATACGAAATTAAAAAGACAATTAAACGTAACAAAAGTGCGGATAATATAGAATATTTCAGAAATCGAGATGCTTCAGACTCTCGTACTTCTAGTTTTGAATCGCACAGCGAATACTATGATGCAGCTTCCTCGAAATCGGAAGATAAACATCATAAGCATGATTACGACAGAAAAATAGTTTTCGAGCGTAATTACGGTACGCTGAAACCTAGAACCAATCAAGAAAAAATCGTCGATATAGAATCTACCTCAAGTAGTGTTGAAACCGATCAAGTTGTTTGTACCAGTCGAAGCTCAGAATCGAGCGTAACTCCAACCCAGACAACTGTTACCCCCAAACCTAAAACTACCCATATTTGGCCTGAGAACATTCACGGAATGCCAACGGAAATTTTGGATTGGTCTTCGTCGAAACCTAGCACTGATAAATCCACCGATTCCGAAAGCAATATTTTCAGTTTCGACGAAGATAAAATACAATCCCTTAGGAAGAACGATAGTTCTTTCAGAGTTGTACCCGATTTGGATCTGATCCAAACCAATAGGAACGCGTTTCAAGATGTGTTTGTTGAAATTGAACCTAGGAGATGTAGGGAGCTCCTACAGCTTCACCAACCGATTGAACGCACAAAATCAGATCCAAACTCGTTGGCTAGGCAAAGACCGAACTTAGGGGCTCGTAGGTTGCTCCTTATGCATCAGAAGTCGATAGATCTCACACCTGCAGAGTCCAGCGATGATGAATACTTGTACAAACAGATACCTAGTGCTCCTCCTATTATGAAATATCGAGGTACCCATTTTGAAATGCCTTCTGCTGAGTTTGGACACTTCGACATCCTCAAGAGGGAAATCGAAGGCCAAAAAATCAAATTCGAAGTGCCTAAGGAACAGTTCGAGGAGCTTGGTGCAAAAACCCAATCAGATTTCATCAATTTGCCACCCAAGTGTAATGAAATACCGTATGTGTTGCACAAAAGACATGTGAATGGAACTGCACCGAAAGATAATGTTGAAGTAGTAAGCAAAGGTCCAAAAAGTCCGAATATTATAGAAGACGTGACTAGAGCCAAACAGAAAAGCCCGGTAAAAAAAGAAGCAGATTCGTCATTTTTATTCACTCAAAACATAGATCTATCGAAAATTGATCCAGTTACTTTAGAGGTGGATAAAACTGAAAAAACCTATTCAGCATTTATCTAGTCCTAAAAGAGACATTACAGTGATCGATCCTGTAGTCCTTGAAACGTTGAATTCTAAATTAAGTCAAATCGAAAGTGATTCTCCCACAAGTTCCAAGACAGAAAGTTTGAAACCTCAGCAGAAATTCAATTTACAGAAAGAAATAACGAAGAACAGGAAGTGAAATTAAAAATAGACGAATCGGATGAAACCAAACTGGAAGTAGAATCGAAGGAGGAACCGAAGAAAATAGTTGTGAAAGAAAAAATAAAACCTGCATGCAAGCCGAAACGAATAATAAAGCCAAGAATGCAACCTAACAAAGGTAAAAGTAACAAAATCAACAAGACAAAGGTTAGAATAACATCGTTTAGTTCTGACGACGAATCGTTAGATTCTGATGACGTGTTTGGAAGCGCTGAAGCTACACCTACTAGAATGGAGTTTTCTCCACCCCAAATGAGGAAAGAAATGGAGTCTATTCTCAAATTTGAGTCAGAAAGAAAGTATCTGCAGTACACTATGTCATCCACTGAAGTTGAAGGCTCCCCTCCTCAGATAAGGAAGAAAACTGAAAAAGCTTTAGAGAACGGGCTTGAACCATCTCAGATGGAACTGAGAAGAATCTCTGAAAGATCCTTTTCTATTCCTAGTTCTGAAGATGATTTCAATATCAAAACTTCAGATCTGCAACCAGTTTTTGCTGAACCAATAACTGACGCTCTGACCACTGTTCACGAATCAGATGATAAATCTATCGAGGAAGATACAAGAGACCATACATTAGTAGAAGATCTAGCTGATACTTTCAAGAAAGAGATCGACGAAGAACAGAGACAAAAAGAGAAACTTCTACTTCAAGCGGAGATAGAGAACGACTTAAAAAATCTAAGGGTACCTTCCAGAACTACCATTACAGAAATAATGTCACCATCGATGCAAAGAAAAGGTCAAAGTCCTATTTTGTTTGCTTCAGCTAGATTGAATTTATCAGAAGGTTCAGCTTTCTCGATGCTACAAAAGCAGCAGGCAACAGAATCTCCTTTGTCTAGTCGGAGAGCAGTTAGTCTTGATGCCCCAGTTATTGCTGTTAGCAGGCTTCCACCACTGAACGCTTTTTCAAGTAAAGATGATACTGTCGACGAAGACAATCCAGATTTGTTAGAAATTAGAGGTTCAACGTCTGAAACAGACACAACCAAAGATACGCCCATCGTAGAAGAAAAAGCTGAAGACAAAAATGAGGAAAAAGAATCTTCGCCAACATTGGTGGTTCCAGAAAAGTCAGCTAAAATCGAAAGGGATCAAACTGTACCAGATGTTGCTCCCCCTGTACCGAAAAGTAAAAAAGTTCAAAAAACTGTTCCCACCAAATCAGTATCGAAGGCTCGTCCTAAAACTGTAACAACTCAAAGAACCCAAAGGGAAGATACTAATAAAACAAAATCGAAACCAACTCCTCCAACTAGAACCACTTCAAAACAAGTAACCTCTTCAAAGCCACCAATAGGGAGAGTGTCTGACAGTCGCCAACAACATGATAAAAAAGTTGAACCCTCAACTGATGTTAAGAAAACTACACCAAGCGATGTTAAGAAACCTCCAACTGCTCCAAGTGATGTTAAGAAAACGTCACCTTCTGCAGAGGCTTCTTTGAGTGTACCAGAAATTAAGAGAGCGAAGAGTCAAGAGACCGAACCTGTCAAGAGGCAATTGCCAAAGATCGACCAAAATCCTTAGAAAAACTGGACCTCAAAAGAGTGGCAAGCAAGGAAAGATCCAAATCACAAGAAGAAAGTGATACTGATATATCCAAGAGAAGAGAAAAACAACAAATGTTGTACGAAACTGCTATAAAACAAACTAAATCACTGAAAAGCCCGGTAAAAGACGCCTTACCAGTATTTCCACAAGTTGAGGAAACTGTGCGTGAGAGACATGGTAAACTTGAGATCAGCATAAATACCATAGATAATACAGCAGTTCCCATCGAAGAAGCTATCATAATAACTAAATCACCTAAAAAACTAGATAAGAAAATAGATAATTCACTAAAAGCTTGGAACTCAATCTAACCGATAGCGAAGTTGATAATGTCAAAATTCAGAGGTTAGGAAAAAGTTTAGATCTAGATGACAGACCTAAGAGTGACTCAGAATTCGACTTTACCGGCGTTCCTGATAAACAAGAAACAGTAGATAAAGATGATGACGAACCTAGCGAAAAGAAAGAACCTGATGAACAAGACAAAGTTGTTCTTGAAGGCACAAGTTTGGACGTATGGTTATCAGTCGAGGAAAAAATAAAAAGGTACATGAGAACTTGGAGGATATAGCTGTCATAAAATCTGACGATTTTTTTCAGCCGGATATCTCTGAAAAACCTCCAGACATCGCTAAGTTCGACACCCTCAGCTCTTCAGATTCTCAAAGTGCCGATAGAGTTAGTTTGGGCAATTCCTTGGATGTAAGATACATTGATGATTCAGCATCCTCATCTAACAAATCAGAAAAAGATGCTCAACTAGCAATGGAACTTCACAAAGCATCAAATACTGTTAGTAAGTTTATCAGAAAGAAATTGGAAAGAAGAAGACTCAGTATGGACAGTAAACCTGATCTTGTTAGAGATCTCATCATAAAGACCAGCAACGAATCTTTGACAGAAGTCAGTGACATAAGGCATGAACCTCAGGACACAAATAATTTGACAGTTAAATCTCCAAGAGATGCTTTGCTCAATTTGAGTATGGAAAGGAGTAGATCTGAGGATACTGCCTCATGGTTGACTATGGAATGTGACGAATTTGTTGGTACAGGCTCTTCTTTTGAACTTGAAAATGAGTCTCCAGATAAAAATAAACCAGATCAAAAAGAAACAACAGATAAGGATACCTTACAAGTGAAGCCATTCAAAATGGACTTATTGAAGAGGAATTCCGACCAATCGAGATCAAGTGATACCACAGGCAGTTGGACGAGTGGGGAGAAAGAACTGAGTCCTAATAATGCTAAAGACGACGAATCAAGTGTTAGTTGCTCGATGGGTAGAGTTGTGGGTCTAAGTCAACCAGAACTATTTGCTCGGCAAGACAAACATCTCCAGATGGGCCTAGAAGTCCAAGAAGCCCAAGGATGAGCGTACTTGGAAGAACTTTTACGATGGACGAAGATTTCCAAAGAGATGAGAAATCCAGTTCCGATGAAGCTTATGAAATTCCTAAAGATCTACCACCTATTCAAGAAAGTGGTTTCACGTTAAAATCAAGAAAACCTTATCCGTTTGAACAAAAATGGTCAAATGATTCTGAGTTGACCCAGAAGTTGCACTTGAAGCTATCGAAGAAACTATCATCAGGAGACAAGGGTAGTTTATCTTCCCTCGATGACTCGTACCTGGAGTTTAGCAAAAATGGCAGAGGAAATGGTAAACGATCTCTGCATTCCATTGAGAAGCTTTCGACCGAATCCAGAACCTCCCTGGATACTGAATCCAGTTCCGGAAGTTTAGGAGCAGCAACGAGGATGCAGAAATCAGGAGACATACCGAGAGAACTCAGTTCAACTTGGAAACCTTTTCCGTTGGACAGTTCGGGCTCAGAAAGTTTCGACGATGGTCTCTTACCACCCGACCAAGATATGGAAAGGAAGGAATATTATATATGCAGGGAAAACTCTGGAGAGTTCATGCACACAGGCGATGTATTCAAATCGGAAGATGTAACACCCACTCAAGACGATACAGAGATACCCGAGGATCTAGCGAACTTCGCGAACAATTTCAGCAATTATCAGAACTTAACATCTAACCTACAAGAAGCTGTCAGCATCAACCTTCAAACCATGACTTGTCAGACTGGATTTTTGTCTCGAACTTTGTCGAGAATCTCAGAACGAAGTACCAACTCTGAAAAGTCAAGTTTGGAAGACGAATCAACCAAAGCCAGTACTGGAAGTGACAGTTTCAACGACGAGTCAAACGATATGAGCAATCCTCAAGGTAGTTTCAGTTCGGAATCGCCAAGCAACGCTGCTCAACTTTCAGAGAAAGGCAAAAAACGGAACTTTGAGGAGAAAAAGGGGGTTATACCCAAGTGCGATTACGAGCAGTTGCCAAACATCAATAATTTACTACAGAGGCAGATTTCGGACGACCGTAGAACCTCAGCTGAAATGGCTGAGTTATCAATGGATGACATCGAGATTATAACATCTGAAAGAGGTCTCAAATTGCGTCGGCAAGGTTCTGACGACACCATCATAGACGAAGAATGTTCGAACCAGAGGAGAAACATGGTTCTAGCAGCCAGGAGAGCGAGGAGTGGCCACTGCCAGAAATACCAACAGAAGCAAAAAAAATTACTGGCCTTACACGAAGTGCCTAGTTCGGATACCTCACAACTTACCACCCAAGTGTGTCTGACAGCTCGACAACGATACCAAAGACTTTTGGTCTTAGGGGATCCTTCTCCTTGAAAAGCCAGGATTCTGAACAATGGCCAAGTCCTCCAAGCAGCGTTGCAGAACCACCGGTGGAAGGTAAAGTGGAGACTTATTACGTAACACCACCCGAAGAACCTTGCAGGGTCACTGTAGACTCCCTGTCGAACATAAGCACCCAAGAAGGTTCCAACTCTGATAACGAAAACAAAACAATCGACATGGATACCGAGAAAACACATACATACGAAAATGTTGCTACTGAACAAATGAGTGGTAGTCTATCCGAAAGCTTGAGTGCTGAAATAAGCGGAGTCAAAATTGTTCTTCCCACCAAATCTAGTACTTCTGGAGAATCCAATTCAGACGAAGAAAATAACTTGTCGAATCTGAATGATGACGTTTTTGTTGATGCTGTAGAAGGGCCTTCAAGAAATGAACTACGCCCTCCTACGGTGCTGAGAAGAAGTACTACTTCTGATGAATCTTCTCATTCTAGTAGGAAAGAACAAAAAAGAGGGTCGTATTCAGACGAGGACTGTACTAGTTCGATGGGTACCAATTTGGAAGATGGGACAGTTCGTTTTGCTCTTAAACCTACCAAATGTACTCATAGTTCCCATTCTGAAGACACCTCGATAGCTCTTAGTTTTTCAGAGTGGTCAAACAGTACGAATACTGTCAAGTTCCAGAATTTATCTAGTAACAGTGGTACCACTAAAAGCAGCTCAGGACTGAAGAGCGAAGAGAATTCTTTGACAGACATTGCTCAGTCGATATCAGAATGGTCGAGTAGTAATAGCAATGCACTCAAAACTCAAAGTGCAAGTTTACAGTTCCAGAAATTGAGCACATCAGCTACTGAGAGTTCTTTGGCAGATCGTGTAGCTTCCTTATCGGAATGGTCAACATCAGATTCTAAGAGCTTAGCTACGCAACAGTTTTTTACAGGTTCTGTTACAGATAGACATCAACCATTAGCCATTGGTTCAAAAGAGGATATAACAGATGCAGTTGATCTTTTATCTCCAGAAAGTTTAGTGAATATTCCTATAGGCATTAGAGGTTCTCTTGACTCCAAACAATTCACGAAATCTACGGAGAGACCTGTGAAGATACCTATGTTGTCCGAGTCTGAAAAATCCAGTAGCTCGGAGAATAAAACTGTGCATACTCAGAGATTCGACAAAGATAAACAGGTGGGTCTTCAAAAGTACCAAACGAAAAGTGCAGATGGTAGAGATGTCAAAACTACCTTGAAATTGTCTAAATGCTCCCCATACTACTCCAGCAGTCTCAGTTCTGAGTCGACACCCTTAGCTAGCACAAGCCCAGTGGCCTTGAACAAAACTGCTACCGTTCCTCTGACCAGAACACATAGAAAACCAATTTCCAAATGTCTATTTCAAGCCAAGAGCCCCCCTAGTGAAAACGACTCGACTAGTTCTCTAGAATCTCCGAAATGTAAAACAGACCGAGATCGGAGAGGTTATCGAAGGAGGAGACAAGCTCAAACTCAAAGAAAACACAAATCGGACAAAGAATATTACAGTGTAGACGAATATATCTATGTAGAACACGACAGCAACTGCGAGGAATATAACGAATACATGAGAAATCGAAGTATGGAAGAAATGGCTGCTAGGTTCCAGTACGAGAATGCGTTAGCTCAAGATCGACAACTTATTCATTATGCCGACGTACTGGAGGAAGGTTACTATCCGGATGGTGACTCGCAGAGTGGATCTGACATATTTAGGATGGAGAAGGAGGAAGAAGATAAATATGAAGCGAGTGAAGGCTTTGATTTGAGTTTGATACCTCCACCGTTATTGGAGGATGACTTCGAAGACGAACAACAGAATGTTTGACCCTCGGGGAACAAGTAGATATGGAAATTTTAACTTTTAATTTTTATGCGATATGAGAGAAGTGCTTTATACTTGCTCTGAAATATCTTGGACAAGAACATCCATCTTAAATACCATTGGATATTATGGTGTCATCCTAAGATAATTTCTCGGATTGTTATCGAGTATGTATCTATGGTAGTTAATTGTCATTATCTATTCACGAATAATCTTATGAGACTTTTTTAAAATATACAGAGATAGTACAGAAAGATGTTGTTGATAACGTATAAAATCAAAATATAGAAGTCTTTCATTTCGATAACAATATTACGTGTTTTCTATATCAAAACTAGCATATGTCGTTATGATTTTGTTGGATCGATTTTTCGTGTTGAGACCACTGGAATTGACTTGGTAAACATAATAATTAATTTTGAGGATTCCACATTTTGAACACTGTTTATACGGGCAATATTTGAAGAGCAATTCTGCATTTCTATTCTCCGTTACATATTGAGCGTTAGTAACTTCATTCTGGTATAGTAAGACTGATGACAGATTGAAATACAATTAATGATATCGAAATGCCTTTTTTCGATAAGAGAGGAAAAAATTATGCCTCAATATATACAGTGTGTTTGGTCACAAGTTAGCGATAATTTAAGGTCATCAAATATACCTAATATTATCGACAAAAACACCCAAACTTGGAAGTTTACCACCTTAGTTTTGGAGTAGCCCCCATTTTAAATTTACTTTTTAATTTTCGTTGACCCTTCCAAATAATATCGATTTCTTTGGACATAAAGGTCCTACAGATGTGAAACAAATGTTTTTTGAAAGATGATACTACCACGTTTCTTTGAAGTATTACAATATAAGAACATTCAACTTGAAAACGCCATAAAATATTCTTTAAAAAAGTTCATAGTAAAAACATGTACTGATTTTCTTAGTAAATCAGCAATAGTACAAGACTAGCACATTGAAGTATAATTTTTTTCAATGATTTAACGCGCAAAGATATTAGCTACAAAACAACACTCACATCATATCTGTAAGTTACATAATTTGAGAGTTATTGCTGCTCGAACATGATCACTGCGCGTACAAAAGACAAAGACAGGTCGCCATGAAGGCCACTGCCTGTCTACAGAGCAGAGGCGGCTATTTTGAGCAATTTTTATGATCAATTTGTTTGTTTTATCATTGAAAATTCTCGAAAGTACAGTACTGAGGTTTTTTTTATTTTATCAATTTTCATAAGGGTCATGTTCAAACAGCAATAACTCTCAAATCATGTAACTTACAAAAATGATGTGAGTGTTGTTTTGTAGCTTGTGTCCTTGCGTGTTAAATAATTGAAAAAAAATTATACTTTAATGTGCTAGTTCTTGTACTATTGCGGATTTACTGAGAAAATCAGTGCATATTTTTACTATGAACTTTTTTAAAGAATTTTTTTATGGTGTTTTCAAGTTGAATGTTCTTATATTGTAATACTTCAATGAAAGGTGGTAGTATCATCTTAAAAAAAATTTTTTACATCTGTAGGACCTTTATGTCCAAAGAAATCGATATTATTTGGATGGGTCAACGAAAATAAAAAAGTAAATTTAAAATGGGGGCTACTCCAAAACTAAGGGGGTAAACTTCCAAGTTTGGGTGTTTTTGTCGATAATATTAGGTATATTTGATGACCTTAAATTATCGCTAACTCGTGGCCAAACACACTGTATAATTTTGTGAGGAAAAATACGTAACAAAAACATGAAGGTTTCTATTATGACAGAAAACATACTTTTCGGTATTGGCAACAGTCTTGAGTTTGTTGACTTTATAAACTACTCAGAGATTTTAAAACATTCATGACTGTATGTTGTGACATTTTCTGTACATTTCAATAGCAATATCTGTTTGTATGTTGTTTCCCACAAAAAATGTTCTTATTGTGATAAAACGTAAACATGAACTTTTCAGTATTAGGTATTTGCCGAATATTACCAGACCTATTATACATGAATAAGTCAAAATTAGTGCCAAATTGAAAAAAATTTAATAAGTGCCATAATGAGCAAGTTTTAAAAATTGAAGAATTTGCAGTTAGGTACTTCGAAAAAAAAATGTGAGAAGCTCGTTGATTGAGTTTGCATTTTCCCCAACTGTAAATGATTGCAATATACTCTAATCTTTGACATAGGTACCTATATAAGTATTAATTAATCTCATCCCGCTAATGACATCACTAACAATTAGCATTTTTAGTTCCTTAAGGTCATTCCCAAAGACTGATTGTATATACATATTTGAAATAGTACAAGCTGTAATACTAATCGTGTCTGATTTTGTTCTCCAATATTAACATCGTTAACTTTAATCAACTAAAACTATGCACAATTTCTAGTAAGTAGGATGTAGTTTTGGAATGGCGACATAAAAGAAAGCGATTCCAATTTTTTTATCTGCTAACCAAGCATATTAGAGCAAGAGCCCGTGAACCCCAGACCTTCGTTATTTTATAAAAGCTGAAAACTTGTCTACGCATGCTCCCAACACAGGTAAGAACGATGGACCATTATGAAGTTTGGGTTACCCTGGCTTTGGCAGGTAAACGGTATTAAAGGGGTGTAAAATACTGATCTAATTTCGTCAAATTATAAAGTGTGATTTTTTGATATTACCCTCAGAATATTATTAAAAATCACGTCATCAATTGCCAGACACTTACTATAGTGGCAACCCCTTGCCAGACACCCTTAATGTTCATTTAATTATATGTAAGTCTACTGACGTTATAATATAAAAGCTGATTTTTATATATAATACTTGGGTAATAATTAGATAATGTTTCCTCATTAGCCAGACATTTTTGATAGTGCCGACCCTTTGCCAGACAAGCTTGTAGTTTAGCTGCAGGTGCGAGCGCGAGACAGTATTTATGAGTGGGTGCGAATGAGACGGTATGATTATAATGATTTATGCAAATAAATTTTTTGGTACAGATTTATATAACTTCATTTAAGTGAATCTCAGAAACATTTGAAAAAAAGACATTCGATGCTAAATTAAATTGTTGGTAGAATAAATTAAAATTTTCAACAATTTTATTTAGTTGTAGCATCGAATGTCTTTTCTTCAGATGTTTCTGAGATTCACTTAAATGATTAGTTATATAAATCTGTACCAAAAAATTTATTTGCATAAGTCATTATAATCATACTGTCTCACTCGCACCCACTCATATATACTGTCTCACGCTCGCACCTGCAGCTAAACTACAAGCTTGTCTGGCAAAGGGTTGGCACTATCAAAAATGAGAAAACATTATCTAATTATTACCCAAGTATTATATATGAAAATCAGCTTTTTTACTATAACGTAAGTAGAATTACATATAATTTAATGAACATTAAGGGTGTCTGGCAAGGGGTTGCCACTATAGTAAGTGTCTGGCAATTAATGACGTGATTTTTAATGATATTCTGAGGGTAATATCAAAAAATCACACTTTATAATTTGACGAATTTAGATCAGTATTTTACACCCCTTTAATACCGTTTACCTGCCAAAGCCAGGGTAACCCAAACTTCATAATGGTCCATCGTTCTTACCTGTGTTGGGAGCATGCGTAGACAAGTTTTCAGCTTTTATAAAATAACGAAGGTCTGGGGTTCATGGGCTCTTAGACTATATTGAACACCTCACGATTGACAAAAGAGAGTTGTTGTGATTTTTCGTATATTCGATTCGATCGAATGCTGTATAATAACTTTTGTAGAAAGTATTGATTGTTATGTGTTTCAAAATTCTTCGAACTATAAAACTTCTTGTGGGTAGAGTTTGTGAAATCGGTAGAGAAACTTGAGATTTATCTGTCGGATACAGATGATGTTTGAGATATTTTCAAATACAGAACTTTTTTAAGATCTGAAAAATCACTTTGTAAATAAATTCGAATCATTATTTTCTTTTATTTCGAAAAGAGTACAATCAAAGGCGTTGTGGTGATGTTGGAATGAATTTATGGTCTATATGGTGTTTTTCCTTTTAGGGAAATTCTTCTTGGAAAACATTTTATACAGATATCAGAATTATTCAGAGAATATAGGATTCAACTATGCAAATGAGGCACCATTATTATAAGGCCAGAAGTACATTAAATTTTGGTTTGTAATCAACAAAAGAACATAATTTAACTCAAAGAGAAAAAAATACAAACACAAGTATTTCATATTACAATGATTACCAGAAGAAGAAATATAGAAAACAAATATAAGAAATAATCAAATAATACAGTGGAACTTCCCTATAACTAAAGCACTAAATCCGCAAAAAAATTCGTTATAAAGAAATTTCGTTATACAGAAAATTTGTTTTTATAGTCGGCAATATCGCGGTCGACTTCACTGATAATTTAAGTTCATCATTCAAACTTAAGCACTTGCTTTTAGACATTTTCTCACAACTTTTCTGTTTTCACACTAGCGTAATAGTTAGATTGAAACCAAACAGCCAGGGGTGTATTTAAAACTGTTTCAGAATGATCTCTCTGCCCGCAGTAAAGATTTAGTTTAAGGTTGGGATTTATTACGTACGTCCGGAAAATTTTCGGAAAAACCCACCCTTATACCTTCTTACTTCTTACCCATTCAAAGAGTGATGTTTTTTGAATATTTCGTTTTAGAGAGAATTAACTTCGTTTTAGAGGCTGTTTTTAACATGGAATTCGGATTCAAGGTGCAATGTCTTGTACGAAATTCGTTATACAGAGAAATTAGTTACACAGACGTTCGTTATAGGGAAGTTCCACTGTAATTTAATTCAACTAAACACAAAAAAAATACAAACACAAGTTATTCATAATACAATGGTAACCAGAAGAAGAAATATAGAAAACAAAATAAATATGTATAATAATAAATAATCAAATAATATTAAGAGTCTCGCTTGAAAGCATGGTCAATTCTATGTCCTTTGAATGATTTTAATTCAACAAGAAAACAGATATACACCAAATAAAAACCAAAAGGTTCCAAAGTCATTCCACGATAAATGTTGAATACAGACAGACAGATTCGAAAACGAATGTAGGCCTACAAATTTTGTAGTCAATATGATAATAATTACAAGTATTATTTTAAATTTGTAATTATATTCTTCATATTTCTTACCTATGGTTAGGTTAGGAGTTATATATAAAGGTATGGTGATTGGACTTCCTTTTCGTTGTGAATTTTCATTATTGTTGATTATGGAAGAATTTATTATATGTTTTTTCTCGAATTGAAACTTAACGTTTAACATGGAACAATCTGCAAAACGGTGTCCTCCATTTTTATTGGTGCCAAATTTTCATCATTCATAAATAAATTATCTTTATGATGTACTTATTTTTATCGTTTTGAAAAATATATTCCTAGATTTATGAAAATTTTATGTAAATTTTATGTATTGTTATTAAGTTGTGTTCATTCGGAAAATTTGGTGAAATTAAGAATTTGATTCTTTTTTTTTCAATTCGTTAGTTTTGCAACATGAGTATAGTCCGTTGACGAAAGGTTGAGCGCATAGTAGGCGTTTCTTTATTTATCTGAAGTTGGCAGTATTTACTGTCATAGAGTAAAATAAAGTCAACGTTGCCGAATGTACTCGGCCTCGTCCGACGAGCTCACGAGTTATCAGAGAACTCTATGCAATATTGACAACATTGCGTATCAATCTGACACGAAAATAATTAACATAACCTAAAATTTTAATATACACAGTGGAATATGCCAAATTTCCATGGCCAACCGAAGGCTCAACCTTTCGTGAACGGACTATAGAGAAATAATTGAAAATTAAATTAATACAATTGAAAGCTCAAAGTGTCACTGCTGAATGATGCTCAAATTTTGTACATTTTCATTTTATACAGGGTGTCCCATTTAAAAGTGTATTCCATAACATAAAAAGAAGGTTTTTATCGCAATTGAAAAGCTTTAAGCCTTGAAATAAATTGATATGAACACTTTTTTAACAGAAATGAAAAAAAATCCAATAATTGATGTAAAAATCTATGAATATATTTTTCAATTTTGTACTTCATTCAAGTCTTTGAAACTGTTTGAAGTTTTTTTAGGACGTTTTTTGCAATATATCAATAAATAAACACCACCAAAATTAAATAAACTTTGTCGATTAGAATTTGAAATATTTTATCTTGATTATCTTATGGGTGAATGTTATGTTATTTTTGAGAACTTGTTGAAATCTTTGTTGTTTGTTAACTAAATTGATAGCAAGTTGTTTGTTGAATGTGGTGTGGGTTTCACTAATTTAATATTACTCATTTGTAATGTTAACATTCTTTTGGTGATTATTTTAGTGTTAGAAATACTCATTGAAATATTGACCATGTAATGCATAACATTTAAATTCGAACTAAATAAAATTTGCTTATTGATATAAGTTTCCATGCATTCCACCTATTGAAAATGAAAATGAAATTGTATTTTCATGGGATCATAGGTGAGATATTTGTTGCATGCAGGTGTTTTTGATATTTTTGAAATATGTATTTTGTTGACTACGATTTTTTAGAATATTGATATGCAAGGTGATTCTAGAATATGTGATCGAAATTTACCAGCGAGCCAAAATAAAAATCTGAGAAAAGCACTGAGTAGGTTAATAACAACTAAATGGTTTTCCAATAAGAGGTGTTATTTTGATATTCAAAGAAATGTGCCATTTTTCGGATGTTTATTTCATTATGAAGAAGAAGCTATTCCGTTAATAGTGAAACATAACATCAGGCAAATGACCACCACGACCACGCTTACAGGACCATATCATTTTAATGAAATTTTCCATAACCAAATCGCAAAGTGGCTGCCCTATGTTCTTGATAGCCTCACGAATTCCATCTTTTAGGTCTTGAATCGACGCTGGGCTATTGGCGTAGACCTTCTCTTTCACGTGGCCCCAAAGGAAGAAGTCGCAAGGTGTTAAATCGCAAGATCTCGGTGGTCGGATCATTTTCATGCATTTCAAAGACCCAGTCAGCAAAGACACGACGTTGTTGCTGATCGGCCGGCTTGAGTTCTTGTGTTAACTGAACTTTATAAGCCTTAAGACCCAAATCTTCATGCAAAATACGGTGTCATGACGTTTGTGAAATGCTAAATTCCAAAGAACGACGAGTAATGGACAAACCTGAGGAAATATAAGGGTGTTTCTTTCAATATTCCGATTGAATTTTCTATGGTTCTGTTAACACTACGACTACAAAATTTCATACGTTTCACAGCTCAAAATTCGAAAATCACAGACATTCGCTCAAATCGATGTAGTACTCATTTGAGTAGAACGAGCGCTCAAAAACAGAGTAGTCCAGAGAAATTCTCTCGATTTAGCAATTATGAAGAACTTCATTCGATTCTTCTGTGTTTTCTACTCGCTTAATTCTGATCATATATTTAAGAATCTCCTTCTATATTATAATTTTATACAACCATGATTTCACTGAATATTGGCATGATTTATTTTTAAACTTCACGAAAGTTTCGTATTATCATTCTAAAATTTTCATTATTCTTTTTCAGATTCTTACAAGGTAAACTCCCAGAGTTTCCTCGATACAAGAAATGGAAACCATCTGTCCCCCTTAACAATAACATGTCTTCCTACCTTACTTCGACTCCTAACAATCGTGTACCAAATGGTAAATTATCAGACTTATCTCTTAACGCAACCAATGGTCATTACGAATTGGACAAAGTTGACAATCTCAGCTCTATCAGGAACTTGAACGAAGAACAACTGATGAATAGCTTGAATGCCAACAAAGATATTAGTAGTATCACCACTACTATCATAGCCGATATCGAGGGTGATGTCAAGAAGAAACATAAATTTGTTGAGACGGGGTATTATATGGCCAAGGAACTTTATATGACTGAGATAACTTATAAGAAGGATTTGGATGTTATCAATGTGGTGAGTTGGGTATTATTCATCCTAATGAAAAAATAAAAATTAAAAAAAGCCCTTAGCAGATGTTTTTGGGCGCTCGTGGAACAATAAGGCTATTACCTCAACATTTTGTATAGGATTTGAGATTGATACTGAATATATGAATGCAAAATCCCAGCACAATCAGAATAGTATTCTATAGCCCGTTCACGAAAGTTTGAGCACATAGTAGGCGTTTTTTATTTATCTGAAGTTGGCAGTATTTGCTGTCATAACGTAAAATAAAGTCAACGTTGCCGAATGTACCCGGCCTCGTCCGACGAGCTTTCTAGTTGTCAGAGAACTCTATGCAATATTGACAACATTGCGTATCAATCTGACAAGAAAATAAACAACAACCTAAAATTTTAATATACACAGTGGAATATGCCAAATTTCCATGGCCAACCAACGGCTCAAACTTTCGTGAACGAACTATACAGGGTGTTCCTAAATTGAACGTACAAACGAAAAGGGGAGATTCCTCAAGTGAGTTTAAGAAAAAAAAGTCCCATAAACATGGGGTCGCTAACGTTTCGTTTTCGAGATACAGAGTGTTGAAGTTTAAATTTGTTTCAAGTTTTTTTCTCATAGTATCTACACTTCACAAGATATTCAACTGAAATTTGGCATAGATATTACATTTGAGAGTTCTCACCACGTGACATGGCAATTTCGATAGAAGATCTACAGGGTGATATTTTTTCTGGAACTCTGCCACCTGTTCTTCTGCAGAACTTTTTTTTGAAAAATGTAAAAAGAAGATTTGTTTTTATACTAAACTTTTCGGTCTCTTGTAGTTTTGTCGTATCTACCAACGATTTCGAGAGAAAAAAATTTTGAACGATTCTCTCGAAATCCTCGTGAAAATCCAAATTATGATGAAAAGGCCACTTTGTAAGCTGTGGTGAATGAATTCAGTGTCAGTTTTATGGAAATTTCCTGATCTGTAGCGATGATTCATAAAGATTCGATAAACTCTTATAATCAACACATGTTTTTGATTGAAACTTTAACACCCTGTATCTCGAAAACGAAACGTTTGCGACCCCATGTTTATGGGACTTTTTTTTCTTGAACTCACCTAAGGAGTCTCCCCTTTTCGTTTGTACGTTCAATTCAGGAACACCCTGTATATTACCACAGTGGCGACAACTGGTCATAAAACTGTCAAAAGTCCGCCATGTTTCGTCAAGACGTTTTTGGCGGTATTTTTGAATTTTATATATCATAACTCTCTATAGTCTTTTTCGATCTTATTCTTAATCTGTAGGCAACAAAACATATATAAACAAACTAAATGTGCAATCTGCGCAACTCCGACGAAACATGGCGGCCAACCAATAGAAAATGAGACACGAGTTGTCGCCACTGTGGTAATATAGTCACTGTAACTATACAGGGTGTTTCCTAAACATGCGGCAAAAATTCAGGGGATTGTTCCTTGGACTATTCTAAGAATATTTTGTCCTTTGATGATTTTTGAAAAACCTCTTTGTTTCGAAGATACCGGGGAAACAAATTTTAGATAATAACATTTTATTATGAAAAATTACATGAAAATTTAACTTAACCTACAAAAACTGTTGAAAATGACCACCTCTAGCCAGCATACAAGCATCCAATCTTCTCCTCATTGACATGCCGAACCCTTTCAAAAACACCAGGATCATTTCTTATTAAGTTACACCCAGCAATGATCCGATTTCGCAAGTCTTCCACATTTAAAAATAAATTGTACCTACTTAGTAAACACAGTGCGGTACGCATTTTTATTAAACTATTATTAATTTTGAAAATATGAAAAATGTTGTTCGCCCTGTATCTTCGAAACAAAGAGGTTTTTCAAAAATCATCAAAGGACAAACATGCTTAAAATAGTCCAAGGAACAACCCCCTGAATTTTTGCCGCATGTTTAGGAAACACCCTGTAGTAGTATAGGTACTCCCTCTGTTGAGTCATTTCTGAGGCTCCCTAGCGACATCTGGGCAATTTTCAGTGAACTGGCTAATTTAAATCCACGTCAGTGCCTATCAAGAGTTCATTTTATTACTGTAGTCTGTTCTATTTTTGTTTTTGATAATAATTTTCACGATATTCCTTCAGTGGTTTAGAGATGAAGCAGGCAAAGAAGTGCTTGAAGGATGCGAATCTCTACTAACCTTGATAAAACCTCTCGCAGAAGCTCATGGCTCACTGTTGAAGGATCTGGAGAGTAGAATTCACGGTTGGGACGGTAAAGGAGGATGGAAATCTTCTCAAGGAAAAATTGCCGATGTCTTGGTAGCTCATTTACCTCCCCTCATACCTGTGAGTAAAACTAATGGAATGTTAATCATTGATCTATAATAAAATCCTTTATCTTTGCAGCTTTATCAGGAGTACATGGATGAACACATGAACGTTCTTGAGAATTGGATACATCGTCCAAACAGAACGCTAAATTCGAGCATATGTACAGGGAGTTCGAAGCACAGAAAGTGTGCTATCTACCTTTCACTACTTTCGTGCTTAGGCCTCTCCATAGATTGATCCAGTATAGATCTTTGATAAATAGTGAGTATTGATTGTACACTCACCGGCAAAAAAACTCAGCCGCTTAAAATTTGGCTTAAGTTTGTTCTTCAACAACGTAATTTTTCATCGATTCCAATTGTTTCTACGCCAATTTTTAGATGAATTTTTCGGTTTTAAAACAAACTCCAGAAAAACTATCCAAATATGTTGATAGCTCATCTATACAGGGTGTCCTGGAAAATGTGGGAAATCTCTCGGGTTCAGATAGAACATGAAAAAATAAGATGACAAGTTCCCATAATTTTTTTTCCTATCGGCCCTACCTATGAAGATACGACCTCCTAAATGACGCCACTGGAAATTCATTTTAGTGGAATAAATTTCAATTACTTATTTCTTTCATTATTTTTATTTCCGAAACGGTTCATTTTCTCGACACTGAACAAGAGTACCTTTTCTTTAGCCTAATGTTCAAGGTATCCAAATTTGTTTTTTTAGCACTTTATCATACAGGGTGTTAAAAATGTAAGCATTAAAATGTACATCCCAGTCCGCCCCTGGTAAACTGAACAAGCTAATTGAAATTTGAGTGCAGTGATTTAAGAGGTCCTTAATATTATTAATCATATCAAATTTTATCAAATTATATCGAGTAGTTTGAAACTTATTCCACTAAAATGGATTTCCAGTGGCGTCATTTAGGACGTCGTATCTTCGTAGAGAGGGCCGCTAGGAAAAAAAATTATGGGAACTTGTAATCTTCATTTTTATGTTCTATCTGAATCCGAGAGGTTTCCCACATTTTCCGGGACACCCTAATAGAGTGGAAAAAAAACATGTACTTATTTGTAGTCCAATTTCTAAACATTCTGTGGAACAGAAAATTTGTAGAGTTTGCGCTCAGTTTATTACAAAGACCATCTTTCTTTCGCCATTTTTCCATTTTCATTTCACATTGATTCCTTGTTTCTTTTGAAGATACACATATTCAAATAAAGCATCGAATTTTTTTCCTGAAATTACAACTTGCTAGAAGAAATTGAAATATTTTCCGAAAATTATGGGCACATGAAGCCATTCTTCAAATATATTTCAAAACCAAAATCAAGTTTTTTGAAAAATTTGAAAAGTTATTAGTGAATTGGATAGTGCAGCTTTTGATGTGACGAAACATGTAATACTTACCCTTGATAGAGCTTGGCGTGCTTATGAAATTCAAGGCTTTTATTATCTTATCTTCAAAAGAAATTAAGATATCTAGGTGAAATGAAAACTGAAATATGGAGAAAGAATGGCGTTTGTACTAAACTGAGCGTAAACTCAACAAACTTCCCAAACTGTTCCACAACAACTGTAATTTTTTTCTCATAAGATTAACCTGTTAATAAACGAATTAATTTGAATAATTCAGGGTTGCTGAAACATTACGGACCCTCTCATCCAGACAGAAACGATTGTTTAACAGCAGCAAATTGTTTGAAAGCACTGATAGACCCAGTACCAGAAATCCTGGAAGAATCCGAGAACATTTCTTCCTTGTGCGAGCTCCAAAAGGACGTAGTGGGATTCGACAACCTTTATCAACCTGGAAGGAAGTTCATAAGACAGGGATGTCTACTGAAATATTCCAGAAAAGGTTATCAACAAAGAATGTTCTTTTTGGTAGGTCCAGACTATTTATTCCCTCTAATAAATAGGCTTATATAAAAATATTTTTTTAGTTTTCTGATATTTTGCTGTATACGTCCCGGTCTCAAGCTACTTTGCAGTTCAAAGTGCATGGTCATATGCCTCTCAGAGGCGTGCTTATAGAGGAACCTGAGGGGGAATTGGCGAACCTTGGATTCATCATTTATGGTGAGAATTTATATTAAATTGGTCAATAGAAGGCTTCAGCAGTAAGTACTGTTAGAAGGCTTGCACCAAAAGCTTAGATATGTGTTTATGCCTTTTAGCATTCAGCTCAAGGTTTTCTTAAAAAATTATAGCCCTAATATTTTCAATAAAATCTTCTAACACATTTACTTTCTGAGGATGCTGTGTGAGCCTCACTTATCCAGTGTGGGTTTTTATACTCCAGAAACAAAAAATATTATTGAAATACAGTGGAACTTTCCTATAACAAACAAGACATGCACCTTGAATCCAAATTCCCTGTTAAAAACACCCTCTAAAACGAAGTAAATTCTCTCTTCAACAAAAATATTGAAAGAACATCACTATTTGAATGGGTGTTGGTAAGAAGGTATAAGGATTGGTTTTTTCCGAAATTTTTCCGGACTACCGTAATGAATCCTGACCTTAAACTAAATCATTACGGCGGGCAGAGAGATCCTTCTGAAACAGTTTTAAATACACCCCTGGCTTTATGGTTTCAATCTAACCATAACGCAGTAACGCTAGTGTGAAAAATTGTGCTAAAAATGTCTAAAAGTGCTTAAGTTTGAATGATATACTTAAATTTATCAGTGAAGTCGACCGCGACATTGGCGACTATAGAAACAAAATTTCTGTTTAACGAAATTTCTTAATAACGAATTTTTCTTGCGGATTTAGCGCTTTCGTTATAGGGAAGTTCCACTGTATATGGTACAAGGGATCTCAATTCCTCGAAATAATTAAACAATGAGGAATATGTGATCTTATTTAATTTTGTCTCTTTATTTAGATATTTTCCTTTGCCTATTATTTTTCAGATACGTACTACTTTTACCATGTCAATGTTTTATATAATTCTAGGAGGAAACAGGTCTCTTATTGTTGCGGCAAACTCCCACGAAGACAAGGAACGATGGAAATCCGACCTCACAGCAGCTATCCAAGAAGCTAAAGACAAAAGCGATACCAAAATTAATTATCTAAGTCTGAAGAGTTACAGTGAGTTTTTTAAAACTTATAAGCTTATTTTGTAAGATAATATAACTTCTGTACTCACTTCTAGGTTCTTCCGATGAGTTGATAGATCAATGTGATAATGATGTGGGCACCCAAACCAAACCAACAGCTCAAAGAAGTAACACCACTGTACACGTTTGCTGGCATCGTAGTACAAGTACAGGAATGAAAGATGAACTCTTAGTAGTTGAAGTGAGTATTAATTTATTTTTCCGCCGACCTCGAAGTAAAAGGTGCTTTTAATGTGTATGAAATTGAGCATTAATGACCCATTTTAATGCTCAATTTTTTTAGTCATTTTAATGTGCAATCCTCATGGCAACCGTACACAAAGTATTCAGAAGCACTACGAGAAATGTCAAAACTCTACTGCAACATAGGAACATAGAAATTCCATTACGTCAAATGTATGTCTTGTGTGAATTGAGAATGTATTTTAATCAAGAATTTATACACTATTCATGTTGAGATCGTCGGAAAAACTCGGTTATTAATTAATTAACGCGTTGGCTCCGCTCACGCATTAAAATATCTTGACCATTAGTCGCTGTCTTTAATAACCTAGTTTATTAAATAACGATTTCCGCCGACCTCGAAATAAAATGTGATTTTAATGTGTACGAAATTGATCATTAATGACCCATTTAATGCTCAATTTTTTTTAGCCATTTTAATGTGCACTCCTTATGGCAACCGTTCACAAAGTATTCAGAAGCACTACGAGAAATGTCAAAACTCTACTGGAACATAGATACATAGAAATTTCAATATGACAATGTATGTCTTGTGCAAAATGAAAATGTATTTCAATCAAGAATTCATATTGAGATCGTCGGAAAAATCTTGTAATCAACACGGTTATTAATCGAGCGACTAATGGTCTCGAACTATTAAAGCGCGTTAAAATATCTTGACCATTAGTCGCTTTCTTTAATAACCTAGTTGATTAAATAACTATTATTGCTGTATTATTAACTGAATTGAATTTAATTCAGTGGAAAATTTGTATAACATTTGTTAAATGATTTCCTGCATTGGTCAAATGTTGGTTGGCAGAACCGTTTTCTGTATCACTGAATTGACAGATAAATCACAACAACAAATCATATATAACCATGAAATGTGTTTGAACTGAGATATTCTTGGTCGATTTTGCTCTTTCATTGTTTGTTTTCCTCAATATTTGCCTTTATTTACAGAACCAGTTGTCGGGCTTCTTGCTGAGGAAGTTCAAGAGCAGTAACGGTTGGCAAAAACTCTGGGTGGTATTCACAAATTTCTGTTTGTTCTTCTACAAGGGCTGTTTTGATGAGTTCCCATTAGCTTCCTTGCCTCTTTTGGGCTATACGATTGGGCTACCTACTGCAGAGGATGGGATTTATAAGGATTTTGTCTTCAAGCTGCAGTACAAAAATCACGTTTACTTCTTCCGGTCTGAGTCTGAATACACCTTCAACAGGTAAGTTTCTTTCGCTTCTGGTACTTTCTTTTGAATATACAGTAGATAGAATGTTTAATTTATGTGGAAATCTTTCTTTGAAATCTCCCGACATATTACAGTTGAAAAATTTCAAAAAGCACTGACGTGAAGTTTGAAGATTTTTGAGTGCTTGTTTATATTGAGCAAACGATAAATCCAATTTGAATATTTTAAAGACTATTTCATTTACTGTATAAAATCTCATTTTTTGATAAGCTGCTACTTTGAAAGAAAAACTTTAAACATTGTATATTAAAATAAACATTTATTTTCAGGTGGATGGAAGTAATCAGCAACATAACACAAAGTAAATTGAAGAAAAAACTTGCACAGCTTGCTGACGAGGATACTATAGAAATTTCACCAGAAAAGTAAAAAGATATATTTATAACAGAATTCATCAAATTCATTTTAATTCTCATCATTCAACTGACATTCTGAATTAATCCTCTAATCTAAACATTTAAGAATGGGTGAATTGTTTGGCATCTATGTTGTAGAAAATAGTGCAGGTTTCAAGATCAAAGTATTAATTTAATAGTCAGTATTAATGGAAAAGTATAAAGAAAGACTGTTCGACTCATTCCTGCATGCAATACGCAAGTGCCTTATTCCATTTTGCATTTTGTGAGCGAATATAATTATTATATTTATTATTTTACATATCTGTATAGGCAGCTTTTACTTAATTCTTGTGTTTTCCATGGAGTTTTTGGATTAAGTTATTAAAACATGATATTATATGAATTCCGACATTTGTATGTAGATTTATATATTTAATTTATAAAGGGATATTTTCGTACCATAATTTTACATAAAATTGATTAATTGTGGATGTATATACTAAAGAATAAAAGAACTCATTACTAATTAATGTTTTATTTATCAATATAATAAATTATACCTGCATTCTTAAAATAAGGTTTCAGAGTTATTTTGTTGATTATGTTAATCTCGGAAATTGGGGTAGTTTCTCATAGAATCGCAGAATGACGCGAAAATAATTGAAACTTAATTTTTCTAAACATTCCGTTCCGTGTAATAGTTAGTGCAGTAATTTTCTGCATATAAGGCGTTTTACTATAGTGCCATCTATCATAGTTTTGTAAAACTAAAATTCCCAATAGTAGATTTCTTCTGATAGTAAGAATTTAATTTTTAGCTTCCTCTCATATGCAACAGATGTCGCAAATACAGATTTCTGTAATACCACCAGTATCGCAAATGTAGATTTCTGTAATATCTTCAGTGAAACAATATCAAGTTCGCTCGATTTATCATAGATGTCGCACTGAACAGATTTTTGTTACAGTATCCTGTAATTCCTTGGAATTTAAAGGGGTACTGAGTTTTTTTAGGAAAGGTTCAAGGTATAAATTATAGATGGCGCCAAACACGTTTTGCCCAATCATTTTATCCATATTGTATCAGAAATTTTTGAATAATGTATTAGCATTTTTTTTGGGAACAAATGGTAACAATGGTATTAGAATAGGATTAATTTTTTTATGAATAACAGTAAAATTAGGAACGATGATTTTTTATCGAGAGGTGTAATATAACAAATTCAAGAGAATTGAGAATTTCTCAAATGATTTTTCGGTCACTTTTGATCTTCCGGAAAATTATCAGGAGACTTTTCATTTCCTTGTGCTCTTAAAAATCGCGCTGTCTGTTGATGGTTTTGGAGTTGCTATCGTCTCATTCCTTACACAAATTAATGAAATTACGAATCCGATCAATGTCAAACTTCATATTTGTAACTACGAGGGCAGTTCAAATATAAACGAGACTTTTTCGATTTTCAGGCACAATAGTGGCGGGAGAACATTCCTGATTTTGTTGTTCTCGGGTAGGTTTGTCAGGAGTAAGGGAAGTACGTCGGATTGCCTCATCGACCCTCTCGGTGTCCACTGATGTTTGAGCAAGAGGTTCCTTCGTGTCAATTGCGCAACTTGTTGTAATCCAGTTTTTCGCCGCAGAAGGCGTAAAACTGGCCAAAATCTTGAGGAGATTGACTGCCGATGTTCGGATAAGAGACACTGTCGCGAGCCAGAGTGTTTGCATGGCATAAACAGTTCGTGGAGGGTCGTGATTGTGTTGAAAATGAGAGCCATGACCGCAGCGAACAACATCAGTAGTGTTCGACAGGTTATTGAAGACGACAAACGTCGTACCACATCTGAAAGCGCAAGTTAGGTCGGGATAAGTTATGGGAGCACCAACTCCATACTCACAGTGAAGCAACGGTACCGTAAGGGTTGCGTCAGATTTCCTCTCACAGCTAACCAGAAATTGCATCGTTTTCAGGTGTGTGGACGTTTTCTTGCACGATCTCAGGAATAAGGAGACCAATTTCTTACTCACATTATCACCTGTGATGAAACATGTATGCACCACTACACCCCAGAGTCTAAACAAACGAGTAAGGAGTGGAGAGAACAATACGTTGCGCAATTGACGGAGGAACCCTTAGACAACCCTTAGACCTTTGTCTAAGGAGGAACCTTTTGCTCAAACATCGTCACAGTGGACACCGAGAGGGTCGATGAGGCAAGCCGACGTGCTTCCCTTACTCCAGACAAACCTACCCAACAACAAAAAAAATCAGGAATGTTCTCCCCCCACAATTGTGCCTGAAAATTGAAAAGTCTTGTGTATATTTGAACTTCCCTCGTATAACGGTGACTCGCATAAGTGTGCAAAATTTCGTCAGAATCGTATCATAAGAAGTTTCTCAAAAAAAAATAAAAGTTCTGGTCAGTATTGATGGTCTGAACCTTATACTATATCCTATATATTACTTAGTCTAAGGTCTGAACCCTGGACAATAGTTTTCGAATACTCAGTGAAAATGTTCTTTGATGTTTATATTGTGTAGATGACATCATTGGCGACGCTAGGGGGACAGGCATGGGTGGCTTAGGCACCCCTAAATTTTTGATCGTAGACCTGTTTTAAAAACGATAACTTCCGGAAGGAACGACTCAAAATCTTGAAATTTTCAGGGTAGGTTTAAGATTTGGAGAGGAAACTTGAATTCATGAATGAGTAGAATGATACCAATCTTAGGATATTGATATTGAAATACATATTATTTATCGTTTTTTCCACCATGAACAAGATCTTTAAATTACTTCGCGCCAGGGCACTTATTGCTTATTATTATTCGGTAAATTTTTTCATCACTAATATACTGCTAGTACCGTACCTTTGTAATCTATGTATACGTTACTGAGTATATTTTATTATCTAAATTACCTCCAGAAATATAAAAACGTACCTTTAATCCGTACACCCTGTAAACGAAGTATAAATA
Source organism: Propylea japonica (assembly GCA_013421045.1). Taxonomy (NCBI): domain Eukaryota; kingdom Metazoa; phylum Arthropoda; class Insecta; order Coleoptera; family Coccinellidae; genus Propylea; species Propylea japonica. The sequence goes on from CM024246.1 coordinate 36,729,065, forward strand.
ATCTTATGGCACATCGTCAAACACATAAAAAGCTAAATGAACCACTTACAATTCTCGACACTGTGTTTAAAACATGAACGATACGATCATGACCATTAAAGAACGATTCTTTTCCGAAAATGGTCCATTTAATGGCGACATGGAATCTCTAGATTCGAGTAGATTTCATAATTTACATGAGAATCCTCATGTCAATTCCCTCGATGATATTTGTGTCATGATCCATCAGACGATTAACATTGATTGATTTAACCACTTTATTAAAATGAATTGGGGCTGAAGCTGATCGAAATTGAGGACAAATATGGTGTTTTTGAAATTCTAAAAAGACGCTGATGTGATTTCACCCGTTCATTCAGAATGTTTCTGAGAATATTAATTAAATTTTTGCTACAAAAGTTGAATTTTTGGAAGATGTAGATATAAAGATATAATTGATTATTAAAATGAATTGGAGCTGAGAGATGATGATCGAAATTTAAGACAAAATAAATATGGTGTTTTACAGTCTGGATAAGTGTCTTGAAATTTCACCTGTCGAAGGAAGGCAATGGACATTTCCAGAAAAAAATTATTAGAAATAATAACGGACCCTCAGAAAATCATTGTGAAGTTATCCACAATACAGGGTGTCCCAAAACTCGACGTCAACCCGGAACCGGGTGAAAAGTCAAGTAAAGCTGGTTGTCAGAAAAATATAAAAAAATATAAGTTGCATGATTTTAAAATATGGGCATTTAAAAAAACACGCAAAATTCCAGACCCTGTTTTTTCGCTCCTGTTGCCACAAATATCAACTTTTTCCAACTTTTTTTTTGCTGTGTAACCTTGAATAATGCTTGTTTAAACTGTGATCAAAATTTGGATACCAGCTGCTCTAGGTTTCATAAAAATAGGGCTTGCTTCTCAGAAAAAAAATTCAAAATAAACAATTGCCTAGTTTCAACTGACTGTATTGAAAAAAATGTACTACGCAAGTTTGGCATGTTTTGTCAAAAGTTGGTGCATTTAGTAAGGATTCCAAAATGGTATAACTGGTTAAATTGTAGCTGCCGTAGTTCAAATTTATTTTTGATTGCCTTTGAATACACTTTTTCCTAAACTGCTTCCCAGTAAAAAAGTCCAATGGATTCAAGTCCGGTGAACGGGCCGGCCACGAGATTGGACCAGAACGTCCGATCCATCTTCTGGCAGAAAATGTTACCAGAAAAAAAAGTTCGCCAACTTTTGACAAAACATGCCAAACTTGCGTAGTACATTTTTTTTTCAATACAGTCAGTTGAAACTATTATGCAATTGTTTATTTAGAATTTTTTTTCTGAGAAGCAAGACCTATTTTTATGAAACCTAGAGTAGCTGGTATCCAAATTGTGATTACAGTTTAGACAAGCATTATCCACAGCAAAAAAAAAGTTGAAAAAAGTTGATATTTGTGGTAACAGGAGAAAAAAAGACTGTCACAGGGTGTGGAATACTGCGTGTTTTTTTAAATGCCCATTATTTTTTAATCATGCAACTTAGATTTTTTTATATTTTTCTGACAACCAGCATTACTTGCCATTTCACCCGGTTCCGGGTTGACGTCGAGTTTTGGGACACCCTGTATAAATCGCATTAACAGATTCATTTGAGAAATAACTACTTGAAATAAGTGGATATGTAATTAGATATTATTATATTTAACACTTTTTTTAATGTTCACATAAACACCTTATATCTTATCATACTGGAAATGCCCATTATCCACACATAAAGTTCTTTGATAATATACAAATAAATGAATTGAAAGTGAGAGAAACTTCACCAGGAGGTTCCATAAAAATAGGGTGGGTGACTGGGTGTTTCACATGATTATTAAGAAAACTCCGTTACAACCCCTGAAGATCTGCGCGAAAAGCAGGTTTTATTATTTTTCTCAAAAAAAACACACAAGAATATACAGACATTTTATAATAGATTGAAGGCACTCATAGCTTCTTTTGAGCGCTCGTTCTATTTAAACGAGTGATATATCGTTTTGCCCAAGGGTCTGTAATTTTCTAATTTTGAGACGAAAATGGTTTCAAACGATTGTCAAATTCAATTGTGTTCATAAGAGGCCTTCAGCCGCCCGTACGTAAGAACGATAACTTCCGAAGGGATCGTCCTAGAGACTTGAGATTTTCAGGGTGAGTTCGATCCCATATGCCGCGGTTAAGTTCGTTAACCAGCCAAATCGTACACTGTTTTCCATAAAATATGGCCATTCAAAATTTTTGTTCCTCAATATCTCAGACAAAACGAAATCAATCGAAATAAAATGCCACATGCAAGATGCTCATCATAAGCCTCATGCGAAATTTTGTGGCCATGTTGTTAACAGAACTATAGAAAATTCAATTGGAATATTTAAAGAAGAATCCTTATATTTAAATAACAAGATATCCGATTCGAGTGAAATTAATTTTGTGAATGAAGATTGATATACTGAATGTTCATGCAAGATGATCGCATCATCAGACCATAGAATTCAAGTTTTTTTAATTAACAATTTTTTACATATTTCATTTTTTTAATAATTCCCAAAATATAATTCCGATTGTTCTGAGATTTGCATTCATATACTCAGCCTGATTCTCAAGTCCTTCACTAAATTTTGAGGTAATAACATTATTGTTCCACCAATGAACGATTCAAAAGCACCTACTCAGGCTTTTCTCAATTTTTTTTGACAATGAATCACACCCTACATAAAACAAACAATTCTCAGATTGATCAACTAATTCCTTCATATTTTCATGAAATTTCAAATTTTTTCTGGAAAATGCGGAGAATTTCTTCATTGCTTACAAAGTTTCCCCGAATTTTCGAAAATTTATGAACATTTTTTTGAAGATCTTAAAATTAGAATATAAAATTTCTTTTGAACGATTCGGTAGATACTTAAGAAAAAGTAGAACATATGGAGCATGTAAAAACGATAACTTCAACCGTTTAGCTTAATCGCAAAAGAAAATATCTTTACTCCGTTCACGAAAGGTTGAGCACATAGTAGGCGTTTCTTTATTTATCTGAAGTTGGCAGTATTTGCTGTCATAACGAAAAATAAAGTCAACGTTGCTGAATATACCCGGCCTCGTCCGACGAGCTTGCGAGTTATCGGAGAAGTCAATGCAATTTTGACAACATTTCGTATCAATCTGACAAGAAAATAAACATCATAACCCAAAATTTTAATATACACAGTGGAATATGTCAAATTATCATGGCCAACCGACGGCTCAACCTTTCGTGAACGGATTATAGGTTTCCTTTTTCGAATATACAAAATTTGATCGAGAGAGAAGTACGAAATTTGAGTGCATGAATTCTCATTCAAGAACTAGCTTTCAAAAGTCAGAATATTCGAATTCGATTTATCGTAAAAAGCTTCTCACAAATCAGAGCTTTTTTAGAAATTAAGATATCCAATTTCAAAAGTGAACCATACCAAAAAACGAACTTTATTTCGTTTATGAATAAGGAATTCGAACATCCAACATGTTATGATCTTTTCAATATAGAAAAATATATGCATGATATTTGAAATTTCCAAATGAAACCTAATATTTCTGAAATGTGTCCCCTTGAAAGTGGTACGGTTGCATCAGTTGAGTTACTGTAAAGTGAATCCTTTCTCTATATGCTCTTACCTTTTCAAACCCATTCACATTAGATCGTGTCATCTCAAGTATTTTTTCTTGAAGATGATCTCGTTTAAAGTCATACAGATCGATTTTGCTGTAGTGGGACTGTCATTGATTCATATAAAAGCTCTACAAGTCAATTGTGGTATCAGTACAGTGGTTACTCAGTGACTTAACACAAAAATAAACAAACAATATGAGATTGGTGAGTTGAAAAATGAACATTATGTTCAAGTGTTTTTTAAGGGTGAGAGACAGGGTCTCGAAAACAGAAAAAATATCTGAGAATTTCTCAATGGATTGAAAATGTCGACTTTGTTCTTCAGTTTGATCCACTGACTAAGCAGAAAAAAATTACCTGAATTTTAATATTTTATTTTTAAGTTTGAAAAGGAATATGTATTTGAGAATATACCTTTGTACATTGTACATACCTATATTCAGAATTTTTTTGTGAAACATCTTATTCGTGTATGTCAGTCATTGTAATGGTAGAGATTCTATATAAATCAATGTTTTGGGGGAGAATTGGTTCAAAATTGCGATACAAAATCAATTCTATAGATCTTTGTTAAAATTGCAGAGAAAAATTTATATATGCTATTGCACAAAAGTGAGAATATCTTCATTAGATCTTCTTGTAAATTTAAAGTTATTATTGGTTATCCGATTGAAATTGATTTTAGTATCTAACCGGGCTTAATACTGACAGATAAATTGACAGTTTAGCTGTCATTCAAACAAAAAACAGTCGATTTCTGATTCAGTTACGAGAAAAGCAGCATTGTTGAAAAGTGAGACAGAAAAAATCATTTCAGAAATAATGGGCTCTCTGAAAATCATAGCGATTTTCCGTTTTCTGTTTCGTAGTTAGGTTTTCGTGAAAAAAATCATTGAAACCTCTAAATATGCTAGCGAATTCAAATGATCAGAATTGGCGGTTCAGTGTGACGTACGAGCTAGCATTCATGTCATTGGTTGAACTTTGAATCACAGTTTTAAACGATGCCAAGTGGCTACTCTGTTGTGAATCGTCATCCTGACTAATAATGCTTGCTCGTACGTCATCATGGCGCGAAGTTTGAACTTACGAGTATAGATATCGCATTTCCATAATTTTATTTATTGATAAATGTATTTTTCAGTTGATCGTTGCAACGCTGGTAGCGGTCTGTTCTGCTGCTAGGCTGGAAAATACCTATTTACCCCCAAAATGGTGCAGCAGGTTCTGGGGGTGGTAATGCTGGGTTACCCCCACCATACAGACCAGGTGGTGGAAATGGTGGAGCAGGTAATTAATTCAATGTTTCTTCATGAATCTCGCGGAAAATTGGGATATTACAATTAAAAAATCAGCAAATATTCAAAGAAGGAGTTGAAAAAAATTATTTGTGGAATATAAATGAATATTCTTCCGATGTTAACTGAAAAAATGCAGTCTTTTCTGCCAAGATGAAAGAAAATTCTATTCAAATTCAAAAAAATACATGGTAACTAATAAGGAACTCGTATGAAAAATAAGCAGAAATTTTCTTATTCGCTTTCTTCATTTTTTTCAATTTATAAATTTATCTATTATATCTATTCATATATTTGTTGTTACAAAATGAAACTAACGAATTTTGTTTTAAATGGACAGAGCCAAATCTCCCAACTATTTATCATTTAATTAATTTAAATTCAAGCAAATTATTCACTTTTCATCGAACCAAATCCAAATTTTACAATAAAAATGATATTTTGTCTGAAATTACGAAGATTTTTATCTATGTGAAGCCATTGATAATATTTTCAGATGTTCTCCAAATCTTGTTGAAATAAAATCGGTTTTCAGAAAATAATTTATCAGAGCTAGTTATTGTCTTGAATTTGAATATACCTTTTCAAAAATTATTAAATTTCAAAGAATTAGACATTTAAAATATAAGAATTAACTATAAACCTTCTGTGGAAAATTCAAGTTTCTCATTCCATAACAAAGTTGATTAGATTTCAACAGAAATCCTCACAATTTTTTTCAAAATTCTCCTATTCACAGTACCTAAGGGGCACAAAAATTAACATGATTCGTAATGCAAATCCTCAAAAATGGATAAATAGAATACACAATTTCTACAAAACTCATGCACAATGAGCACTTCGAGTGATTTCCACAAAAAACCATTATTGAAAAATGGCCCCTAATAAAATCATGGCGATTATACGTTTTTTGTTTGGCAATTAGGTTTTCTAGAAAAAAATTATTGAAATCACCGAAATAAGCAAATGAATTCAAACGATCAGATATGGTGATCGAGTGTGACATACGTGTTAGCATATTTTTCATCTATTAAATGTTTAATGAGAGTTTATTATGCTTGCTGCTACGTCATGATGGCACGACGTTTGATCATACGAGTAAAAAATCGCATTTTCAGTTATTGATCATAAATAAATCACATGAAATTTAAATTTTCTTGCTGTCACACGAAAAAACCGAATATTTCAACATAATAGAAATGTTTTTGACTAGAAAGAGTCTGGTGTAATTACAATCAAGCATAATACCAATTACATAAATATATCAATTGTTGAAAAAGAATGAACAAGCGTTAACTTGACAAATATACCAATAATTCTTTATGTCTCATTGTAAACAGAGTCTATCGCACCTTTTGTTCAAAACATGCACCTATTCTTCGAACTGATTCCATTGTTCTACAAAAGCGACACAAGGAAATCAAGGTTCAATCTTTATCAATCGATCTATACTTGGTCTACGTTCAATCAGATGACAAATAAACTTTAATCCAGTTATTGCTTCACGTGAATGCATTAACATTACGATGGAATCACTCAGTATCTTCTTCTATGTAATGCTACAATCCACATATCTCATACATCTTGATTCTTGCTTGCATTGAACCTTGTGCAACAAACACAGCTTGTGCTCTCCAATTGTATGGAAATGGTTCAGATAAATCAGGTGTTAACAACATATTCTTGAGATAACTCAGAGCTTCTTCAATGATCGTGATAGGTGACTTGAACTAGGTACAAGTATTCAGATCATTACCAAACGTGGAAGAAGATCATTGATATTCTTCGTTACACAATTGAAGAAATGCATGTTTCAGGAATTTGATTGATAATATCACGTACTTGTCATTGGTTAACCTCGGTCTTCAAATCGAAAACTATTCCAATGGATTATGCAGAGTTTTTTTTGACATATGGTAAAACTTGTCGAAATAAATCATTCCAACATCTATATTTTTGCTCGTTATAGATTCTATATTGTAAAGCGTTTTCCAATAAGAGGTGTAATTTTCATGTTCAAAGAAAAATGCAATTTTTCAATATAAATGATCGGATACTCATTTCATTATAAAGAAGAAGCGCTATGCCGTTAATAGTGGAAATAACATCAGGCAAATGACCATCACGACCACGCTTACAGGACCATATCCTTGTAATGAAATTTACCATAACCAAATCACAAAGTGGCTGCCCTATGTCCTCGATAGTCTCACGAATTCCATTTTTGAGGTCTTGAATCGACATGGGGCTATTGGCGAAGACCTTCTCTTCCACGTGGCCCCAAAGGAAGGTGGCCAATTGTGATCACTTCTTCGAGAGATAACACGGTCCGGAAACTTTTGCTGCAAAAGATCAATGGTTTCGTTGCTTGTGTGGCACGTAGCGCCGTCTTGTTGGAAGTAAAATTTTTCCAGATCAATACTATCCAATTTCAGCCACAAAAAAATCATTGATCATCTCTCGATAGCGCAATCCATTCACCGTAACTGTTGTTCCAGCCTCATTTTCGAAAAAGTAAGGTCCAATGACTCCGCTAGACCATAAACCTCACCAAACAGTCACACGTTGAGGATAGAGAGGCTTTTCAACAATAAATCTTGGATTTTCTGAGCCCCAGATGCGACAATTTGTTTGTTGACGAAACCACCGAGGTAGAAATGGGCCTCATTACTCAAGATGATTTTTCGATGGAATTCCGGATCATTTTCATGCATTTTAACGACCCAATCAGCAAAGACACGACGTTATTGATGATCGGCCGGCTTGAGTTCTTGTGTTAATTGAACTTTATAAGCCTTAAGACCCAAATCTTTATGCAGAATACGGTGTAATGACGTTTGTGGAATGCCCAATTCCAAAAAACGACGAGAAATGGACAAACCTGGGTTTTCTTCAACATTTTCGGCTACAGCAGCAAATTCTCGGCTGTTCTTGAGCGACGTGCACTGGTTTTATTATTCACATCACTAACCTATCCCATCAGCTCGAATTTTTCCATCAATTTCTTCATTGCGGTCCGACAAGGTGCTTCACGACGACCCAAAAATGTTCGAGTTTTACGAACCGTCTCTGCCAAATTTTCACCACTCTTATAGGGAATTCAAAAATTCCAATGCATTCTTGAAGCGTGTATCGTTCCATTTTCATTAATGGTGTAGTTTCTACTTGTCAAATGTCAAAATATGACAGCTTCAAACGTGACATCTACCGAAAAAGTGAGCTATTCAAAATAACACCTCTTATTGTAAACCCCTTCAGATATAATTCTATTCCAATAACAACCTGTATAATATATGCATGTTTTATCCCATCTATCAACCTGTCACTTAAAGTATTCCAAAGCTGTCAGGTAAATCAAGTGTTTAAGTGTTACATAGGTACATTAATCTAAAATCTTCGCAATTCGTGAGTCTACTCAAACTCTGTTTAAGAATTCAGATCATGACCAAACTTGGAAGAATATAAGTACCAATTGCTAATCCATATTCTTCATTTCTCAAGTGAAGATACATGTTCTTTGGTTTATTGGCTATAGAAACGTGGAATCTGATAAAAAAGCAATTAGAATTACTATATTCGAAGATACAACGCGGATTGATTTGGCAATGTAATGTAAGATGAGTGGATACTTACTTGTTTCGGTTAATTAGTTTCAATAATTGGTTATGACCGTTTAGTGAAAGTCTGTCAGGTCAGCCGATGATCATGAACGGTCATCAATATGCCAAATGTTCGCATCTTTCTTCAAGATAGAATTATGTCTTCCGGGATAAAGGTACATAAATTAACTCTTCACATTAATACTAATTTTTATACAGGGTGGACCTCTTCTGGTCCAAAATTTGAATAATACAGACATTCGAATAAATCATAGCACACTGTTCCCTTTTAAACAAGCGTGCAATTAAATGAGTTTCTCGCTTGACCGCCCGTTGGGGTCACCGTTCCCTTATTTAAATTATTTCAAACACATACAGGTGTCCCGGAAAATGTGAGAAATCTCTCGGATTCAGATAGAACATAAAAATGAAGATGGCAAGTTCCCATTGTATTTTTTCCTAGCGGCCCTCCCTACGAAAATACGACCTCCTAAATGACGCCACTAGAAATCCATTTTAGTGGAATAAGTTTCGAACTACTCGATATAATTTGATGAAAATTTGATATGATTAATAGTATTAAGGACTTCTTAAATCACCGCACTTAAATTTCAATTAGCTTGTTCAGTTTACCTGGGGGGCACTGGGTTGTACATTTTATGCTTACATTTTTAACACCCTGTGTGATAAGGTGCTGAAAAAACAAATTTGGATACCTCGAACATTAAGCTAAAGAAAAGGTACTCTTGTTCAGTGTCGATAAATTGAACCGTTTTCGAACAAAAAAAAAAATGAAAGAGTAAGTAATTGAAATTTATTTCACTAAAATGAATTTCCAGTGGCGTCATTTGGGAGGTCGTATCTTCGTAGGGAGGGGCGCTAAAAAAAATTATGGAAACTTGTAATCTTATTTTTTATGTTCTATCTGAATCCGAGAGATATCCCACATTTTCCGGGACATCCTGTATATTTTAACTATATCGAACAAATTAATCATTTTCAGGTGGAAATGGAGGTGGAAGACCTTCAGGTGGAAATGGGGGAGGAAGACCAGGACCTACCTATGGGCCACCAGGAGGCGGTAATGGCGCAGGAGCTTCTGCAGATGCCTCTGCTACGATAATTTCCCAGGAATATGAAAATAATGGAGATGGTAGTTATAAGTACAGGTAATTCTTGGAATTTGAAGATTTCTCATGAAAGTTACTGAATTATGCTTTTATATTCTTCGATTTATAAACCAAATACTTACTCACTCTATTCTTTCCTTCGTCTGGGATGCGAGCCTGGTGCCAAGAATGATAGAAATACCGCTGATTTAGTCTTCTTGAAGTCTTCTAAGATACTGCAGATACTGAAGTTCATTGGGACTCTGGAACTGGAGAGCGTGCTATAGCTGAATTGCGAAAACAGCTATGATGGGGGCAAAATAGAGTGTAAGGACGCAAGGGAATATAACCCCTTAATTATCTCCAATCCACTCAATAATACGAAAGTTAAATTTTTCATCATTCATTAGGACAAATGACAAAGGCCATCCGCTGTGGAGTTTGATTTGAACCTCTTTATGCCACAGTATAATCAAACATCCTAATCTACTTGGAGAAACTATGAGCTGGCAGTAGAGAGAACTCGAGAAGAACTTCGATTCGATGCAATGGGCGGAGAAAGATTGGGAAAAAGAATACATTATCCAAAAATTCAAAATTAATGGTTCTGAAACCACTATAGTGTATCTACACTAGCGTAAGGCTCTCTTTTGAATGTTTTCTGGGAGAAGCACTGAAGTCCTATGTCATCGACTCAAAACTCATATGGGAGATCCGAAGAAAATTCAATGAAGTAGGCAAGAACAACAGGATCATTTCAGTCTGGGTTCCTTGTTGCTCAGAAATCAGAAGAAACAAAACTTAATGGCCCCGAAGCCATCTGTGGTATAGTCAAATGCAATCACGAGAAGGCAAAAACTGAAATAGAAATACTCTGGAGGAATCTTCTCGAAATGTATTTGGTTCTCAGCCTGTTTTCTAACAGGACATCTTAGAAAGGATATGATGAGAATTGGCTCAACAAAGCTCTGATATGAGGCACAATAGACCTCAAGGTTTCAGTGGAACGTAAGGATCTCTATAATTCACAAACTACTGGGTTCCAAATACCCAGAGTTTCTACATCTACTCAATTAGTAACAAAATTCAAAAGAATCTCTGTGGAGTTCAATTAGTAGAAGGAATAGAATATGTGTACTTCACCACAAGAATCTATCTCACATTTGATTCAATACAATTCATTTCATGTGTACCTTAACTTTTACCATCTCACAATGTTCTTGCAGTTATGAAACAAGCAACGGCATCAAAGCCCAAGAAGAAGGCGAACTCAAACCAGGTGGCGAAGAAGGTATCCAATCAGCTGTTGGTTCCTTCTCATACACAGCTCCAGATGGCACAGTGATCAACCTCGAATATACCGCTGACGAAAACGGTTTCGTACCCAAGGGAGACCATCTCCCAACCCCACCTCCAATCCCACCAGAGATCCTCAAGTCTTTGGAGGAAAACGCAGCCGCTGAAGCTGCCGCTAACGGTGGAGGTAACGGTGGATACCCTGGAGGTAATGGTGGTGGTAGACCTTCTGGTAATGGAGGAAATGGAGGAAACGGAAATGGATATAGGTATTAAGGTGAGTCTTGGAAAAGTATTCAGATTAATTTGCTATAAGCTGAGAAAGATAAAATCTTCCGTTGCTACTTTTTGGGCACTAGAAACACTCATCCAATTTTGGTGATCTCTATCACTTCTTTCCCTACTTGAAAGATTTAGTTCATCTGATATAAAGCACTTGTACATTCATCCTGCTCTGTAGTTCTTGTGTTATTATCATAAGCACCTTTAACTTTTCCAAAATAAGGCTTGCTCTTGTTGTTGCTCATCATTTTGTAGTATTAAAATAGTATATTATATTATAAGGATTAAAAGTGCATATTTTTTTTACGAGCAATATTTGCAGTTGCGAGGCGGAGCCGAGCGAATGCAAAATTGCGTGTAAAAATAGGCACTCTTAGTCCGTATAATATATACTATTTTTTCTCCAACCAAGCCAAAATTGAAATAAATTCGGCGAAAGCAAGTCGGTAGTCATGAATAACTGGTATTGTTGGTGAATATTGATTGTCAAGTTGACGTCAAATGCAATTTCTTTTAATCCAAGGATTAAAAGTAGCGTTTTTAATCCTAGCGATTAAAAGTGTTGCGAGCAAACTTTTGTACGGTAAGAGAATTTATGACTTTTACACCTGAAAATAGTACAAAAATGTCAACATTTTTTAATGGTTGGAGAAAAAGGTTTTTTTTTATCCTATTAGAGAGGTCCTAATAGCAATCTGTAGTGTAATATCAATGCATTTCGTAAAGTGGATACATATAATTGATATGCCTTTTTATGGAACACCCTGTACGATTTGGCACAATGAAAAATGTCCTAGGCATATCAATTATATGTACGAAATGCATTTTGCATTGAGCCAGATCGTACAGGGTGTTCCATAAAATATGGCAATCCAAAATTTCTGTTCCTCAATATCTCAGACAAAACGAAACCCATCGAAATGAAATGTTACGCCCATATGTAAGATGGTCATAAAAAGCTTCATGCCAAATTTTGTGGCCATAGTGTAAACAGAACCATAGAAAATTCAATTGGAATATTGAAAAAAAGAAACTTATTCATATTTCCATAAAAAAATATCCGAATCGGATGATATTTATTTTATAAATGAAGATTGATATACTGAATGTTCATGCAGAATCTTGTAGCCATAGTGTTAACAGAACCATGAAAAATTTAATTGGAATACTGAAAAGAAGAATCTTTATATTTCCATAACAGGATATCCGATTTAAGTGAAATTTGTTTTATGAACCAAAACTGATATTCTGAATGTTCATGCAAAATTTCAAGAGGATTGTGTCATCAGAACCATAGACATTATTTTTTTTAATTATTTGTTTTTTATACAGGGTGTTTTGATTTGTTTCTGACAAACTGAAATGGGTGATAGATCACATCATTTTAAGCAGAAAAGTTCCTATGAACATGGGTCCAGAAATGCTTCGTTTTCGAGATACAGGGTGTTAAAGTTGAAAAAAAAATCCCGTTTTCTTCAATATCTTTCGACTGATTCCATGTAAAAACTACAATTACATAGCATACCACTTCTTCTTATTAGTGGGCAATTGAAAATCCACATGCATTTTGCCTTAGAAATTTTCAAAATGAATTTAGATTAAATATTTGTAGGAATAATTTCGGAAGTTTTGGGACCCTTTGGCTTTAAATGCATTTTTCTCTGAAACGATTGCTCCTAGCGACTTCGAGGAGGTATACCTTCTTTAAGTAAAACGGATAAGAGAATCGATTTTTTAAGTCCAAAACGGTATACAGGGTAGCACAAAGAAGTTGCAACGGTTTACACGGGTTGAAATGATTGCCGGTGGCGCCCTCTAGAAAATACAACTAAATCGACCACAAATTTGAATTTATCGTCCCAAAAAAACCGTGTATAGGAAATTTCATGAAAGGATTTCGAAGCAGTCAAAACATATTGAAGAAAACGCGAATTATTTTTTGAACTTCAACACCCTGTATCTCGGAAACGAAGTGTTTCCGGACACATGTTTATTGAAACTTTTTTTCTTAAAATGATGTGATCTATCACCCATTTCAGTTTGTCGGGAACAAATCAGAACACCCTGTATATTTAATTTTCTGAATAATTTTCAGAATATAATTCCGATTGTGCTGAGATTTTGCATTCATATATCAATCTTAAATCCCTTATAAAATTTTGAGGTAATAATCTTATTGCTCCACCAAAAAACGAGCGCTCAAAGCACCTGCTCAGGGCTTTTCTTACATTTTTTTTCATCAAAATAGTTTTTATCTAAAACCCAATTGCCCTAATTGTGAAACCAGCAGCTTAAACTTTATAAAATTGGTTGTAGTTGGTACTATATCTTTCAAATCGAATAGTTTAGGTTTACCTACTGTTTTTCCAATGAATCCTTGAAAAATACTGAACGATGATGAACTTTTTTCAGATGTTTCGAATGGACCTGAACGATATTTATAAGGGACTCGCAATGTGACCCGGATGTGATCTTCTTGACTGTTTGCTTGGATATCGACGAATATATCAGCCATTTTCTTGACTTTGATCGCCTTTGCATGGGATTATAAAATAGCCAAATATGTATAATTATAACAATAGGGTCAACACTCTACACTGTTGTGAATTCGAAAAATGCAATTTTCGAAATGCTGTATCTGTTCGAAAATTGTATTGTCATACTTTATGACGTCTGATTAACAAACGATATTGTATGTGTGATTCATAACCTGTACAGATGTTATTATATATGTATAATGTTTTTATAATATTTATTTCTTGAATAAACAATCATATGTGAATATACGTTTCTTATTTTTAGTTCGGCACTGCGAAGTTTCTGCAAATTGGAAGAAAAATATGAAGTAAACTAACAATAAAAGACATTGTGAATTAAAGAATTAAAGAAAAATATAATCACAATAAATATGATGGTTCAAATAACGAAGTCATCTTCAGAGATGATTCTCCTGAAATACCATCTTTCCTGAAATCTAGATAGGCAAGCAAAGATAAACCATTGGCATATGGTTAGTTGCAGCCAATATAATCTACTACCATTGTATAAAGAATGAATCTCAGATCAACACATCATTTAGCAGCGACGCTTCGTTAAGATGTTTTATTCCTTTTATGAAAACAGCGGCCAAACGAAAATGAGACAACAAGATTTATGTCACAAACAATATCGTTTTTTTCTTTGAAAAATTGAGATCAATACTTGTATGTACGCCAACGAAGATAACGAAATTATTACTTGCATGTCAGAAAATGCGGAAAAACTACTTGAAAATCATCGGATTTCATTCGCATATCTTTACCGGTTTCAGAGATATAAGTGAATACCAGATCACTTTTCAATTGAAACTTCAACAGCCAGTATCTTGGAAAAAGAAACTTTTGTGGACAAAAGTTATATAGGAAAAACCCGGATAGATGCCCCACTTTTTGAAATAGCCTCATATTTTTGAAAATATTGATTTTATATGAGTAATCTCTATGAATATAGGTAGCCCCATTATTTGGTTTGAAATACTGAGACTTTTCTCTGACATAGAAATCCCAAATTCCTCAAAATTTGATTTTTTGTGAAACCCTCACCATGAAAATATTGGAAAGGATAGATGCCCCTCATACATATGAACCAAGAGCCCAAATAAATATATTGAGATTTTCCATGCCTAAAACAGCAACTTTATCTACGCAATATGGATTTAATGAACAACTATTGAGCATTTTTAATTGAATTCATATATTGAACAAAAGAGGAATTCTTCTTATTTACATAAAACATTATTCCACACATTCATGATAAATTAATAAAATATTAAGTCTCAACAAAAATAACACAATGAATCGAAGAAGATAAGGTTTGAGTTTAGATGCCCTAAGGGGCACCTATACCTCGAAAAATCAGTGCAACTATCTTTTTTGATAGTGATAGATGCCCATGAGTTTTTTTAATAATAAAGAAGAAAACAGCAACCATTTATACTCAGATGTACACTCAATGAAACACGGTATTGAAGTAATAAAAAAATAACTGAATTCATTACCACTTCAAAAGTTATAAGCGGCAAATACTTACCTCTAAACTTCAGCGTGTTTGTGAAGTTCGCTGCGGAAATGATCGCACACAATAGCGAAAAATGACCTCAGTTTACAATAACCCTTACAAAAGTAAGGTCCAGGGTGACTGTAGCATCTACTTATAAAAATAATTTTTTGTTACGTGTTTCCGAAGTTATGTATTTTGAAAATGGGGCATATATACGGGTTTTTCCCTATTGTGGTCAACCATAAACATGATAACTCCTGGAAGGAACGACATAAAAGATTAAGATATTTTCATAAATTTCATTGTATTCAAATTTAAATGTTCATTTTCCTAATACATTCATTCAAGACCAGCGTTATTAATTTCTTCAAGTCAATTAGAAACACACAATCATTCTTCAGTGGAAATCTCATTTAGGTATATTCAACATAAAACAAATGAAATAATATCTACTATTTCGTTTGGCGAAATGGAAATCTTCACAACAAAAAAACTAATTTATCGAACACAGAAATAAACATCACCGGCATAGAATTTTATTAGACAGAATACGCGTAATATAACCCGAGTTTATAGAGGTTAAGAACAGGTATCAGGTGCAATAACTTTTAATATCTTTATTGGTCCACAATCGGCATCTTTGATGCGGCGAAGAAGTGGTACCAACCGACTACTTTTATGGTAGTCGATGGATAGGTATGCAGGAGGCACATCGAGATTCAATAAAAGTTGCTGAAAGAATTGTATTGTTAGCTATTGAGAAGTTTCATAAATTTGGAATAGGGAGATATTAGACTTCTTCTGCATGACCTAAATATACTACTTGTTTATAGGTATACCTACTGATTTCTTCGAGGAACTGACCTTTTTCGTTCATCTAAAAACTTTATAGGTTTTCAGTCAAAGACTGGGAGTGAAACCTATAAAGTTTTTCAGAAATGCAGAATACTCTCAGAATATCAATCGATATCTTTTTCGTTTAGTTCTTTTATTTTTGAGCGCTCGTACTCCTCAAACGAGTTCTATATCGTATATAGACAAAAATGGTCTCAAACGATAGGGATTGACCACCTGATGATGAATTCGTGGTCAAATTCAATTCTGTCCGTGGGGCCGTTCGGTCGTCCGTTAGCACAATTACTTTCGAAGGAATCTCGATCTCTATTTACATAACAGAAAAACCGATTCAATTGAAATTTATTTTGTGAATCAAGACACTGATATACTGAAAATATGCGAGCGCTCAATTTGTGTTTCTCACCTAACCGGCTGTTGGGGTCACCAGGTCCAATTCAATTTTCAGAAGTTTGTAAAATATTCATGAAACATACATGATATTATGATAATAGTTTTACAGTTTACTTCTCATTTCACATAATCTAGCAGATTCAATAATTGATGTGAAGTGGTGAAGTTTTACTTAAAAACTGACCCAAGAAAAGTTGTACGCCTCTGAGATATTCCAAAATAAGAATCATTTTTGAGAGCTCGTTCTACCAAACATGTGCTCTATCGTTTAGCCCAAATTTCTGTAATTTTAGAATTTTGAGCCGAAAATGGTTTCAAACGATAGGGTCAAACTCAATTCTGTCCGTGGGGCTCAGTTGCGGTCATATGCAAGATGCTCATAATGGGCTTCACGCAAAATTTTGTGGCTTTAGTGTAAGCAGAACCATAGAAAATTCAATTAGAATATTGAAAAGGAGAAACTTCATTTTTCCATAAAGAAATATCCGATTTGGATGAAATGTATTTTATAGATGAAAGTTGATATGAATGTTCATGCGGAATTTTGTGGCCATAGTGTGAACAGAACCATAGAAAATTCAATTGAAATATTGAAAAGAAGAATCTCTATATTTCCATAACAGTATAACCGATTCAATTGAAATTTATTTTGTGAATTTAGACTGATATACTGAATGTTCTTCTGAAATTTCAAGAGAATCGCATTATTTAATTTTGTAACGCTCAATCAGTTTCTCGCTTAACCCCTGTTGGGGTCACCGAGACCAATTCAATTTTCAAAAGTTTCTGAAAATATTCATGAAACTGAAACATACATGATATTAGATATGATAAAAGTTTTATAGTTTCCTCCTCATTTCGCATAATCAAGGAGATTCAATACCTAATTGATGTTTGAAGTATTAGGCACATTTTTCAAGCAAAAATCTTTAAGAAAAGCCCAGAGCAGGAGCTTTGAGCGCTAGTTCTCTGGTTGAGCAATTAGACTATTACCTCAAATTTTAAACAGGACTTGAGATTTATAACAAACATGGATATAGAACCTAGCACAATCGAAATTACATTCTGGAAATTATTCAGAAAATGAAATAGGTACATATGTGAAAAATAAATATCTAATGAAAATGATTCTGATGATGCGATCTTTTTGAAATTTCTCACAAACATTCAGTATATCTGTCTCTATTCAAAAAAAAATTTCACTCGAAGCGGATATCGTGTTATGGAAATATTTAGATTCTTCTTCTCAATATTCCAATTGAATTTTATATGGTTCTGTTAACACTATGTCCCCAAAACTTTAAGTGAAAATTCAGTATATCAGTCTTCTTTCATAAAACGAATTTCAATCGAATCGGATATCCTGAGTTGGAAATACAAAGATTCTTTTTTTCAATATAAGAATTGAATTTTCTATGATTCTGTTGACACTATGGAAACAAGATTTTGCATGCACATTCAGTATATCAATCTTCTTTCACAAAATAAATTTCACTCGAATCTGACATCTTCTTATGGTCATATGAAGTTTCTTCTTTTCAATATTCCAATTGAATTTTCTATGGTTCTGTATACACTATGATCACGAAATTTTGCATTAGGCTTATTATGAACATCTTGCATGTGGCCGCAACATTTCATTTTGATTAGTTTCGTATTTTCTAAGATATCGAGGTACAAAAATTTTGAATGTCAATTTTTTATGGAACACCCTGCACGATTTGGCTGATTAACGAACTCAACCGAAGCATTTGGAAACAGAACTCACCCTGAAAATCGCAAGCCTCTAGGACAATCCCTCCGAAAGCTATCGTGCATTTTCGGCTAAAAATTCGAAAATTTCAGACATTTGGGCGAAACAATATAGCAATCGTAGAACGAGCGCTCAAAAAAAATCTAAGCGCGTATTTTTCGTTACTATAACAACCAAATATAGTAGCAACGCTACATTCAGATATTTTTGCATAAAAACGGTGCCCCAAACGGAAAAATAAATATTGTTTATTACGAATTGAATGAAGATTTCAGAAATGATTGTTGAAATATCTCAGTGGAGTACCTTATTTTCGAATTGAGATCATTACTCGTATATGTGTCAATGATGAACATAAAATTCTTAATTGCATGTCAGATAATGAAATACACCAATAAATGAAAATATTATTTATTTAGCGTAGGAGTTTGTCACACTCATTTACAAACACCCTGTATTCTCATTACAGTCTTGAGCGAGAAAAAAATCGGCAAACCTGAACCCGATATATTGCATCAGTTCCGAAATCCTCCATCATAAAATCCTTGAAAAAAAATTCCACAAAGCTTCCGCAGTAATTCGTGTTTCCCAAATTTCTTCAGGGTGACCCTATTAGAGGCTCCAGGCTTTATTGTTATACAATATTTGCTTATGGTTGCGCTTGCTTACCTGTTCCAGAGATAAAATATGCGTGTGGTCCACTCCTTTCGATACTAATGAAATCTACATATTTACCTGTGCGACAGGAAATTGAAAAACAAGAATTGGTATTCGCCTCCATAAACTTAGATTCCATTGCAACAATTTTCATCCCTATTTCTGAGAGCTCGTTCTACTTAAACGAGTCTGTAATTTTCTACTTTTGAGCCGAAAATTGTCCCAAACTATAGGGTTCGACTCCCTGATGACGAATTCGTGGTCAAATTCAATTCTGTGCGTCCGGTCGTTAGCACAATAACTTTCGAATGGACTGTTCGAGAGAAGTGAAATTTATTTTATACTAGCGACCCGCCCCGGCTTCGCACGGTACGACATCACATTAGAAACCTCAAAAATAACAGTACTTCTCCACTATTTAATGGATGTTATTATACATATAAACCTTCCTCTTGAATTACTCTATCTATTGAAAAAAAACGCATCAAAATCCGTTGAGTAGTTTCAAAGATTTAAGCATACGAAGGGACATAGGAACAGAGAAAGCGACTTTGTTTTACACTATATAGTGAAATAAAGATTGATACACTGAATGTTCATGCAGAATTTTGTGGCCATAGTGGTAACAGAACTATAAAAAATTCAATTGGAATATTGAAAAGAAGAATCTCTATATTAACATAACAGAATAACCGATTCCAGTGAAATTTATTTTGTGAATCAAAACTGATATACTGAATGTTCATGAGAAATTTTGAGAGGATCGCATCATCAGATCCATAGAATTCAATTTTTGTAATTTTTTATTTTTCTCCACTGAGATATTTAAAACTAACAATCATTTCTTAAATCATCGTTCAATTCGTGATAATAGTTATTTTCCGCTTTTCCGCCGACCTAGAAATAAAAAGTGATTTTAATGTGTACGAAATTGATCATTAATTTAATGCTCAATTTTTTTCGCTATTTTAATGTGCAATCCTCATGGCAACCGTTCACAAAGTATAAAAAAACACTACGAGAAATGTCAAAACTCTACTGGAACATAGATACATAGAAATTCATTATGACAAATGTATGTCTTGTGCAAAATGAGAATGTATTTCAATCAGGAATTCATACACAATTCAGATTGAGATCGTCGGAAAAATCTTGTAATCAACTCGGTTATTAATCGAGCGACTAATGGTCTTGAACTATTAAAGCGTTCGCTCCGCTCACGCTTTAAAATATCTTGACCATTAGTCGCTGTCTTTAATAACCAAGTTGATTAAACAATATTTAACGCTACTTTTTTCGTATGGGGCACCGTTTTTATGCAAAAAATAAAACATCTCAATGTAGCGTCGCTACTACATTATTTGTTATAGTAACGAAAAATACGCGCTAAGATGTTTAAGCGCTCGTTCTACTTGAAGGAGTGCTATATCGTTTTGCTCAAATGTCTGTAATTTTAGAATTTTGAGCCGAAAATGGTCTCAAACGATAGGGTTCGACTCCCTGATGAAGAATTCGTGTTCAAACTCAATTCCGTCCGTGGGGCCGTACGTTAGCATGATAACTTTCGAAGGGATTGTCCTAGAGAGTTGAAATTTTCTGGTAATGTTCGGTTAACCAGCCAAATCGTACAGGGTGTTCCATAAAATATGGCCATTCAAAATACTTGTTACTCAATATCTCAGAAAAAACGGAACCAATCAAAATTAAATGTTGCGGCCACATGTAAGATGCTTGAAGCAATGCAAAATTTCGTGGCCATAGTGTACACAGAACCATAGAAAATTCAATGTGAGTATTGAAAAGAAGAAACTTCATATTGCCAATAGAAGATGTCCAATTGGAATTTATTTTATGAATAAGACTGATATACTGAATTTTCATGTAAAATTTGTAGCCATAGTGTTAGCAGAACCATAGAAAATTCAATTAAGATATTGAAAAGAAGAATCTGAATATTTCCACAAAGGGATATCCATTCAAGTGAAACTTATCTTATGAATCAAGACTGACATACTGAATGTTCGTGCAAAATTTCAAAAGGATCGTCAGAATCATTCTTAATTCTTTTAATTATTTATTTTTCACATATGTATATTTCATTTTCATTTTCTGAATAATTTCCAAAATATAATATGTACCGACTGTCCTGAGATTCTGCATTTACATATTTGTTACTAAATCCCAAGTCCCATATAAAATTTCAAGGTACCTAATAGTCTTATTGCTCCACCTATAAACGAGTGCTCAAAAGCTTCTGCCCAGGGCTTTTCTTAAATTTTTTGCATTGAAACGGTACTACATACTTCGAAAATCAATTATTGAATCTGCTTGATTATGTGAAATGAGAAGAAAACTGTAAAAATTCATCATAATATCCTATATGTTTCATGAGTATTTTTACAAACTTCCGAAAATTGAATTGAGCTCGGTGACCCCAACAGGCGGTTAAGCGAGAAACTAATTAAGCGATCGCCTATATTCTGTACTTATATCAGTCTTAATTCACAAAATAAATTTCGATTGAATCGGTTATCCTGTTATGGAAATAATAGACTACAGGCCCGTGTTGAAAAAATTATGGGTCATTTGAACCATCAGGTGACCTATCTAGAACGATAAAAGAGCATAAAATGATAAGATTCAGCACTATGCCGTCACTTGTAAGCTGTCCAACTGAGTACAGGTGAGAATTCGAAAGTACAGGTAGAGTGGGTACATTTTGGTCACATATTTTTGTACGGCATTCTTACCATCGATAGATCCGTGAAAAATAATAGAAAACGCGTAGCGCCGTAAAAAAATGTGGAGCCACAAAATCGAAATTTTTCATTAATTTTCCGACAATTATCAGGGTAAATTTGGTCATTTGATTCTGTACGGCATCTGTGTCATACAATTTCAATACTGCTTCTAATCCATTATTCCGCCACCCCTCTCTTTCCGGTATCCAGGGGGTGATGTGACACAACATGAAATAAATTATTTTGAAAGTATTTTATGCAAAGATAATATTTTTTTATATGCCGTACATTTTTGTTGGTTCAAAGGGGAAAAAAAGAAAAAATCGATTTATTTGTACAAATTTTCATAGTCTCCTCGTGATTCTAGGTTCTTAGTTAGAAACTATGTTGAATATCGGTTTGTATTCTATCCATTTATACCAAAATATAGGCATGTTGTCACTGATAATTCCAAAATACATCATATTTTTGAGAATTACTCATGACACTGAAGTTGCAGTACAAAATCATGCGACAAGGGGGTCTGCTAACTTCAGTGTCATGAGTTCTTCTCAAAAATATGTTGTATTTTGGAATTATCAGTGACAATATGTCTATATTTTGGTTTAAATGGATAGAATGCAAACCCATATTCAACATAGTTTCTAACTAGGAACCTAGAATCACGAAAAGACTATGAAAATTAGTATAAATTTATTGATTTTTTCTTTTTTTCCTCTTTGAACCAACAAAAATGTACGGCATATAAAAAGATATTATCTTTGCATAAAATCTTTCAAAATAAATTTATTTCATGTTGTATCACATCATCCCCTGGATACCGGAAAGAGAGGGGATTGCAACCCTAGATTTTTTCCCCTTGTCGCATGATTTTTGTATGGCGTTGCGGAATAATGGATTAGAAGCAGTATTGAAATTGTATGACACAGATGCCGTACAAAATCAAATGACCAAATTCACCCTGGTAATTGTTGGAATATTAAAGAAAAAATTTCGACTTTGTGGCTCCACATTTTTTACGGCGCTACGCGTTTTCTTATTATTTTTGACGGATCTATCATTCTATCGATAGTAAGAATGCCGTACAAAAATATGTGACCAAAATGTACCCACTCTACCTGTACTTTCGAATTCTCACCTGTACTCAGTTGGACAGCTTACAAGTGACGGCATAGTGCTGAATCTTATCATTTTATGCTCTTTTATCGTTCTACATAGGTCACCAGGTGGTTCAAATGACCCATATTTTTTTCAACACGGGCCTGTAGTCTATAAGGGATTCTTCATTTCGGCAAAACGATATAGCCCTCGTTTAAGGAGAACGGGTGCTACCAGTGTCTTCCTCAAGTCTATTAAGAAATACTTAAAAAAAATATTGCTTTCTTAACCTGACAATTACAAGCTGAAACTATCGTACCAGCTTAAATATGTAAGTTCTCTCATAGCAACATTTGTTTAGAAACGAAGCCCTGACCATTATTGACTATTGACTCAATCACTATCATCAATGATTACATACCATCGTCATCTACCATACCACGAAAAATTATTCCGATGTACTAAGTAGAAAACAAACATTAAAAATTTATTTTGAGAAGTCATTTCAGATGTACCATGTACCAGCCTAGTGGTCGCACCAAAACGAGTGGTACCATGATGACTTCTGAAGGAACCAATCCAAAACCAGAGGCGTGGTCAAGTAGGAACTTCATCTTGTCTACCTGAAGACTTGGTTAAATGTGGTTAAATCGAGAGTGCTTCACAAAGTAGTGCGAAATATAAACAAGCAAATGAATGAATTGTAGTGCGATTGACGGACCTAATGAGCTGGTGGTTAGTGACCAATAAGTTTATTGATTTACATTTTTGGTTCATTATTTAATCTTTCATTAGAGACTTGTCAGTGTATTTGACATACTGGTGTGATTTTTCTATGTGGATACATGTAAAGAGGAAGTAAAGTTAGGTTGTAAGTAGACATGATTTTATGCTTCAGTTAACATATGATATGATTCTTGAAAGAAGTATGAATAATGGCTTCATAGTAAAGAGGAGTGTCATGTACCTATCAAAAGTGTTAGGTATTTCCTTTTTTGTCGATTTGAATTTTTAGTTGCCACCTGGCCAGTCATTCACATTTAAGCCTGACCGGAAAATCAAGAGTGGTTATAATTGTATTGAAAAACTATTTGGCTAAGGGTTATTTCCACCATTTTTTTACTTGTATTCAACTTTTCGAACAGCATCGCCAGGATTATCTAAAAGGATTGGAAGAATTAGAAATACAGTGGAAATTCCCTATAACGAACGTCTGTATAACGAATTTCGGACAAGACATTGCATGTTAAAAACACCTCTAAAACGAAGCAAATTCTCCCTATAACGAAATATTTAAAGAAAGAAAGAACATCACTCTTCGAATGGGTATTGGCAAAAAGGTATAAATGTGGGTTTCACCGTAATTTTTCCGGACGTACGTAATAAATCCTGACCTTAAACTGAATCATTACGGCGGGCAGAGAGATCCTTCTGAAACAGTTTTAAATAAACCCCTGGCTGTCTGGTTTCAATCTAACCATTACGCTAGTGTGAAAGTTGTACGAACATGTCGAAAAGGAAATGCTTAATTTGAATGATAAACTTAAATCCATCAGTGAAGTCGACCGTGACATTGCCAACTATAGAAACAAATTTTCTGTATAACGAAATTGTTTATAACGGATTTTTTGCGGATTTAACGCTTTCGTTATAGGGAAGTTCCACTGTAATTATAATGTGAGAACAGCATTAAAATAAAACCTGATAATGAAAATCAACTCACTAAAAATTCCATAGGTATTTGGAGTGCGATATAGAGCCCATATTGATGGATTCGAATCAAAGAACAAAAAAAGTTAACTCGACAGGGAGATACTAATATATAAAAGCTTATCAGAATGCTTTGAATGAATACCACAAGATTTTATTGGGTAAAGCTTCCGTAATATAAAAAGAAGAAAAACCGAGAAGTAAGAAATTAAAGAAACAACTTTCTTGTCAATTCCCAAAAATCCCATCCAGTTAACTGTCTGTGGATCTCAAAATAATATGGCCTCCAATAATAAGATCCAGCTCAAAAAAGATAAAATGATTCATTTGACAACTGATTCAATCAAGAATGAGAACTGTTAAAAATCACAAATTCTTTTCTGAGAGATGCAAATTCTAAGTGTTTTTTTGGCGACGGCTGACCGAGAAGTTGAATAGAAGAAAAACAAAAACTATGGAAATAGCCGCTATCAATTAATGTTTCAACCTCAAGAATTTCACGTCAACAACTAGCTACTATTAATTGCACGTGTATTTAGAGCATTTCTACTGCGTCATTCCAATAAACTTCTTAGAGACCAGACACTTAATTTGCTGGAATTGAAAAGTTCCAAAGAATTTTATCTCCTTATATCAGAACCTAATTAACGAGTAACAAAAAACAAAACAACAAAATGCCATAGAAAAACTATTGGCCAACGGAAGGTTTGAAACCTCTCTCAGTTCAGAATAAGAAGCTTGCAAAGTTTTGGCAAAACTATCCCCCGGTTTCACAAAGCTTGATCGGGCAATCAAATCGTTGATTTCGAATTTAGTCGATGGTTTATGTCAAAAATGAACTGAAAATTGCATAGAAATGATGTCATTCCAATAATCAAGCTAGGATCAAACGTACAAAATAGTGTATTATACAACGATCGGATAATGATAACTATTATTCACGAGGTGAAGTTTAGGCTACGAGCCGTAGGCGAGTGACCCAAATCACCGAGTGAATAACAGCCATTATACGCGAGTAGCATACTATCCACGACTACTGAATATATTTCTTGAATATTTTAACATTTGTCGACCGCGACGAGACCCTTCTATGACAAGCGTGGAAAAAGTGAAGTTGACACATGAGAAATTTTTGGAGAAACTGGTCATTGTATATTTTGTGATAAAAAAAGCTTTAATTGATAAGTATAACGAAAGTAGGTTTGGCCCTCGATTGACAAGCTATACCCATATTTGTTAGTTGGAGTAATTTAGAATACTGAAGAAATACTAATTTAAAGAATAATAAATTAAAGCTAAATCTATGAAGCATCTGACAGCAGTGATTTATAATCTCATTATTCCCTTGTGATTAATGGGTATCATTTTGGCCGAACACATAGATGTAAAATGGCTAGATTATAATAGTAGTCGTTGATAAACATACTTATTATGAAATCTCAGTTCATTCCCATAAAATGTCATCAACATATTCCCCTATACAATAACTGTACGGACATCACTTTAGAGTTTCACACTCACTTGAAATCAGTTTCCAAACTTAATCCGTCTAAATATCACAGTATCCACTATCCATTATAGAACACAGTTTCAGATCACTTCATTGGACACTCTCTTACTGATCCACTTGTCTACTGACTGTTTGACACCGAGTTGTAATATTCTAGGACCTAGGTGATAATCACAGGAGGAATTTGACGTTAATTTTAACACTTTGGTCACAAAAGACATTACTCATGCTGATATCAAAAGTTGTGGTTCTTATCAATAATTGCAAACCAAAGAACCCTAATTTCTAAAAAATTTCATAGGTTTTCACTCCCAGTCTCTGAAACAGAAATAATTAAAAAAATGTTAATTAAGATGAAGTGATCCTGCGAGATGAGAATCTTTGCACTTATTTGTCAGGAGTAAATTGGTCTTCAAAAAATTATTGCCTAACAGTAAAACTGAAAAGGAAATAACTGAAATGGACAATGTAACGTTTCTGTGTCTATCTATATCAGACATCTTCTTCAGACAAACTTGTGAAATCTTCAGAATTGTGTGCTTTTTCATTTGCAGTCTAAGTTTCCTGATGTCATTTCTTTCTTCAATAAATCAATCCGAATTCCAACAGAACAATTGGCCAAATTATCATTCTACTTCATCTAACAAAATACATGTGGATTCCTTAATTTTTTTTATAATTATCAGGTTCCGTCATTAGGATCTTTGTGTTGTTCCAGTTCATCATATGATTTCCGCTATTTGAACATACATGATCAGCGATTTATGATATTGTAATGTCTCTATTTTTGATGTTGATCTTATGTTCCCGTTTTCTTATCTCTAAAGGTCTTGATGTCTCTCCTGTATAAGATTTTCACATGTACAGGGAATATTGTAACACATTTTTTTTTATTTTTGTGTCTCATTCATTGGTTTCGTTCTGGTTACAATGGATATCAAATCATTTCGTGTTCTGAAACAAGTCTTATGTTGAATTTTCCCATTCTAATACTTTACACATTTAAAAAGGAGAGTTTTTAGATTGAAAATGTATTCCTGTGAGCATTACCAACAACAAAATTTAAGTAAAACGATATTTCCATTTTAATATCCTGAGAACTATGGGTCTCATTCTATTCATTCCAGAATTAAATATTTCTAATCAAATTTTAAACCATTTCCACGAATTTATATTTTGCAGACGTTCCTCACGGAAGTTATAGTGCTTACACATGGTTAAAAGACCGGCATAATGCAAAAATTTAATCAGTGGAAAAGAAATGTTTTCATTTCAATCGCAACAATTTTGTTAACAGATACTAAAACACTTCGAATAAAAATTTTCGGAATTTTGTACGAGTATCATCACTACATCGAAATTTTATGAGCCTGATGGGTAAAAATTGCAATTTCTGAATGAAAAGTCCTTGTTTTAGATGGACAATAACTGAATTGTTTTATTCAACACCGATGAGATTGATCGTTCCTTATTTTTTTGTTACTAAAAAATTCAAGATTTCTCCTAAAGATATCTTTGATTTCATCTATCTGAAAATCAATAATAATAATTCTAGCAATGAATTTTTCATTGTAGAATTACGTCTGTTATATTGTTGAATTATCCATTCATTAGTTGTGAAGGTGACAACATGGGCGTGTTTTATAGTTCATAATATCCTTAGACTAAGGAAGCCTTCCTATGTCTATGATAATATCCCATTATCATACAAATGAATAATGCGGTAATGAAAAGAGAAATTTTTATTCGTTTACGATGTTGTCTAGCGCATCATATTGTATTGTATTTCAACAATTGAATATATTTTATTGAACTTGTATGTTGATTTGATTCACCTTAATTGCAAAATTTCATATATGATGTATGGTAATTCTTCAGATTGAATCATCTTTAATAATCTTAAAAGATATTTGATTAATACCAATTAAATAATTTTGAAAGTACTAGTTTTTGTAAAGAAATTTGTTATTCATAATGAGAAGATTTCAAATGTGTGTAATAAGTAATATAAATCTCATCTCTGTCACAGACTACAGATCTGATCCGGTTGATCACTATTATATGTTTTATACATGGTACCAAACTGTAGTCTGAAAATCTTTAGCTTTATTCCAATTCGGAAGTTCTTTTTCAAACATTCAACTGAAATTTCACTTTCAACTCTGTTTCATGACAAACAATTATTGCCTACGTAATTTTGTTGAGATCTGAAGAAAAGTGTGTCAATGTTTATTGATTTATCTACGTGAAATGGTCTCTAAATTCTGATTGCAAAAGCAGTTAATTTTATATTTCAATATTTTACTACAGAATGGGTAGGAAAATCTATTATAATAATAATGAAATTACAAGTCGTTAAGTATGCTTTATCCAGCTATGTTTGAATTCAAGCTGAAGATCACCAAATTTATAGCAGTTTGAAAGTGATGCAGCGACAAATAGAAAAGTTCAAATGTTTGGAGACACGTATACAATTGAGCATAGAATTCTTCAAATTATTATTTATTCAGTCGTCATTACTACACTGAAACATTTTGAATTTTCGATATGGTTTGATGCTAGATTTCCGTTGCAATCGAAGTATTTCATGAGTTTCTCATTTAGTTATTTACCTATTTCTTCTCGAAACCTTAATTTGGGTTTATTGTTTCAGAATTTCGATGGCTCAACATATCCTTTCAGCCGTTGAATTAGAATTGTCACCAGCAAAATTGAAAGGCGACCACACAGAAAAGGACCTCGTGGTTAATTTAGAAGATAAAGATCTATGGATGAGGTTTCAATGTTTCACCAATGAAATGATTGTTACAAAAAATGGAAGGTAAGCTTTTGAAAGATTTATATCCACTAAATTACAAATTTCGATATATTTTCTTCATTAAAAAAAATCAATTGGAAATATTGGAATATTGAAGAGAAGAATCTTTATATTTGCATAACAGAATATTCGATTAGAGTGAAATTTCTTCTGTGATTAGAGATTGATGTACTGAATCTTTATGCAAAATTTTGTGGCCATAGTGTCCACAGAACCATAGAAAATTGAATTGGAATATTGAAAGACGAATCTTTATATTCCATAATAGAATATCCGATTCGACTGAAATTTTTTTTGAGAATGAAAACTTATATACTAAAAGTTCATGTGAAATTTCAGGAGGATGGTATCATCAGAACCATAGAATTTAATTTTTTAATTTATACTTTCCACATATTTCATTTTATGAATAATTTTCAGAAAATAATTGTGCTGAGATTCTGCATTTATATATTTGGTATCAATCTCAAATCCCATATAAAATTTGAGGTATTGGTCTTTATTCTATACCAAAAAACGAGCGCTCAAAAGCTCCTGCTCAGGGCTTTTCTCAAATTTTCATTATGTCAATAAATGAATCTGTTGTGCAAAATGAAAGATATTTCAATCATGAATTCATACTCAATTTATAATGAGGTCAACGGAAAATCTTACGATTAACTCGTTTATTGATTCAGAGATCAATAAACTGGTGGAAATAGTTTGAAATAATGGAGAGAAAAGCATTCGATCATCAATAATTTCCCTTAAAGAAAGGCATAATCAGTTTCACCACTGGTCTATACTGATTTTATATTTATGTCAGAAAATGAGAGAATTGCGATGAATTGGTACTAAGAGTTATCCAAGTTGAGAATTATCCAAGAATTTTTTTATGCATCATCGACATTTATAACAATTTTTCAAGAGCGATGCCTGTATGTAGTTAATACTATTCGTGGATCATCTCTTTACCTGACGTGTTATACAAGGCACATTATTCGTTCTTTTATTGACTCAATGTGTTATTGACCTTCCTTGTATCAACTCTCTTCAACGGACACTGGTCTTGAGGAAGTCTCTGCAAGGAGACTATAGCCACAAAAGATCACCGTATGTTATGTTTACGTACCTACAGTAATAAATAATGTACCTATGGTCCTTCTGGTAACTTTGATTTATTTATTTGATACAACAGATACAAAAAGGTTGAAAACCCACTACAGTATCTACATATTGAAAAAACAAAATTACAATAACTTACAGGCAATATAACATAATTTTCACTGGTGATGATAGGGATGCGTCATCAAGTTTTTCATCCTTATTTTAAAGTTTCGAATCTTATTACGAACAAGTGAAACATTTAACCACATGTTCTTTATCAGCATCTACTTCTTCGTCTTGATTCTAACCAAATTTCCATCTTCTTACAGAAGAATGTTTCCAGTAGTGAAAATCTCAACATCAGGCTTAGATCCTAAGTCCATGTACACGATTCTTCTGGAATTTGTACAAATGGACTCTCACAGATGGAAATACGTGAATGGAGAATGGGTCCCTGGAGGTAAAGCTGAGGTAGCTCCACCAAATGCCATATATATTCATCCGGAATCACCTAACTTCGGTGCTCATTGGATGAAAGAGTCTATTAGCTTTGCAAAAGTGAGTACAACGGTTTACAAAGTGATAGTCGACGTGGAAGGGTTGGTGAGGTTCTGGCAGACTAGAACGACTCGATTTCGCCCCGTAAAGTTGTGCCCTTTCACGGCAGATGAATAATGTGCTCTTATTATCGTTGAACGAACAACGACTGGTGCTATCTACGTAGATCACAACAACATTGTTTCTCTGCACAACGAATTTAGAGATAATTTAATTGATCACGATGATCACGCCCAACCTCACCGCACACGAAGGGCTCAAAAATTTTTCAATAAAACAATATTCAGAGAATGAGTGGCCAGAAAACTCACCAAACATAATTTTTTCCCAGCGACCCTCTCGACGAAGATACGACCTCCTAAATGACGCCACTGGCAATCCATTTTAGTAAAATAAGTTTTGAACTACTCGATATAGTTTGATGAAAATTTGATATGATTAATAGTATTAAGGGCCTTTTAAATCACCGCACTCAAATTTCAATTAGCTTGTTCAGTTTACCAGGAGTGGACTGAGTTGTACATTTTAATGCTTACATTTTTAACATCCTGTATGATAAGGTCATAAAAAACCAAATTTGGATACCTTGAACATTAAGCTAAAAAAAGGTACTCTTGTTCAGTGTCGTATAAAATGAACCGTTTTCGAAAAAAAAATAATGGAAGAAGTAAGTAATTGGAATTTATTCCACTAAAATGAATTTCCAGTGGCGTCATTTAGGAGGTCGTATCATCGTAGGGAGAGCCGCTAGGAAAAAAAATTATGGGAACTTGTCATCGTATTTTTCTTTAGTTCTATCTGAATCCGAGATATTTCTCACATTTGCTGGGGCACCCTGTATATGGAAAAGCAATATCTAATCTCCAAAACCAAAAAGAATTGCACTTTTTAGTTTTTGAATAGCATATTTCAATCGCCTCCTTATTGAATAGCTTTCTTGGCAACATTTTCAGCAATAATTCAGAAAAAGTATGTTTTAGGTGAAACTGACAAATAAATCTAACGGAACAGGCCAAATAATGCTGAATTCCTTGCACAAATACGAACCCAGAGTGCATTTAGTGAAAGTAGGTACGGAACCAAGAAGTGTCATGACTTTCCCATTTCCAGAAACACAATTCATAGCAGTTACAGCTTATCAGAACGAAGAGGTTACGTCGCTAAAATCAAGTACAACCCTTTTGCCAAAGCTTTCCTGGATGCTAAAGATAGACCAGATATTCCATATAGTCAAAATAGTTATACTTCTGAACAGAATCAGTATCAATGTGAGTAGTTTAGGGGAAAACTATACCTTTTCAACTTCAAATTGAGGACTAATCACATTCAAATTGAGACTAATCACATTCAAATTGAGACTAAACAAATTCAAAATGACAATAAGCAACTTCAAAATGGTAAACACAATCGAATTGGGATTAAACACATTCAAAATGAGACTTATCAATCTCATATTGGGAACTGACATTTCCAGTCAAATTTGATACTCAGAAAATATTGTCAAATAATAAAGGCATCCATCAGACCATTTTGAGTAATATTCGTTATAACTATGTCTGGTTACATAAAAGGAGCGGAAGCAGCGAATGTAAGAAAGCAGATTCGTGCTGTATATAATAATGATGGAGATTGGAGAGAATTGGCCAACACTATTGGAGTGAAGCGATCTACCGCTTACCGTTGGGTCAATAGTCAAGATGAGATACCCAAGCAACGTGGAGGAAGGAGAAGAATAAAAATTACTGAAGAACACCACGAGTTTATAACACAATATGTGGAAGAGAACAATAAAATTACCCTGAAGGAGCTCAAAGAAAAATTCCAATCTGAGCATAATATTTTTGTTTCTTCTGAGTGTTTGCGGAAACATTTGGATGGATTGATGTACACCTTAAAAGATATCCGCAGAGAACCAGAAAAAATGAATAGCGCTGAAACAAAATTAAAAAGAAAAGAATACGTACAAAATCTTTTGAATTATCAATCAGAAAATTTACCGATTATATATCTCGACGAAACAAATTTCAACCTCTTCATATCACGACGACAAGGACGGTCCAAGAAAGGAACCCGATGTCGATACATTGCAGCGGGCAGTCGTGGGGCCAATGTTCATGTCATTGGCTGCATCGGTAATATGGGATTAATTTACCACGAAATAAAAAGGGGTGCGTTCAAAAGTGATGATGCAAAAGAATTTGTGAGGACCTGCTTACGTGCGGCTCATAATATTTATCAGTCGCATGTGGTGTTAGTGATAGATAACGCTCCCTGCCATTCAAGATTAGAAGAGGTTTTCCAGGAACCAGAATTTCTGGAGGATAAGCTGCTTAGACTCAGTCCTTACAGTCCTATGCTGAACCCCATAGAATTCGCCTGGTCAAGTCTAAAATCTGCAGTTAAAAGGGCAATGTCTATAAGGATGCCACAGATTTTGGCTGGCGAAGGAAGGTCGAATCTACCTTAGAACCAGTTCCGTTTACGCGAATTAGAAATTATTTTGCGAGACAATATAAACGTAATAAACACCAACAACTGTGCGCGATATGTAGCACATATACAGAGATATTTTCCTGATGTTTTGAATTCAACATAGTTGATATGGTTGTGTGACTTTCTTTGTTTCATTGTTGTTAAATAAAATTGTTCTTCATCCTTATACATGGTATATTTAATATAATTATAATTAACACGAAAAAATACAGAAGAGATGTTTTATTACAAATTGAACGAAAGTTCAAAAGTAATCGTAAGGAAAATCTCAGTGGTGAACCACTTTTTTATATATATATATATATATTATAGTCAGTTTTTAAGTGAAACACCTTGTATCCTGAAAAAATTGCATTTTAAGACATACGTTTATGGGACCTTTTTTTCATAAAACGTTCTGAGGAATCACCCGCTTAAATCTTTCGCATCAATTCAGAAACCGTGTAGATCAATATAAAATTCAAGTGGAAATGTCTATTCCCAATATGAGATTGATTAGTCCCATTATGAATGTGTTTAATCCCAGTTCGATTGTGTTTACCATTTTGAAGTTGCTTATTTTCATTTTGAATCTGTTTAATCCCATTTTGATTGTGTTTACCATTTTGAAGTTGCTTATTCTCATTTTGAATTTGTTTTAATCTCAATTTGAATGTGATTAGTCTCAATTTGAAGTTGAAAAGGTATAGATAGTGGCGTTTGGTGGATAGAAATTTAAACCAAAAAACAGATTATTATTTTGAACATGAACCTGATCTGACTTAAATTCCATTCCCAATATGTCAGCCAAAAATGTACTCTCTCCATGACCTGAAAACTCGTTAATGATTTCAAGTTTTCCCTTCTGAGTCTAATGTTGGTTCTGAAGATTCTGATATCATCAATTCTGCCCTGATTGTAGACTAATGGTCAGATGGGCCTTCATATATTCATTCACCACCAAACGCCACTGAAGTGTAGGATTCCAACCAAATACTATAGCTAAACTTTAACCGAAAATGTCCACCTCACAGATGGTTCCTGGTTCCTACAACATCAGCCAATTTATTCAACAGTATCCACACCTTCCATTGCCAAAAGATCTCATAGGATATCACCTTATCCAACAATACAAAAACAGAGATCTTCACCAGGTTCACCATCACCCACAGGTAATTAGGTTTTTTAGGTCTTGAATTTTCGATTTGAAAATCAGCATTCAGAATTTGAACTGGTTCAATGGTAAGAACTTTCAGAGTATACACCTCCAGATCACATTCAGAGCTGCTCCTTCAACAACATGAACACTTACACAAGCTGGTCACCTCTATCGCCACAGCCAGCTACTACAATAGTAGGTTCTTCCCTCAATTGATGGTCAATACCATCGACTCCTTCGTACGCTATGAGAGGATATCAACATCCACCATTAGCCAACCTTGCCAATGTGTCCTACCCAACGTATTTCAATCAAGACCCTTGCATGCATCATCAGAACCCTGAGTATAGCAGTATTCCACTGATTAACAATGATGTTACTTATACACAATTAGGTGAGTTAAATTGAATCTATATTGAAGGGGTTTCCAATAAGAGGTGTTATTTTGAATAGCCCGCTATTTCGGTAGATGTCACGTTTGAAGCTGTCATTTCTTGACATTTGACAAGTAGAAACTACGCAATTAATAAAAATGGAAGAAAATTTAGATTGGTATTACTCGATTTCTATGGAAATAATATCAATGGAATATCATGGTATATCGATCGTTTTCATTTCGTCACTGAATAATTAATCCATTTGAAATAGATACTTCATGTTCTCTTTGGTGAATCTGTTCATTATGCCATACCTGGTAGAGCAAAATAGTGCTTAAATATCTCAGATTCACACAGTTGCCATTAATAACACCTAGCGCCCACCATAAGACTTCCATAATTTTCGTTGGGTTTTTTGCCATAGAATATCCCTTGCAGTGCAGGTGGTACTCTGGATCGACCAGGTACCGGTCTTCGGGCAACGCTGCCGGCTTCCAGGAAAAGAGTCACGATTCGCCTTACCGAAGTCCTTGAAGTATTCAAACGTTTGCGTCCAAATTCATATTGATATAGTGAAAACGTGTACCAATGAAATATCTGCAATAACTTTGTAAAGGGTTTTCTAATAAGAGGTGTTATTTTGAATAGCCCGCTATTTCGGTAAATGTTACGTTTAAAGCTCTCATTTTTGACATTTGACAAGTAGAAAATACGCCATTAATAAAAATGGAACGATACACGCTTCAAGAACGCATTTAAATTATTAAAATTCCCTATAAAAATTGTGAAAATAAGGCAGAGACGGTTCGTATAACTGGAACATTTTTGGGTCGCCGTGAAGCACTTTGTCGAACTGCAATAAAGAAATGGTGGAAAAATTCGAGCTGTTGGGACAAGTTAGTGATGTGAAGAATAAAACCCATGCACATCGCTCAAGATCAGCCGAGAATATTGCTGCTGAGGCCGAAAGTGTTGAAGAAAACCCAGGTTTGTCCATTCCTCGTCGTTCTTCTGGAATTAGGCATTCCACAAACGTCATTGCACCGTATTTTGCATATAGATTTGGGTCTAAGGCTTATAAAGTTCAGTTAACACAAGAACTCAGGCTGATCATTAACAACGTCATGTCTTTGCTGATTGGGTTGTTGAAATAACGGGCAATGTTATCTGTCGAAGAGGTGATCAAAATTGGTCACCGAGATCTTGTGATTTAACACCTTGCGACTTTTTCTTGGGGCCACGTGAAAGAGAAGGTCTACGCCAATAGCCCAACGTCGATTCAAGACCTCAAAGATGGAATTCGTGAGGCTATCGAGGACATAGGGCAGCCACTTTACGATTTGATTTGGAAAATTAATTGAAAGGATGTGGTCCTGGAAGTGAGGCCGTAGTGGTCATTTGCCTGATGTTATTTTCCATAGCTTCTTCTGTATATTGAAATAAACATCCCATCATTTATATTGAAAAATGACATTTTTTTTAAATAATAACACCTCTTATTGGAAAACCTTTAAGTAATGCAGTAACTATATGAATGGCGGGCGTTATCATGCTATAATAACACAGTTTCTTGTGCCTCATTTGAAAGCTTTGACATGTGGTATCAACAGGACGGTGTCACTTATCATACCGCCCTTGAGCTTGCGCTTCTTCTGAAACATGCTGCAGAAGTTTTGGAGTCTAACCTTAACTTCATTTTTTTTTCAGATAGTGGAAGTACTGTAGCATACCACAACGATATATTAGAAAAGCCAAGAATATGAAGCTCCACCGATTCAAACTCCACATCAGGAATCTTCAGAGTCTAGTACCAGTACAACCCCAGTCCAACATGAATGGATCAGCCACGATCATAGACAGTACGATAATATAAAATAACTTTTGTTAATCTGTACATAGAATGTTGAATATAAAGGGAGTGTTTGGTTGTAATGATTTTTTGAAATTATTTTATGTTATTTCAATCGACTTCTTTCAGCGACTCGCTCATTTTTTTTTGTTTTTTTGGTAACTGATAGGAGAAAACCCGGATAGATAGTCCCACTTTTTGAAATTGCCTCATATTTTTGAAAATTTGGATTTTATATGAGTAATCTCTATGAATTATTCGATTTGAAATACTGATACTTTTTTCTGACATAGCAATCCTGAATTTCACAATAATTTGATTTTTGTGGAACCCTTTCTTTGGGGGATAGGTGATGCCTACAAGTATGCATAGATGCCCCACTATGAAAATACTGGGAAGGATAGATGCCTTTCGTACTGTGTGAACCAAAAACCCAACTAAATACATTAAGATTTTCCATGCCTAAAACTGCAACTTCATCTACGCAACATAGATCGAATTAACAACAATTGTGCTTTATAATTAAATTTCAGAAGCATATATTGAACGAAAATTTTAATTCTTTTTATTAACATAAAGCATCATTCCCACATCCATGATAAATTAATAAAATATTAAGTCTCAACAGAAATAATCAAGAATCAAGTTTGAAATCAAAATAACACAATGAATCGAAAATCAGCTGATAATATAAGGTTTTAGTTTAGATGCCCTAAGGCCTATATCTCGAAAAATCAGGGAAACTATCCTTTTCGATAGGGATAAATGCCCTTGAATTTTTTGAATAAATTAAGAAGAAAACAGCAACCTATTATACTCAGATGTACACTGAATGGATCAAGGTATTGACTTATTAAAAAATAACTGAATTTATTACCACTTCAAAAGTTATACAGCGACAAATACTTACCTCTAAATCTTTGCGTGTTTGTGAAGTTCGCTGCGGAGATGATCGCACATAATAGCGAAAAACGACCTCACTGTACAATAACCCTTACAAAACTAGAGTCCAGGATGAGTGTAGCATCTATTTATTAAATTAATTTTTTGTTTCGAAGTTAGATATTTTGAAAATGGGGCATCTATCCCACTGGGGCATTTATCCGGGTTTTACCCTATGATTTCAAGAATGAAATGCATCAAAGAGTGACCAGGAACCCAGACTAAAGAGACTTAGTTGTTATTGCCTTTTTCAATGAGTTTTCTTCGGCACTTTGAGGAATACTCGTATGGTCTTATGGTCATTGAGTATCAAATTTTCTGAGAAATCCTAACGGAACCCTAGATTAGAAGAAAAATGGAAACAATAAATGTTTTAATATTTCTCCAATGAAATCTGTGGTATAAGGAAGAAAGTATTCTTGTGCAGGTTAATGAAGACTAAATCTCAAATCAGTTTTAAAGAGATTTATTCGGAACTTCACACTGATGCAATGAATTCATTTATTAAAACAAATGTTGAAGTAGGTAAGTTACTTTCTGCAAGACTCACACTATTTTTTCTCATTTTACTCAAAAATATTTTCCTGTCTGAAAAAAACCCTTCAAAATTGCATTGAATCTAAAAAAACTTCTTTTTTTCCATTGAATTTCATCCTAAGGTCCTACATTTGCTTTTGGAGATGAAGTGAAAAACGAAGAATTCCTGTTGATCAAAATCTTAGAAGCATGCTTCATTGTGTGAACTGGAACAATGGTAGTGGTAGATCTATAAGAACTCGAAGGAACATCAGCCATTCGTTTTTCCTTGAGGAAAGAAAGCGTTTTTTCTACTCGGGACCTCTGTGTAGTGAATGTTGTTCTTGATCTTGGTGTATTGAGAGCTTCTGGCACCTTCAATACAAGTAATTAACCATATTTCATAAATTCAATGTTTTGGTGTTTTCTTGGGACACCTGATATAGAGGCTGTCCAGGGAAATGTGGGAAATCTCTCGGATTCAGATAGAACATAAACAAATAAGATGACAAGTTCTCATAATTTTTTTCCGAGCGGACCTCCTTTCGAAGATACGACCTCCTAAATGACGCCACTGGAAATTCATCATAGTGGAATAAATTTAAATTACTTACTTTTTTCATTATTTTTTTCGAAAACGGTTCATTCTATCGACACTGATCAAGAATACTTTTTCTTTAGCTTAATGTTCAAGGTATCCAAATTTGTTTTTTTGACACCCTATCATACAGGGTGTTAAAAATGTACGCATTAAATGTATAACCCAGTCCGTCTCCGGTAAACTGAACAAGCTAATTGAAATTTGAGTGCGGTGATCTAAGAGATCCTTAATACTAATAATCATATCAAATTTTACCAAATTATATCGAGTAGTTTGAAACTTATTCCACTAAATGGATTTCCAGTGGCGTCATTTAGGAGGTCGTATCTTCGTAGGGAGGGCCGCAAGGAAAAAAATGATGGGAACTTGTCATCTCCATTTTTTATGTTCTATCTGAATCCGAGAGATTTCCCACATTTTCTGGGACACCCTGTATACCTACGGATTCTTTGAAGTGCGACGAGGAAGTAACTGGTGTGTGAGGTGCAGATTGAGAAAATGTTGTTCTGGTGATGGTGCTGATGTTTGGACTTTTTCCATTAGATTTGGACATGTTTGTGGTTTCTGAGAACTGTCTAATGTGCAGAAACGCCTGGTTTTCACTGCAATCTGAAGGTCATCTCAGATCAGAAAAAAACATAGATAGGCACTGTGAAATGTAAACATAGACAAGATATTCGCGCCAGTTTTCGTGATTATACATTTTAATGTGCCTTGTGTGACATTGAAGTTTATTTACTGCAGAAAAATGGGAAAATAACACTGTATCATTTTAAGACATGTGAAATACATGTATGTTACAAACATTCCAGAATTGAGTGCAGTAGCTTGGGTTGATTATGGTTTATAGTTATCAACTTAATTATGTTTCTCTATTCGGAAACCTATAATTTGTTGGTTTAAAGTACCTAATGACCATAGGGTGGATGTGACTAATTTCTTGAGAAAATCCTATGATCTCAGTTTATAAAGAGACTACCTGACCCGGCAAACCTAGTTTGCCACTAGATGTATCTTCACTTTTGTCCAAATTTCAAAATCATTATAACCTATAAGTATGACTGCTTGATTGGTCGTAAGAAATAGGAAAGCCTTTTATTTTCTGAACATTTATTTGGAAATATTTTGTTGTAAAAACCTTGCCTGGTAATTATGAACACAACAAAAAAAGAATTATCAAATTTGGTGCAGTCGTTTGAAAGATATGGCTGTCTGCAGATTCATAAACAAAAAAAGAAATTTGCTTTGTAGATCCTCAGATTGGTTTCATTCCGTTGATATCGCTTGGGACCTATCTATGTTCTTTATAGATCTGAGAGTCGAGAGTGATCGTATTTACGTTGTTAAAAATCGTTCGATATTTACCTATCTTGCGTGGTTTTCTGATTTGTCCTAGTCGTATTTCTTCTGACAGGGTACCCAGAAGTCCTTTGAGAGATTTTCATCGAACTGTATAGAGCTATTTTCTTGTCACGGTTTTTTGGTTTTATCCTTCCATTCCCAATAACAGCTGCGAAAAGATTCAATAAAATTGATATACTTAGTGGACTAAGTGTCCTCTTACAGGGTGTGCCAAGATAATCCATTGTGCCATATCTCGACTCTCAGACAAGGTAGTCAAATAGTAAGTATTTTGAATTGTAGCAAAAACTCTATAAAAATATGTCGTTAAAATTTTGTTTCTGATTAACATCTCGTTAATAAACCACTACCAGATATATTTTTTTAATTGTAGGCTTATGTTTTTCTCTTTCAACTATTCACAGTAAAAACAAGTTGATGTTAAAACAATTTTTCATCATTCTTACGTAAATTAAACCTTCAAAAATTAAAGATATGAATTGTGGTGAATTCACCATTTTGCGATTTATGGTGAAATATTTTTTGTGTCCCAACATATTCAATACAAACAATAAACAAAACATCAACAGAAAAGACAACTTGAAACAAAATAATACAACTCAATAATTGAAACGATAATGAAATTGAAGAAGGTGTCAAAATAAAAAAGTTAATTATGCCACAATTTTTCAAATTACAATTATTTTTTAGGGTTGAATTTACGTAAAATGAAATTTCTGACTTATTATTTGGGTTCCTGGGAAATCGTTTAAAGGTGCAATGAAGAAAATATCCAGGGAAACTTTTCTTAGTCAAGGAGGAAAACTTTAACGACGGATTTTCCTAGATTTTTGCCGCCATGTGAAATACTTTTGTTTTAAACTTTGTACCTTGTCTGAGTTCCAAAAAATGGGATTCAATGGATTATCTTGGAACACCCTGTATAGAATACAAATCCGATTCCACTTACAATTGTGGCAGTTCTGTTTCTTTTTAGTTTGTGCCACTGCATAAACAACTGCCGCCAAGCTGTGGTGATGACTTGGTTGTCTTTGGAAAATGGGTGGTTTTCCAATTGTAGACCTGTGACGAAATACGTCTCCATCGGTCCTTTCCCTTTGACTTCTATAACGCCTCTTTTTCTAACATCATAGCCTCGTACTGCAAGGATCTAGAAAAATCTCTTATACTGGGTGCTTTATCATAAACTAGACAAACATATACAGTGTGTTTGGTCATGACTTAGCGATAATTTAGGGCGTCAAGTATACCTAATATTATCGACAAAAACCACCCGAACTTGGAAGTTTACCCCCTTAGTTTGGAGCAGCCCCCATTTTAAATTTATAATACTTTTTATTTTCGTTGACCCTCTAATTAATATCGATTTCTTGGACATAAAGGTCTTACAGATGTGAAAAAAATGTTTTTGAAAGTTGATACTACCACCTTTCATTGTAGTATAACAATAGGAAAACATTCAACTTGAAAACGCCATAAAAAAGTTCATAGTAAAAATATGTACTGATTTTCTTAGTGAATCCGCAATAGTACAAGAACTAGCACATTGAAGTATAATTTTTTCAATGATTTAACACGCAAGGATATTAGCTACAAAACAGCACTCACATCGTATCTGTTAGTTACATAATTTGAGAGTTATTGCTACTGGAACATGATCACTACGCGAGCAAAAGACACAAGACAGGTCGTCAGAAGGCCACTGCCTGTCCACAGAGCAGAGGCGGCCATTCTGAGCAATTTTTATGATTAATTTGTTTGTTTGATCATTTGAAAATTATGGAAAGTACAGTACTGAGGTTTTTTATTTACCAATTTTCATAAGGGTCATGTTCGAATAGCAATAACTATCATATTATGTAGCTTACAGAAAATGATGTGAGGGTTGTTTTGTAGCTTGTGTCCTAACGTGTTAAATCATTGAAAAAAATTAAACTTCAATGTGCTAGTTCTTGTACTATTGCGGATTTATTGAGAAAAATAAGTACATATTTTCACTATGAACTTTTTTAAAGAATTTTTTAAGGCGTTTTCAAGTTGAATGTTTTTATATTGTTATACTCCAATAAAAGGTGGGTAGTATCATCTTTCAAAAAACATTTTTTCCACATCTGTATTATCTTTATGTCCAGAAATCGATATCATTTGGAAGGGTCAACAGAAATAATAAAGTAAATTTAAAAATGGGGGCTACTTCAAAACTAACTTCCAAATTGAGGTGTTTTTGTCGATAAAATTAAGTATATTTGATGCCCTTAACTTAAATTATCGTAAATTACCAATTACACTGTATTACCCGTCACAGAACATAAAATATACCCGTGTGTAGAGGACATCGGGAGAATCATTTTTGCCTTATACAATATATCCCGTTCTCGAAGCATAAGCGAGATACAGGGTGTTAAAACGTTATTTTTTCGCAAGATTCTTATTTGTGTGGTCAGTTATGTTAAAGTAATTCATATAATTGACAGTAACCTGAAGACGAATTTAGATATTGAAGAAAAAACAAATTTTCTGCGCTGTATGCTTTGGCACCTGAATATACCTGTTAACCCTGTAGAAATCCTACGAGAAGCTTCATTTACAGTGTTGCCCCAGATATCGAATACTGGCTTTCTTGCACCTTATAACACCGCATACCAGAGGACCACAAGAAATACCAACCCTTAGACCGAAATTGTTGAAGGAATCTTGTTAATTTCTTTGAGCTTCAAGCGTAGAAGAAGAGCAAAATCTATTAGAGCACAGAGGTGTCAGCGTTTCAGAATAGTCACCAATCTGAAAAAATAAAATTTAAAAAAACCCTTGAGGAGGTGCATTGGGCGATTATTAATTGGTGGAGCAACAGACCAATAGAACTTGAGATCGTTACTGAATATACAGGGGTCACCCGTAATAAGATCGACAAACCTTCTAGTGCATATTATAGATCGTATTTTAGACAGATTCGACCCAAATCATATAATGCAAAATTGCTACGTTAAGGAGCTAGTGCCCTTTGAAAGATGACGTCTGTCCACACTTTTTGCCACATATTCCCAAAACGGAGTCCATAAAGTGCTGAAAGGTCACACATTGGCTAATATCAAAAAAACTCATCGATTAGATTGAGTGCCTTTCTTTCATGTTGAGTACAATCGTATAATTTGGGGGGGCGCAGGGTATTTTTAGTTGAAACTTTTTTAACTTTCATTATTTCGCGAGATTTACATCATATTCATAAACTCTGATGTTTTTTCTTGAAAATGATGCTCTTGTATAATAAACGCCCAGAGCCATGTTCGATAGAATTGATTTATATCTTCAACCTAACCATTATCAAGTGAAAATAAATTCAAAACAAAAGTAAACATTGAGTGTTTAGTGAAAAGAGAGACAATTTCAAATCTATTTTTTCAGAAATAGTGCATCTGGGCGTTATTATACAAGAGCATTTTTTTCAAGAAAAAACATCAGAGCTATGAATATGATGTAAATTCGTTAAAAAAGTTTCAACTAAAAATACCTTCGCCCCCTCCCAAATGTACGATTGTGCTTGACATAAAAGAAATGCACTCAATCTAATCGATGCGTATTTTTTGATATTAGCCAATGTGTAAACTTTCAGCACTTTATGTGACTCCGTTTTGCGAATATGTGGCAAAATGTGCGGGACAGGACGTATCTTCCAAGGGTCTAGTAGGTACCCTTTGAAGATGATTAACGAAGAGCAATTTTGCATTATATGATTTGGGTCGAATCTGTCTAAATACGATCTAAAATGTCCACTAGAAGTTGTCGGTCTAATTACGGGACACCTGTAATAAATGCAAAATCTCAGCACGATCGGAGTTTATTCTAGAAATTATCAAGAAAGAGATTATCTAAAAAAATCGATAACCAAAATCATCAATTTCTATGGTTCTGAATTCACAATCCCTTTGAAAATTTGTTTGATCATTTAATTCGCCAATTTAATCCTCAAACTTGATTTCATATCAATCGAAAAAACAACAGAAATTTGGACAAAAAGATATAGCACTCATGCAAGTAATTCGAGCGCCTCAAAAAT
Organism: Propylea japonica; assembly: GCA_013421045.1. Classification (NCBI taxonomy): domain Eukaryota; kingdom Metazoa; phylum Arthropoda; class Insecta; order Coleoptera; family Coccinellidae; genus Propylea; species Propylea japonica. The sequence continues at coordinate 36,772,864 of CM024246.1, forward strand.
TTTTGAAGTTGAGTACTTACTCTTTCACAATCTTGGTCTTGTGTGGGATTCAATCCAGATGCTGCCATATATGTTGCAGTGCACAAATAGTTTTAATTTTTTCTATAGAACTGATCTTTCTTCATCGAGCAGTTCGTCAAAATCAGCTGAAATTAATAAATCGTGTAGTCAAAAGTGATGATATTTTGAAGCAATCTGTCTGGTGAACCTTCGATTTCTAAAACTCATCAAAAGATGAAAAGAATATCTTGTATTGAAATTTTATTTACCTATGATTTCGTTGAGAAGTCTTATACACTCCACTCCTTTGTTGACGTCTTCAGAATAAAATTCACTAAAGTTTGGAATGCTGGCACAACATGACTCCAACTTCTTCTCTAAACAGGAGTAGAGTCTCTGAATAATAATAAGAATATATTTTCATAATCAAAACAAATTGAAAAGAAAATAGGTCAAAACCTCAGAGTAAGAAATAAACTCTTACTCTGAGGTCAAAAAACAGCTAGAAAATAAACAAATAAGCTAAGTAACAACAAAACGATAACTGGACCAATGAAACGTTAAGATTTGAAAATCAGTGTTCAGGTACTCCATAATAGTATATGGTTCAAGAACGATCAAAAGTTTTTTAGTGAGCAATTTGAACTTCTTATGGTTATGTAGGATATGATAACTTCTCGGCAGTTTATTGAATAGATATTGAATAGAAAAGAAAGGAGGATTCTTTAATGTTGTCTAAATTTCCTTATTTCCTACATTATATTTTTCAATTATAAAAAATCATTTTACTCAATCGAAAATTCATTTGATTCAAGACGTGGTTAGAACTTTTTTGCATCTCAGAATTTTGATAATAAAGGGCTTCTAATACGAGGGTGTTATTTGTATAAGGTCTAAACTCTAAGCCAATAGCCCAGCGTCGATTCAAGACCTCAAAGATGGAATTCGTGAGGCTATCGCGGGAAATAGGGCAGCCACTTTGCGATTTGGTTATGGAAATTTTTATTAAAATGATACGTTCTGTAAGCGTGGTCGTCGTGGTCATTTGCCTGATGTTATTTTCCTCTATTGACGGCATAGCTTCTTCTTTATGATGAAATAAACATCCGATCATTGATATCGAAAAATGGCATTTTCTATGAAGTATAATAACACTTCTTATTGGAAAACTCTTTATCAATTGCGCTAACCTAGAGCTTTCACAATCAAGAGATATCTGTTCAAATGCATTGAGCACACATTTCCCTTCAGGATTAGAGCCTTAGAGACATTGTCACATAGAAGCTCATGAATAAGATGGGCTTAACAGAAAACTGACAAGTGTAGATTCTGTGGATAGAAGAGAGAGGAGACAATTTTTAGCTCAAAAAATTGTGAATTACAGACAGTTGAGCAAAAGCGTTAGCCCTACCACCAACACCAACTTCAGATAATGATAAATTCACAAGAATTTTATTATTGAGTATCCTAACTCACTTCACTATTCCTTCACTGCTAAGGTAATGGCAAGCAACATGATCTGGCAGTATATTTTTCAAAAGTTGTGCGTTGTTGTGTCTAGTAGCGAGCATATCCTGCAATTCTTTCTCCCTGTAGTTTCCACAAAAAATCTAGTCTAGAAGATACCTCTACTAGTCTAGCGTGGTATGCGACCATAAGAAAGAAAACTACCAAGAGAATTAACATTTGAGAGGAAGCTGGCACACACCTGAAATAAATTGAAGAAATATTTATACCCAATTAGCCTTTACCCGCGACTTCGTCCGCAATAAGTTTTTGTTTTCTGCCGGCTGTAACTTGAAGTCTATGCCCGATTGCACCGTTCGTCTAAGCAACGTTTAAGCC